>CM076581.1:468384930-468543355 GCA_034641835.2 Pinus albicaulis | reverse complement strand
TGAAGAGCATGATAAATGATCAATTCATTCTGTTTGCTAACAATAGGCTACTCAATATGAATTAGTCTATTTCAGATATGAATAAACAAAGTTTTGGTTTTGCTACTTCCTCTGAATGAGCACATAGATGCTACTTTTTGGTGAAAACGTAGCATGAAACTATGTTTGCATAGCGTGTCTACAACAAATGTGTAGCATGGGCTTCTTGAGGTGAGTTGATGGTGATGCTTTGGTCAATTGTGCCTTTGAAAACTACTCAAGGTTGATGAGGGTGTCTTTAATGCGTTTGAAGTGGGTTTGAATCACAAATCATCTAGCAAAGTACTCAACAGATGAATTTACCAAAACTGGACTGTGAGTGTTGAAATGAGGGTAGAGAGCTATTTTAGGTATTTTTTTGCATTCCTATGTAAAACTGACTGTTGGTGAAGGAAACTGAGTGCAAATCATTAACATATAAGCTAAGGTCATATAAGATTGACTGCTTGACGCACTTAGTCTGTACATATTTCACAGCTCAAGTTTGTGCTTCCTATAATTTATGGCTAGATTTTGTGAAAAACTCATCCACAAATATGCCTGATAAAAGGGAAAAAACATGGAACATTTAGACTATGCCTTACATTGTTCTCATATAAATTATAATATCTGTCTATTCTTTCCTACCTCACATTTTAATTTAATAGTTTTTTTTTTGAGTGATTTTCTGCAAACATGCTTCTCGAACCCTTTCAAATGTTTCCCGAGGATGACTGTAGTTAAAGAAAATATATGCAGAAGAGTTGTATTTCAGAAAGGTATGGAAAGTCACTCATTTACATTGTAAAACTAAAGAAAGAGGATAATATTAATAGTTTTGTAGTAAGGTCAACCATGTTGAGGTAGGTAAATTAAAATGAGCAGAAATACCTGTACCTTTTGAGTAATATATCAATGTGATTTGGGCTTTATTTCTTAAGCATTTGGCCCTTGTAGGTGAACGCAGTGATCGGGGGATTTATTAATTGTTTTTTCCCTTGAAACAAAGGGTTCAACTTCCAATCTTGTTGTCTGACTACTCATTACAGTGTTTCATAACTTCATTTAATATCACTTTCCAAAATAAATACTAGTAAATTTAATCTCAAGGTTATCTGTTATAGGTCAATTTGGGCACCATTCCCAATGACCTGGTTTGGACATCATCCCTAGAACCAATGAATAGTGTCTATCATCCCCTATCATTTTTAGTTGCTACATGCCCTGAGACAAATAACAAGAACAAATCACCATGACTTCCATTACAAGGTTTCCAAGATTTGAAGTACATGTTATATCACCTATGAGCTCACCAATGCAGTCTCTAAAGGGACTAACTACTTTGCATATGCAGTTACCTCCATTCAAGGGTGCTCTGCAAAGAACTTCCTAAAACTCAAGGGTGTGTTGGTCAATTGGGAGAAAAATTCTCATTGTTCCAGAATCTCCCCATGGCCAGTGCCTTCTACAAGAGTGCATATGTGTCAAACTTAGAATCCATGTGTCCATTCAACATCTCTGAGCTTGGGAACATGTCTTGCCTATTATTAGAAAGTCATTGATTTTGAAACTACCTTCATCTCATCAATAAATTGAGCACAAATCCTAGTGCTTGAGAAGGAAGACATTTGTTAGAGAAATGTTGTTGGAATCTCAATTGAGTATTTGATTTGAGTGATATGCTGCTGGAGAGATGTTCATTGTGATGATGCTGAGATGATGTTGGAGTTGGTGACATAAAATCAATCGCTGGTTGTAACCTCCCCTTATATCCATTAATAAATATTGCTTCTTCCCACATATGTATCTGTATAAGCTTATATCTTTCATATTATGGATTCTTATGTGATGTATATGTTTCATGTTTCATTGATTTAACTAATTAAAGTGAATGACCATCTGTATATTGAAATCTCTTTGTTTTTTAGTGTTTATACTTGTAGGAACCAGTATGGCGATCAAGCTTGGATTAGAAGCTACAACAAGAGCGACAGAAGGATAATAGGAAGCGCTTCGACTCCACGTAAGTTTCTCCATATTTCTGTGTGTCTATTTACTATTAGGAAAATTATATGCAAAGTGTTTGATCTATTGTTCTAAATGCATAGCACCAAATTTAGGGAATGTCTTTTACCCGTAATTCATAATTACACATAAAAAATTGGCTACTCCACTGGAGAGTTTACCTTCATCCTTGGTGTATTTTTCCTCTTCTTATCCACCTAGTCACATCTAATCTCAATTATTAGGCTTTTGAAAATAAGAATTGCATTAGAAGTGTGTCAGTAACTTGAGTTTTTTGTTCTCTAGTGCGCCCAATGCACTGTTGGTCAAGACATAGTGCTTTGCATAGCACTGTCTCCCACTCAGGGGTTCTTTGCAATGCACGATCTCCCCTTAGAGACTGCATTGCCCCCTAAGCCAACCAAATTCCCTTTGAATTTTTCATTTCCATTACTTTTAGCCTTTTGTTTGTTGTGTTTTCAACTGTCTGATGCCTCATAGATACCATTGAATTTACTTGAATCTTCCTCCTTTGAAAAGTAAGTTTGTTCAATGTAATTTTAAGTGTTTTTATTTATCATTGACAAATCAAATTCAAAGTATTTTTATTTCTGCATTAGATCCATTTGTTTTTGTAAAGGAAATTATCGTTAAATTCTTCATTTCCTGTAGGAAAAATTTTAGTTCCATTCTTCATTTTTCCTTAAGATAATTTGTTGTTAAATTCATCATTTCTCAAAGAAGAAAGCATTTTTTTTTGTTGATTTGATGCCTTTAGTTTCCTTTTGTATTCACATTAAGGGGACTGAAAAGAAAAATCTACATTTTCATATAATGGATTGTGTGTTTTTCATAGGAACAAATTAGGAAAGCTGCATATTAGTTTGTGCTCTTTGTTGTTTGCTCTGAAAATTGATTTCTCTTTCCCTTTAGTAGCTAAGACTTTCATTTAAAAAACTAAAATTGAAAAGCTTGCTTATCATTTTAGTTTTCATTTTATGAATTTCCATCACATCATCGGGGTGAACCTTGAAAGGAAAATTGATAAACAAGATCAACTTAAAATTTACATCAATTTACCTAAAAAATGATTGGAACCATAACGATAACATTTAGAAGAGCTAGGCTAGAGATGTGTTCCAGCGTCGTAAAACATAGTAGCTATCGTTAATTGTCTGCAATAAATTCTTAGCATGATACCTCACTCCCAGTACGTAAGTATATCATAGCTCATCCACGTACCTTCGGGTATATCAGGTTGTTTTATAGTACGAAAAGTATAAAGTGGTGCTCTCACTGTGCGGTTTTGCATCAGACTGTGCTAATATGGAATTGGGCCTCCATGTACCTTTGGGTATATTTGGGAGGAAAAATTTACATTGCTATCCATCCATAGTGAACCGAGTCGGCCGCCTTGTAAATTGTGATACAACGAACACATCATTTGGGGAGATTGCCTGCCTATACTTCTTGGTTCGCTAGGAGGTATTCTGCAATTCACAGTTTCTTGGTAAACCTTTTTCCTAGCATTACCCTTTTATTTTTTTTATTTTTTTTGGTGATAAAATAAATCAGTCATCGTGGAAGAAGAAAATAAATTTCCTTGGCATTTGAGTAGACTTGCATTGAAACCACCTTTACCACTGGAAGTCACTTCTGGTCGACGAAGGCGACATCGCTCTACCGAAACCAGTACCATTAGTAACTCTGGTGAAGCATCATATTCCCATATACTAGAGTCGACACAAGTTGTTTCTAAAAATCCTGGTTCATCTACTATTGTCGAGATGGAGTCCTCATAGTTACACGTGGTCACGATCCATCCAATCAGTGAGACCATACCTCCTGAACCCGACCTTGTTCAACTGGAAGTTGATCCAGATCCTGTCTCTTTTTTACTAGAACATCTGCATCCCGAGGTCGAACCACCAGAATTTGTTCTTGTATCAGTCACCCAAAAATCTATTGTATCCATTCAGTCTCCCATATCAGGCAGTCAACCTCTTGAAATATATTTTGGGCCTGATGGTGAAATCCTTCCACTTGGTTTAATTTTGATTGAAGAAATACCACAAGATGAAAAAAATTTAACTCCAACCCATTTTGGGGAGGATCTTTACCTGTATGAGTCTTTTCCTCAATCAATATCCTCCGATTTTGTTGATCATGTTCGTATTCAAATTCCCATCGATTCAAAAGGGTATACATTTGGTCAAGTAACCATACCTGAAACAACTTCTTTGGTTGGACCATCTATTTCGATAGTGTCAGTACATGTTCTTACTACCTCGTCAATGTTCACAAATTCACTAGAGTCATATTTGCATGGTGGACTTTTGATCCCATCAGGTTATAAATCTTTATCTAGAATTTTCTCTGGTGCATCTTCAAACCCATGGACTTCACCAATGTCATCATCTGGTGTTGTAACTGGTAAACCTATAGTTAGTATTGAACGACTTGATTCTTTACATACATCATTAGGGAAATATCAAGCTGGTCCTTCTGGTTCTATTCCATCCTGTACCATATCAACTGGACTCCCTACATTTGGAGAACAATATTTTCCCTCTTATTGTCCTCCTCATGCTGGGGGGGAAATTTGGTCACCCACTTTGACAATACTCCATATTTTTTTGGTCAACCCAATGTCGAAATGAATGTTTGTCAATGGCAGCCCACTCTGCCTATCCAACCATAAATGGTTGTAAACTTGTATCTACTGGTTCAACCTATCACACCCATATTAATTCCACTTGTTAATACATCTTTACCTCTGCTACAGAATCAAACTGTTGTACAACAATCATTTCAGGCAGGTCTTTCAACTCAATACCCTCAAGTATTGGGCCCTCATACTCCAACTCCTTTGGCTAATTTACAACAACCTGTACTTGAAATCATTTATTTACAATCTGGACTACCATATTATGGGGTGTCACATCCACAACTAGGTTATACCTATCCTCAACCAAATCCAAGTTATCCTAATTTGGTTTATGTCATTGGTGGACAGACCCCTTGGTAGCCTCAGGCGCAAATGCCTCAACCTTCATTTAAGCAAGTATCGTACCCAGGTTTTGGTCAACAAAATCCTCAAGTGTTTGCCTATCAAAACAACCCCTATCTGGATTACCAGCAGCAGATTCCTTATGCTGGTGCTCAAAGGCCTATTGCCCAAGCAATTCCATCATACCTTGGCTATGCTCAACCTGACCTTATTGACAATTTCCCTTTGTTGCAGCTTTAGAGTTACCAGATTTAAATCGGCTCACCAATGATCCAATCAACTATGATCCTTGGTGGCCGGTGATACCCCATAAATGACCCTCAGATATTCCTAAGTTAAATGGAAACCCTGGGGAAGACCTGTCGACTCATGTTATGACTTATCATTTGTGGTGTTCATAAAACTCCATAAATGATGACTTTGTTCGGCTATGTCTTTTCCAACGTATGCTCATTGGTCCGACTGCAAAATGTTACATTGAGTTACCTAGAGATTCTTTCGATAATTTCACTACCCTAGCTACTATATTTTTGAATCATTTCTAGTTACCCATATGATATGAAACTATAATGGAACTCTTGACTAATTTTAAATAGACTAATGCTACTCACATTTATGATCATATTCATTAGTGATGTCGTCGTCGTAGAATGGTTAAGACATTTGTTCCTGATCAACTTCTTGGTGAGTGGTTCATTAAGTCCCTGTTACCATCTATAACTAAGGATGTGGCTAAGGGTGGCATTGTCACTGAAGAGGAGGTCATTTCTCGTGCCCAATATTTTGACTTGGTTTATACTCAGTTTGGCACACTCTATGAAAAAATTTCTAATGCGTCGTGATCTAATTTTACCATTCCTCCTCAATTAAAGGACTCTCATGCTAGAGATGGTATGATCGGTATTGCAAGCACACATCATACTAGTGCATCTGATCCTGCACCTTCTTCGAAAATAAATGCTGTGTCATTTTACAAAGGAAAAATTTACAAGCAACCCGAAAGTAAGAAAAAAGGGAAATCAAAGAAAAAGAAAATTTCTAACCCGTAGGAAAGATCATCTGATCAATCATCTGGAAATAGGAAACCTCGTTATCCATGCATAATCTATAATGAGGAACACTTTGTTCGGGATTGTCCTGACGGGGCTGAAGTCTTAAAAATGGTTAAGATTTCACATGCATCAGCTATGTTGGTAGATCCATTTCCAAATCCGGACACAAATTGGTTGCTATAGATCCAACTTCTAGTTCCCAAGTGTTTATGCTCTCTATCACAAAACCGTCAACAACTATTTTGGTGTCAACATGTAATAAATATTACGGTAGTCAGGCCACTGATCAACCTACTACCTCGACCACGAATCCATCTGTTGAATCGATACCACCACCTTCTATTCTTGAATTAAAAATCAAGCCACCGAAGGGAGTTGTTCATAAATCGACATATAATCCTCGAGCGAGAACTGCTCAAAATTATAATATAGTTGAATATTTGGCTCAATCCCATTCAGTTATGTCAACTCTTGAGGTATTACAAAATTGTCCCTCCCAGAAACAAGCTTTATTTTCAGCTATTGGTGGAATTGATCCTACTGATTCTAATCACATAGTCTTTAATCATACGGGCTATGTGCCGCAATTACCAGCAGAATTGACATTCTCCATACAAGTAAATGTTCTCAATCACCTTGTTCATTTTAATATTATTGATGAGGGAGAATATATGTGTATTATGTCTCTAAACTGTTGGAATTCACTTGGCTCGCCACACCTATCTCAATCATCAACGATGTTGAAGTCTTTCGAGGGACGTACATATAAGCCTTGCGGTATTATCAATAACTTGCATGTAGAACTAGGGGGGAAAATAGTGGATGTTGATGTCGAGGTTGTTGATGGACCCCTTGAATACAATATTCTACTTGAAAGGCCATGGGTATATGCTATGACTGCAATTATTTCTACAGATTTCAGAATGATCATCTTTACATATAAAGGTGCCATCACAATCATCAATCAACTATCCTTCTTTTCCTCTTCACAAGTAACTGGAAGTGTTCCGTTCGTTCACGCACCCCAACTTGCACTTCAGAACATTGGTGTAGGAATCTTAAAGGATTCCACTCTGATGGGAATCTTTGCGTTATTGCCGCTTGCAACGTTAGCAAAAATTGCAAGTATAGAGACCTGCTACATGTTCTCTTCCACTCCATCTAGCTTAAGGAAGAGTACATGTGATTCTGAAATTGTTACGTTGGATGAGTTTCTGCTGCCCAGCCCTATTGAGCTCGCATAGAAATCAATCTATCTGGATTGGGCGGTGAATCTGAAATCATCATCGCCGGTTGTTTGGGTTGATCATTCCTTAGATTTTGGTACTCCATCTGATCCATTTTCCTCAAATTTCTTGATAGATGAGAATATTTTGGAAACCATGATGTCAAAAGGAGAACCCTAGGAATATTATCATCATCGTTCCCATCTTCTTGATTATGAAGGAAATAATCTTAGTGAACTATATCACCTATTGATCAAAAATTTCTTTTTGAATTGTTTACCTATTAATGCAATTGATTCTGAGCAAAATTTGTCAAATATTGAAGAAACCATTTCTATCTATATTTTTACCAAACTGGCATTGTAGAAAATATTCATGTCGGCATATCTTATTCTCCATCATAACTTGAAACATATCACTCTCTCTTTCATGAATTCCATGATGTATTTGTTTGTTCTTATGAGGAAATACCAGGCATAGATACTAGTATCATTGAACACACTATTAATATGCATCCTGATGTCAAGCCGGTGTGTCAACGCCTTCGTCCTATTCATCTGAAGAAGGCCACTGCCATTAAAGTATACGTTGAGAAACTTTTGAGTGCTTGTTTTATTTACCCTGTTCTGCTAACTGAGTGGGTTTCAAACATCGTTCCAGTCATGAAAAAACAAGGAACCATCAGAGAGTACGTCGATTATCGGGATGTCAATCTTGCTTATCTAAAAGACAACTATCCCAGATTATTGAGGATTGTGCTGGATGCAAAATATTTTCATTCATCCATGGAATTTACGACTACAATCAAATCAATATCTGCCTAGAGGATCAATATAAGACTACATTCATCTGTCCCTGGGGCACATTCGCTTATAGGAAACTACCTTTTGGTTTAAAGAACACTGGGGAAAATTTTCAGAGAACAATGGATTATGATTTCAATAACATCAAAAACATTGTTCAACCCTATATAAACGATTTAACCATGCATTCACGAAATCAGACTGATCACTCGATGCATTTGAGAGCCATCTTCTTACGCTTCTGACACTACAAAATACGCCTCAATCCATATAAATGTGTGTTTTGTGTTGGTTCTGGTTGTTTTCTTGGATTCTTCGTCTTTAAAGAAGAATTCGAATCGACCCATTGAAAGTTCAGGCCATTCTTGGTTTGCCTATGCCATCAAATTTACTTCAGATACAGAAACTTCAAGGAAAGGTTAACTTCCTAATTAGGTTCACACCCAATTACACTGAAATGGTTAAAGGATTTACTCGGCTCTTGAAAAAGGGGGGTTCCCTTCCATTGGGACCAAGTTGCACAAGATTCTTTTGATGCTGTCAAGGATACTCTTTTCTGGGCATCATTAATGTATCCCCCCAATTATCAGAGTGATTATTTCTTATATATGGTCGCGGCTGATATGACCATTGCTATGGTATTGGTCCAAGTAGAAAATGGGATAGAATATCTGATCTATTATTTGAGTCGTAATCTCAATGACACGGAAGTGAATTATTTGTACGTAGAAAAGATTGCCTTGGAAGCTGTTCAAGATGTCCAAATATTTTTCCACTATAACCTGTTCTGGAAGACCATTTTCATTTCGGATTGCAACCCCATGACTTTTATCTTATCACGTCAATTGTTGGGTGGCAAGTATTCAAAATGGATTGTAATTTTTCAGGAATTTGATTTGGAATTCATCAAATCTAGGTCAAAGAAGTCTTTAGTTTTGGTTGAGATTCTTTGTGACCTTCCCTCTGATAGTACTTCTACTACGTTGGAACCATCTATTCCTGACGAGTCTCTATTTCTGATCAAATAATCTGATCCTTGGTATGGGGATTTTATCATTTCTCTCCAAACACATACTTTTTGGCCTGATACCTCTAGCTCTGACCAGCGATGTATTCGATACCAAGCCAATGATTATCTAATTGTTGGTGATAAACTTTATCGCCGTGGTGTCAATACAATTTTAAGAAGGTGCCTCACTCATGAGGAGGCCAAAAAGGTTTTAAATAATTGTCATGCTGGGGCTTGTGGTGGACACATGTCTAGACACACTACCATGTAGAAGATACTCTATGCTAGTTACTTTTGGCCTACCATATTTCACGACTACATCCTCGCTGCCAAAAGTTGTCATGAGTGCCAGATATTTGATTGTAAAATCCTTAAATCGCCAACGCCAATGCATCATGTTGTCCTTGTTGGACCAATTTAGAAATGGGGTATTGAATTCATGACCTATAACCCTCGTTCATCCGAGGGGCATGGTTATATTATTGTCGCAGTATACTACTTAACCAGGTGGGTGGAAGCGATGCCTACATTCAGTAACACATGACAAACAACTGCATTGTTTTTCTTTAATCATGTTATTGCACGGTTTGGGGTCCCACAGGCTATAGTTACATATCATGGGAAGCATTTCCGCAACCACATGATCATTGAATTGACTGCCAAGTTTGGATTTTCATATGATAATTCTACTCCTTATTATCCATAATCAAATGGAAAAGTTGAGGCTATCAACAAGATTCTTAAACGTATGCTTCAATGAATGATAGGAGTTCATAAAATAAACTAGCATTTTATCTTGTACTCAGCCTTATGGGCATACCAAACTTCGGTGAGAAACGCAACCGGATTTACCCCCTTTCAATTGGTGTATGGTCTGGAAGCTATCTTGCCAATCCAATGTGAAATACCGTCGTTGAAACTTGCAATTGACTTGTTACTTGACACCTCAGAAGAAGAAGCATGTCTTTTTAACCTCATCCATCTTAATAAAATGTGTCGTGAAGCCCAATTGGCCAACGAAGCACTTAAGAAATGTATAAAGGCACAATACGACAAAAATGTCTAGCCTCGCATTTTCTCAGAGGGTGACCTGGTCCTTATTTATGATAAAAAAGTTGATGTAATAGGTACAGGGAAATTTGAGCCATTATGGCATGGCCCCTATATTTTCAAAGGAGTTCTTGCTAAGGGTGCCTATGAGTTGGTTGATTACAATGGAATTTCGTTGGCGCAACCCTGAAATGGGTTGTGTTTGAAACGTTAATATGCTTAATCATGAGCGTAGTAATTTTTTGTATTATATTATATATATATATATATATATATATATATATATATATATATATATATATATATATATATATATATATATATATATATATATATATATATATATATATATATATATATATATATATATATATATATATATATATATATGTATATATATATATGTTGTTGATTTGGATTCACTATATTAGTTTGTTTTTTAGAGTTTTATTGACGTTATTAATCCACTTTCCATTTAATCGTAGATGTCTGAATCTTTGGAACCATTTTTTTGATATGCTGATGGTGCTAGTCATAGTACGAAAAATATTTTCTCTGTAGCGTGGGCCATTTTCACTCCAAAACGACGAGTTAGTGAGTTTTCAAGGGATTTGTATTGGTAGATCGACAAAAAATATTGCTGAGTATATCACGTTGATCGAACTTCTCTCTGATGCCATTTCATTTGGTATTAACTACATCATCATAAGGCTAAACTCACAACTTGTGGTATTACAACTTACTTGTGTTTATACTATTAGAAATCCAACACTAAATCGTTCGTTCTTAAGAGGTCGACTTTTGGAAAGACACTTTGATTTTATTCAATATCAACACATTTCCAGAAACTTGAACACATTGGATGATTATTTAGTTAGTCATGTTTTAGACATACATTTGCAACACATGTAAATATACATTCAAATAATTGAATATGTAATATTCCCATTTTAGCACACAGCTAAATGGAATATTAAATTTCGTTTTTATCACCTAGTAGCTAAATAAATGGGTAACGAAGCCCATGCATATTAAAAACATGAATCAAGTCCCTCATAATGTGAAAGAGGATAGTCATAAGAGCTGGATTTCACACTCTTATGTGTTAAAGAGGACATTTTCATGGAGACAAGGTCAAGTTTGACCAAGTCAACAATGCTGGGATAGGAGGTGGAGAACACCTTGAGAGACAACGCAATATGAATGGGAAGAGGGTTATTTGGTGAAGGAAACCCTAATGAGTGGGACCCGTGGAGAGAAGGATTTCACTTGTTTAAAAGGAGGGCAAGGCAGCCATTGTTATTCATGATTTAGATTATTGATTTCATTGTCTATTTAGACTTTGTGCATTCTCCTGCTATTTAGCAGAGTTGTAATGCTGCCTAGCACAAGGATTTCCTATTTAGGAATCCTTCTCCTTTCTTGAGAGGCCTCTTGAAGGAGTTGTATTGATTTCTACACATCTAGGATTGAGGCTAAGCATCCTCCTTTAGCTACAATGTTATTTCTGCAGAAGTATAACATTGTGTTGCAGGGTGTTGCAGTGAGAGTTCACAACACCACTTCCAGCACTTATTTTTCAGAGGAGGAGGCTCTCTTTCCTTTGAGAGATCAGTTAGGAAGCCCTTGGAGCATATTGCAGATCTTGGCACTAGGCCAACTCTTTTTCTTGCACCTACAGCGCAGTATCCCTCAGTGGCTGCGTTACTTCCAGTTGGTATTTACAGTGAGGGATTGCAGTGATTGTCAGAGGGTGACATCTTCAGTGTTAGGATCAGCCTTTCACTTGGAAGATCCATTGGAGGAGATCAATTTATCTGATGCAACATATTTAGCCATATCCATCCATTTCTAGTTCTTTAGTTGCAGCTGCTACCCTGCAACTCCAGCATTTTGCATTTTTGCATATCTCAACCAATCCTTCCAGGATTGTCTTGAGATAGTGTTTGGGAGCATATACTTTCACTACCAATGTTGTATGAGCCTTCTATATGCAGATGTATGATATTTCACATTCCCATGTAGCAGTGCACCTTCTATGACTGCGTAGTACATGTTCATGAGAATTCTGCAATAGAGCAACATTCCATCTTTTTCACATGTATTCATGAGAGGCTTGTTTGCCTTGATCATTTGAGTTATATTGTACATGTTTGCTGCTGATTTAAATAATAAAATGGCTCCATGTTTTCCATACATTTTGGTATGATATTTTTCACTACTATTTCTAGTTTATGTTTATGTATTGCTGGATCTCCAACTTTGCAACATCTTAAGATGTTCTTAATGTTGTAGAATTTCCCAATTTTGGGATATTACAGTGGTATCAGAGCATAATCTTGGCCTAGCCTGTGGAACTCAGCCAACATTTTATCAAGAAAAGAGAAGATGAAGACTCCATTATGTGGAGAAAGAAAGGAAGATATGCTTACAAAGCTTCTTACAAGATCTTTACAGAGCATTCATGAAGATTTCAAGAAGATAAGAAGGGAGATGTATACATAATCTCCAAGAGGGTTTGAATAGGGTGTGAGCGTGCAGCCACACCCTATGATGCACAGCGTAGTCACATGCCCAATTTAGCCATGAGGGAGAGAGAAGAAGAAGGAATGCCTAGGAGGGGAACTCTTAGTATTTTTTTGCATGGGTATGAATCTCAAACCCAGAAGTTTAGAGATCATATCACTTTTCTGGAGTTTTGCAAGATCAAGGCAAGGAGGAGCAAGCAACATAATGTGGGTATATTTCTTCTATCTACCTTTGATGGTTCACCTACTTGTTCAGCCAGGAGTTGGGTGGAGGAGCTAGACACCTTTTTGCAGCAACATCAAGTTTCTGAAGATGAAGCCATCAGAGTAGCAGCGCTGCATTTTGGAGGTAAGGCCTATGAATGGTGGATATTTGAGTCCTTTTCTTTAAAGAATGAAAATAATTCTTCCTATGCAAGGTTCATTAAAAATTTGGTGGAAATATTTGGTAGGAAGAATTCTAAAACACATGTGGAGAAGACAAACAAACTTAAACAAACAAAACCCATGCATGTGATGGAGGAAACCATAGACTCAAAACCTCTTCAGAAAACCATAAAGGAGGCTGATATGTTACATTATACTTTGCTGGAGGCAAGACCTTCATCTTGTATTTTGGCACAATAAGGCATGGAGATCCCTTTTCCAAAAGAGGATCCAATCATTAGAGGGTTTCCCATTCATGTTGAGGAGACTAAGGGCAGCAACGCTGTCAGATCTGGAGTTGATCTAGCACCTCATGCAGAGGAAGGAGGAGCTATTGCTCCAACTAGAGGGATTCTTGCATATTTTCAAGGAAGTTCTTAGGATCTCATGTATGGATATAAGGGCACAACTCATGTTATACATGTACCATTGGTGATGAGGTGTGGAACTATGGAGATACAAGGAGGAGATAGGGAGGATGACCAACATCATGTGATCAGGAGCACACATCCCTGTCTATTACAAGAGGTTGATGCATCTGAGAGGGAGACTGGATCGTGCAGTGAGAGCAAGGACAAGTCTGTCCATTCAAATGTGTAGTCTACTCTTGATAATGATGTCTCATTGCATGGAGACATTTCACCAAGGAGACCACCAGATTAGTAGATGATGAGATATGCTTCACATTTTGAGGCACCATTCATTGATTTCTGAGGATTGGAGACCTTGGGAGGTCATTGTACAACGCTGAGAGTCTTGGGTAGACTCAAAGAGGAGAGAGGAATTCTCTCAACATCATCTTTACCCACTCTCATTTGAGATTCTGCGCTATGGAAAAAGCAACAGGGGAGGGTAGCAACCTTCCAACTTACATCTTTGGCATGGGAGATGTCAAAGAGAAGGATGACTATATGACAGATGTTCTTCATAAGATATCATCAGCGTTGTCACTATGGAGGATGGATCCATATTGGAACTCCCAGTTGTTGGTGGAGTATTCCAAGGATATTTTTACTTGTATGATATTGGATGACCAGCTGCATGAGGGAGGATATTTAGTTAGAGATGGGGTCATCTACTATCATAGTAGGATCTTCTTATCTAGAGCTTCCAAGCTCAAGGAGAAGTTTCTACAAGCAGCTCATGAGGATTTCCTTTTCAGCCACACTTGTTCTATGAGAGCATACCACACCATCATGGAGGGGTATTTTTGGAAGGGCTTTGAGGAGGAGATATACCAGCATATGAGGAGATGCATGGTTCATGTGGAGATGGAGGAGATACATAACTGTTTGAGAGAGTTAGCACAACCACCTATTTTCTCTTTGAGGATGAGAGGAGACTCATCTATGAGCCACTCCATTTGTATGAGAAAAAGATATGGTAAGGGTATTGTTTGTTTGCATAATGATTTGTATAATGTGTATATGCATCCCTTAACCATACATATGCAAGATTTTTCTCCAAGGAGGGGCATTCTTTCTTCTAGACTTCATGGTCTACTTGAGGCCATGAGAAGTATTGTTGAACTCACCCTAGGAGGACTTGGGGAGGAGATGTATTATGGAGAATATGCTCACTTTGTACCATACATCATTCACTTTCTCCAAACATATGAGGAGAGTGGGACATCAAGCAAGTGGTTGAAAAACCACTGTCACTCTATTTTGCAGTTGAGGGTCAAACTGCGTTGGTTACATTTGAGGGACCATTGTCCTTCTCCCTTGCTACATATGGCAGAAAGTATGGTTCTCATTATGGTTCCTTATGTTGCTGTTGTTCTTGTTTTTATTGGGAGCATGATTGGGGGAATGGCACATTGGTTGGATGTGTCCCTTGGGGGAGATATTTCCCACATTGTTTGAATTGCATGTTCTAATGGGAACATGAGAGGTAGTATGGCCACCATAGCCAAACATTTGATCTTTTATGAGGTGAGACATGGGATTGATTGCATTCCATATGATGGTGGCTTTCAACTCATCACATATGAGGTGATTTGGGCCAGCATGCTTCATAACGTTGGAGGAGAGATCCTTGGAGGTTTAGTCTCCATCTTGCCACTTGAGGGCAATATTATTGCAGCCCAAGATCAGCATATACTCTGCACTTATCCTAAGTGGAGAGGAGGACAACGTGGGGTAGGCTACTTTGTCTACCAAGATCAGATTTTCAGCCCACCTACATTACAGGAGCCAAAGGTGGAAGAGGATTTTCAGAAGTTGCCATGTTGGGAGGTAACTCATTTTGTATGGATGATTGCTTGGGGATGGGAGCTTCATATGGGGATTATATACCCCAATTCATATCAGACCTCATGCCTCAAGAAGGCCCCTTAGTTTTATCTTTGCATTTTCTTTAGGACAAGCAACATTTGGGAGGGGAGGACTGTAATATTCCCATTTTAGCACACAGCTAAATGGAATATTAAAATTTGCTTTTATCACCTAGCAGCTAAATAAATGGGTAAGGAAGTCCATGCATACTAAAAAAATGAATCAAGTCCCTCATAATGTGAAAGGGGATAGTCATAAGAGCTGGATTTCACGCCTTTATGTGTGAAAGAGGACATTTGCATGGAGACAAGGTCAAGTTTGACCAAGTCAACAACGTTGGGATAGGAGGTGGAGAACACTTTGAGAGACAGTGTAATATGAATGGGAAGAGGGTTATTTGGTGAAGGAAACCCTAATGAGTGGGACCCATGGAGAGAAGGCTTTCACTTGCTTAAAAGGAGGGCAAGGCAACCATTGTTATTCATGATTTAGATTATTGATTTCATTGTCTGTTTAGACTTTGTGCATTCTCCTGCTGTTTAGAAGAGTTGCAGTGCTTCTTAGCGCAAGGATTTACTGTTTAGGAATCCTTCTCCTTCCTTGAGAGGCTTATTGAAGGAGTTTTACTAATTTTCCTCAAATCCAGGCTTGAGGCCAAGCATCCTCCTTCAGCTACAACGTTATTTATGTAGCAGTATAATGTTGTGTTATAGGGTGTTGCAGTGACGGTTCAGAACACCACTTCCAGCACTTATTTTTCAGAGGAGGAGGCTCTCTTTCCTTTGAGAGATCAGTTGGGAAGCCCTTGGAGCATATTGCAGATCTTGGCACTTGGCCAATTCTTTTTATTGCACCTACAGTGTAGTATCCCTCAGTGACTGCATTATTTCCATTTGGTATTTGCAGTGAGGGATTGCAGTGATTGTTGGAGGTTGAGATATTCAGAGTTAGGATCAGCCTTTCACTTGGAATATCCATTGGAGTAGATATGTTATCTGATGCAGCATCTTCAACCATCTCCATCCATTTCCAGTTCTCGAGTTGCAGCTGCTACCCTGCAACTCTGACGTTTTGCAGTTTTTCATATCTCAACCAATCCTTCCAGGATTGTCTTGAGATAGTGTTTGGGAGCATAGAACTTCACTTCCAATGTTGTATGAGCCATATATATGCAGATGTATGATATTTCACATTCCCATGTAGCAGTGTACCTTCTATGACTACGTAGTACATGTTCATGAACATTCTACAATAGAGCAGCATTCCATCTTTTTCACATGTATTCATGAGAGGTGTTGGCATGTGTTGTCCTTGATAGAAACCTACTTGATTAAATAAGATTGTTGGAAATATGATGCAATGTGTTGTCTTTGTTGGCAACCTACTAGATGAAGTTGTCCTTAATGGAAACTGACTTGATGAGTTTTCTTTGGATGGCAACCTACTTGAGGAAGTTGTTCTTGATGGAAACCTGCTTATCTTATGAGTTTTCTTCCTTAATGGAAATTGAATTGATGAGTTGTCTTTGGATGGAAACCTACTTGATGAATTTGTTCTTGATAGAAACCTACTTGATGAGTTGCCTATGATAAGAAACCTATGTGTTAAATATGTAAGGAAGATGTATCTTGTGTTAAATAAGGAAGGATGATGTATCTACAGATCAGCTCAGAAGTAACAGAAG
This sequence comes from Pinus albicaulis, assembly GCA_034641835.2. Lineage (NCBI taxonomy): Eukaryota > Viridiplantae > Streptophyta > Pinopsida > Pinales > Pinaceae > Pinus > Pinus albicaulis. The sequence goes on along the minus strand of CM076581.1, from coordinate 468,526,269 downwards.
AAAGGAATTCCAGTAAGTGCCAGAGAAATGATAAATATGAAATATCACAAAGCATAGGCGGGTTTGTAAAGGTGAAGTAGTGTATGTACGTGGAAAATTACGTACCAAGTAGCGTATGCCTATTTGCGCTCTAAATTCATAAAACCAAGGGAATTTACCATGGTATTGGCCCATTGTATTGAGCGCTGGAATATCTATTTGATCCCGTCCAGGAATACCATTAGTAGTTGTGTGGTTTTGACTCATGGTATTGATAAAGGCTAAACCTATATAAGGAGAAGAGAATAATAGTGCAGTGTGTGCATAAGTCTGGGTTTTAATGAATACTTCACTTTGAAGTATATCTGCATGGAAGGGTAATAGTTTATTGATTGATCTGAATTAATAATGCACCTATGAAGAAAATGATGAAGAGGGATCTCCATATCTAAAAATGTCTATGTATTTTCGAGATCTGTTTATGGAATGTTTAGATCTGAGATGAGGCGAATATTTTTTGAAGTGAAGGGTAAGATCTGAGAAATCTATCTGTTCTGAAGAGTTGCGCAGCCCTACAAAGTTTGAATATCTATACGCAGGTTCGTGGTAGAGAAAGTGCGTATATACGTGGGTTGGCTTCATGAAAATCGCGTATGGAATGTGAGATCAGTTCTGAAATATGTGCAGAAGTATACGCAGGTTTGTTTCTGTGAAAGCGCGTATATACGCAGGTTCAGTGAAGTAAAAGCGCGTTTGTAAACTAGGGTTTTGCTGAAGTATGTGGATTGATATGTCTGATCTGTTCTGCTGTTTTACTGCTATCTGTCAATGATGTATTCACACAGATCTGGGTTGTTTGAATGTTGATTATACTGCTGATTATGTTGATTGAAGAAAAAGTTGTTGGGTGATTGGTTAATGATTCAATGAATGAATTGATGGGGTTATAAGTTTCATTTTGATGTATGATGAGCTTAAATGTGGGGAGTGGGTCTAGTCTGAAAATTTGATGAAAAGTGGCCTACAAGGTATGTTGTATCGAAGTTGATGGATCCAGTATGAAAATTGATGAAATGTGGTCCGCAATGGTGCTAAGGGTCGAAGCCTTCAGTGAGGGGGGTTGTAGCTCCCTTCCAGTGGTAGCTGGTAAACGAGAGCAGGGGGTAGTAGCTCCCTTCCATGATAGGTTGGTAAACGAGAGCAGGGGGTGGTAGCTCCCTTCCAGGAGAGGCTGGTAAACGAGAGCAGGGGGTTGTAGCTCCGTTCCAGGAGAGGCTGGTAAACGAGAGAAGGTTGTGGCCTTTTGCAAGTGGGTGCTTGCGTGCTGGTATGAGTCTACACCAGTACATGGTTGTAAGAAGTTTTCTTTATATAATAAATATTGAAGACTGAGACGACGACAGTGGTGGTTTTCTCCCGAATTGGGTTTCCACCTTAAATCCTGGTGTTCATGTGTGTTGCTTATGTGTGATGATTTATTCTTACTGCACCTGTTTATTGCTTACTAAACATCTGATGAATGAATGATGCAATAATATAAGTTAAGAATTAAATGCATCATTATATCTCTGGATATACGCAAGTTTTCTTAAGGATATCCGCATATATACGTGAGTTGTGTTCAGTAAAGTAGTGTATGGGTTTTTGAGAAAGAAAAACTAAAAAGTTATCAGTCTGATCTAATATCGATTAGTCCCCCCCCCCCTCTCAGTATTTATCCCAAAAAGAGGCTTGTTTGCCTTGATCATTTGAGTTGTATTGTACACGTTTACTACTAATTTACATAATAAAATGGCTCCATGGTTTCCATAAATTTTGGTATGATTTTGTTCACTGCTATTTCCAGTTTATGTTTATGTATTGTTGGATCTCCAACTTTGGAACATCTTAAGATGTTATTATTGTGGTATAATTTCCCGATTTTGGGATATTACAGAATAGTATTACGCAATAAACATAGGAAAACACTGAAATAAAATAGATAGATAGTTATAGGTTTTTAAAAAAATTTGGGCCGAAGACACATTGGTCATCTGGCCTCAAAATGTATGCAACATGTCAAAAGTAAACTAGTGATGCTCATGGTAACATGCTATAGATCTAGTTATCCTACGCAGTAATCGCATCCATGGTTAGGAATGCCTATAGTGTGGCACTTCAGTCACATGGGTAACTTAGGACTCTTCGATCCAGAAATTCAGAATCCCAAAAGTAAACCCCTCTATGTGCTGCTGAAGCTCAGACAAAGTCTCAACCTTGTCTAAATCCTGAAGGACTGCTCTCCCGACAACCCTCTCTGTTGGTTGATCCACTCCATGCTCTGGTTCCTCCACCGGTTGAACTCGACCAACATCTGAATTACAATAAAACTTTAGTTTAGTCTTGGGAAAACATATAAAAAAAAAAAACATCATATAAAACTTATAAAAATCAAAAACATGGTCAAAACATTCTTACCTATTGCACCCCACTGAGCGCCTTTTGGTAAAGCTAAGTCTGGATCTCCTCGGAAATCGACGCCTACGTATGCATACTCATTGATGGTGACAACTTGTTGCCTGAACCAGGCAAAGAATGCAGTCGAGAACACAATGAATGATTGGCTTGCATGCCTAGCCATTAGTTCTACCCATCTCTTCATCCTCGGATCTCGAGGGTTAGACACACCCAGTGTCACATGCAAAGGCTGTATTAGTGGAATCCCCTCTAAGGCAAATGAAATGAGTATCGAACCATAACTGAAGTTTTTCTTCCTTCCTCCATTTGCCTTGTTTAGTTGTTCTTTTATCTGAGAAAGTACAGCTTCAGACTAGTTGAAGATTGTTGGCTCCATGCACTCTAGTGCATACTGCATACATGATCTATTCGCTACATGTAGTGTAACGATGCCAGTAAGTTTTGCGATCGTGAAAATAATGGTTCTCAAAGGAAAATATCGAATGTCACGGATTTTTATTTTCCCATCCTTTCTTGGCTCTGCCCTTGGATAACAATATTTCAAAACATAATCTCTCACAGTCTCTCCTACTAGAGAAAACCCTTAGAGGGAAATAGGCAAGCCTCTCGTCGACAAGCTTGTAGAAAGTATACATCCTCCACTGTAATAGGAACCACTTTGTTCCTAATGTGAAATGCCTCAATAGCTGGATCCCATGCTCGAACTATGAACTCAAAGAGTTATATTTGTTCCCTTATCCCTGACAAGTGGAAGTACTTTAACAACCCACAATCTCTTAGGGCTCTTGTTGTACCCGGATAATTTAGGGCAACCATATTTTGTTCTTCATGCTCTCTTTCTCTCCATGTAATCGTCATTCTAGTCCGATGGAATATTGAAACATAACCATAAGACCCATTAGACTCCTTTCCATGCAAAAATTTAGACAAATTTTGGGCACAATGCAAGAATAAAAAATGTGAATTGCACCCAATGCAATCTTGAACAAGGAACAATGCATTGCATATGCACCTAGGCTTCAATTTAGGTGCTCCACAAGGTATTTTGTGATGCTGAAGGGTGCATTGCCCTCTTTCGAAAACGAATTTACCATAAGGGGCCCAAATCCATAAAAATTTGCAATGAAAGGAAATGAATTGACTACTGAAATAAAGAGAGGGTTCATGGAACCAACCCAGATCAAACGACGATGAAAAAAATCCACATAATCGATCGCAATCAATGGCTGAAGTTCGGGGGCAAAACCAGTTTTAGAGCTCCAAAATGAAAATGGTAACTTTAAAATGGTAAAAATGAATAATAAAACTCTTTTTATTAGTTATTTGATTATTTGAAAATCATATTTATTTCTATGACTATGGTTTTATTCTATTTTATCATGAAACATGTAATTTTAATTCATTTGATGTTTTTTTGAACAAGTTTTACAACTGATGAACATATTAGTCGTGCATATTTATTTCAAGAATGATTTGACCACAAAGCATACTTTTATCCTTATTTTTCGAGCTTTGTTAAAAATGAAAAAGGACTTGAAGCGCACTTTTTTTTTTTTTTAAGCTTCAATAACAATGAAAAAGGAACCCTTGGAGTTTTCTTTTAGCTCTTTTCAGACTCCAATAATGTGAAAATATTGCCGAGCACTTCACTTTTCGAGCTCATAAAAGTAAATGAATTGATATCTACTCATTATAAGTTTAACCCTTTTCCGGACTGAGATATATTATTTATGAAAAAGGAATGCCTTAGTCGAACGTGACTAAGAGGCTCTCTCATATATTATTTTACACTTTTTCGGATCTGAGTGACAACTTTACAAAAAAGTACTTATGGTGTTTTCTTTCATCCTCTTTTTCAAACTATCTAAATATGAAAAAGGACCTGGCTGTCACTGTCGTTAGGATCGTTAAAACATAAAATAGTGACAGGCTTGTCGATAATGACAAGAATCGAGTTTCATTCATCACTAGACTCGTTAAATTATTAAATAGTGATACATTATTCACCCGAAGGGTTGAACTATAGATCAAGAATATGTTATCCTCCTCAAGCTTGTTAAAAAATAAAGAGGTACTGGTTGAAAAATAACCGGGCAAAATTTGGGAAAGTGAAAATAACTTTTTACAGTAGCAGGCCGCTCTTGAAAATGACACTTCACTCCATCACCATGATTGTTTGGGTTGGGTAATATTCTTGACGGTTCATTCATACCTATGGTTCATCATACCTTCACTTTGGTTTTGGGTCAATGCTCCCAACTCATCTCAGTGTCGCTGATATGTTCAAGAGATTCCATCCAGTGAATACTCACCCTTCTGCAATACTCACAAACCTTCATTCTCATGACAGTCATCCCTGAACATTGCTATATTAGGTCATACTTTGTCTCTGAAATCAGTAACTCCCATTTCACAATAAAGTGACTTTCTGTCGACATCAAATCATCATGTAGGAAATTTACTTAGAAGCATCATTTTCCAGTACCATGAGGCTTGTTACAACATCGACAAGATCCTCGCTTCCGGAATTTTGGCCAAAATATTTTGTTTGGCGTTCGACATCAAATCATCTATTCACACCTTAAGAAATGTACTATAGTACATTGAGGCCCATTAACATCAACGGTGGTTCTCTCACATTTTTTAACAACTCTCATAATTGGCTGGTAATCAAACGATGTCTTACCATGTTCGACTACAAATCATATATTTGCATGGCTAGATTTGTACCTGAACGATCAAGTGAATGAGATAAGAAGACCCTGGATCTATTTTCAGCCATCTAGGCTATGATTTTAGGGTTTTTTTACACATCATATGTACGGTGACCTTACATGCAGATCATTATCTGAACATGGGCCTATATCTGTAGGCATGTTTGTATTGGGCAAAATTCCAATGTAGATAAATTTCTGCACTATGTACATGTTATTAGATAGTTTATGTGTTGAGCATGGGAATGCCTTGCCTCAACAATTCATGATCAAGATGTGTATTGTAAGATTGATGCAGGTCACCACTATACTTTATCTCCGACCCATCACAGTGTAAAACATCTCATTAAAAAAATATCATTATTATTATTCTGGCTGCATGCTTTAGGGGGGGATTTCTATAGGTCAATTTGGGCACCATTCCTATTGACCTGGTTAAACTGAACATAATCCCCAGAACAAATTAATAGCATCTACCATCCCTTATCATTTCAGTTGCTACATGCCCTAAGAGAAATAACAAGAACAAATCATCCATGACTTCCATTGCAAGGTTTCAAATATTTGAAGTACATGTTATATCACGTATGAGCTCACCAATGCAGTCTCTAAAAGGACTAACTTCTTTCCATATGCAGTTACCTCCATTCAAGGGTGCTCTGCAAATCACTTCCCGAGACTCAAGGGTGCGTTGGTTAATTGGGAGCGAAATTCTCATTATTTCGGAATCTCCACATGGCCAGTGCCTTCTAGAAGAGTGCATACGTGTCAAACTTCGAATCCATGTGTCCATTCAACACCTTTGAGCTTGGGAACATTTCTTTCCTATTATTAGAAAGTCATTGATTTTGAAACTACCTTCAGCTCATATATAAATTGAGCACAGATCCTAGTGCATGAGAAGGAAGAAATTTGGTAGAGAAATGTTGTTGGAATCTCAATTGAGTGTTTGATTTGAGTGACATGCTGCTAGAGAGATGTTCATTGTGATGAGGCTGGGATGATGTTGGAGTTGGTGACATCAAATCAATCGCTGGTTGCAACCTCCCCTTCTATCCATTAATAAATGTTGCTGCTTACTTTCTGAAATATGTATCTGTATAAGCTTCTGTCTTTCATATTATGGATTCTTATCTCATGTATATGTTTCATGTTTCATTGATTTAACTGATTAAAGTGAATATCCATTTGTATATTGCAATCTATTTGTTGTTTAGTGTTTATACCTGCAGGAACTAGTCTGGCAATCAAGCTTGGATTGGAAGCTACAACAAGAGCGATAGAAGGAGTATAGGAAGCGTTTGGACTCCAAGTAAGTTTCTCCATCTTTCTATGTGTCTATTTACTATTAGGAAAGGTATCTACAAATAATTTGATATGTTGTTCTAAATGCATAGCACCACATTTAGGGAATGTGTTTTATACATAGTTCATAATTCCGCATAACATTATCTTAAGGCATTATTTTGCAAGTGCCTTTTCAAGAGTCAAAAAATGTTAGAAGCTACTCCCACATTTATAAAATAATAAAAAACTGTCTCTCTAGCTATTTTTCATGGGACTTCTAATTCCAGCTTTCCCGCATAACCTTTAGAGGCTTCATTAAAATCAAGCTTATATAAGGTAAAATTTGGAGGAGTCTAAGCCACATGGAGTTAAAAATTATTGTTGAACGATTATGCATAGAATTTAAGTTTGCAAAGTCAATTTCCCATGGTTGGAGTCTAGTTTCCTCTTATGGGAGAATTTTTTACTCTTCTGGTTTTTGTGCTGTCTTCATGTTGTTGCAACAGTCTCCATTGTTGTAATGCATCTTGTAAAGGTCACTGAAGATACAGTGCTATGCTCTCCAACACTTATCAAGATCTCCCAAATTATTTAATGCGAATAGTCTCATTAATATATCTCTGATGTTCAGTTACCTAAAATAATACTCTTGATAGTGAGTTAGTGTTTACTTTTAATGTGTGATGCAATTTATTTAACCTTTGTTTCTAAGTGAGGAACATTCTCTTTTAATATTATTATGGAAAAATCAAAATAGTATGTATGATTTAAAATTTACATACTAAAACGTGTTTTTCCCACAACCAAAGAATTTTTGTAATAATTTTATACCAACGCATTGCCTCCTATGAGAAGTTATCAATGCTCATTTATCTTTTCCAAAGAATTATTGTGAGAGGGAAATCAATTTTTCATGTCGTGGAGTTTTTAGTTTGGGATGTAATTAAGTATAAATATATTCACAGTTTTTATTGTTCAGAGTAGACATGATGTTCTTAATGGAATTGGAGGGATTTTAGTTGGAGAATTATACATAATCAATCATCATATGTTTCTTCAAGTGAAGGATATATTCTTCTTGGAATGTTAGCATTTATAGAGTATCACAAAAAAGCATCATTTCTTATTTTTGAGAGATATTTGTTTTATTACCAGTGAAATATTCAACATGTTATTCATTTAGTTATTGTCGGCATGTTGGCTCTTCTGCTAATCATGACACATTTTCTACACACTTTGGTTCATGTCACCACTCAAGCTATGCGTTAAAGTGATGGAAACTCCAAACCACACTCCACAATCTGAGTGTAAACTGGGTAGGTCGGCCTTTATCACCTCTGCAACCTACCTTGTCTCTTTAGGCAAGCTCTTTCTTAGGCTTTGAGAGGGCCTCCCTTGTAGATTGCAAGGCCTTAAGTGATATGGAGAAAGGTGATATCATAAGTAACCCCTGTGACAGAAATAGTTTTCAAAATAAAAATGGAAATAATGTTGATGGAAGGATGTGAAGAACAATGGCAATATTGAAGGTGCTATGGGTGGGGTTGCGTTCACAACGCCATCTTTTTCAACTCTTCCTTTAGTACTGGATGGGTTAAAACACTCCAATCAACAATATAGAATGACCTACAAGGAATTTGGATTCACTAGAACTTACTCATTCAAGATGCCCTAACCACTATACAAACAGTGCCACCAATATCCCATGCTAAGGTTGAAGATTTCCCCTAGAATGGTTTTCCAACACAATAGTATTGTATTTTTTATGGAAAATAAGAGAAAAATGGTAACCCTAGAGCCTTGACCTCCCATTTCAAGTGACCATCTGTCTCTCAAATAGATTTGTAGAACAGTTTTGTGATCACCAACTATACCTCCAAAATTAGTCCCGCATCTCTAGTAGGAGGAACTGGCATTCCAAGAATTGTATATCCATGAATTTAAAGCAGTATTATAGGAGTCTTCGATCACTCCCGACTACTCAAAATCCTGACTCAGATCTTCAACCAAACAAGCTAATCTAAATCTTGGCAAGTTAAAATCTATGGTTTCACTTTCACTTCTTCTTGTCGCCCACCACACAACTGGTTGTAGTGTGTTCAATTTCTATATTTTTTTGAATAAACACGAATCATTGTATAATGTTGGAACTTTAAAAGGACCTATAATAATGAAAAAATTACTTAAATTCATTTGTTGTCATCAATTTTATATGTGATCTACCAATGGGTATAACACACTGTGACACTACTAATCCAAACTTAACCCAATTTAGAAGTCATGCTATTGTAACCCCAAGAAATATTTTAGCAGGTCCACGATGTTGGTTGAAAAAAACTTGGAAGTTATTGGGATCGCCTGAATATTTTTACTTGCTTTCGAATGTTTTCCAGTACTAAATATATTTTATACTTGAATTATACACATTTTCCTCATGATTTTTTGGACATCTATTGATATTATGAATTTTTTGGACATGGCTTTATTGAATATAAATGAAAATGATTTTTTTTTAATTAAATATATGTATATATATTTATTATTTTATTCACTGATTTTTTCCCGATCAGATTAAAAATAATTTATCTTTTTCTTCGTCGATTTATTTCCATTCCGAGTCTGGTAACATTGCTTTAAAGGTTATGCATATCCTCAAAAGAAAGGATTCCCTAACTGCATGTACCATTTTAAAATAAACTTGATCCAAAATAAAAAATATCTTGCAATGTTTCTGCCAACTTCTTTCAGATCCTAGTTGACCACATGAAATTCAAATTCATCAAAACCACCTGTTCTTTCCATTTATTGTAAAGGGTGTAGTACATGCGCTGACAGGGAGGAGACTATAGAAATTTAAAACTTTGAATTGTAAGAATTTTTGGTCAAATCTTGGAACATTTCAATGTAACTTGTAAGTCTAGAAATATATGCATCTATATACCATTCAAAGAGTTCTTAATATTGAGAAAATGCATTCTTGCATCACGTGATATCACAAAATCATAATATGCCTCCACAGTCAAAGCTAGGGTGATCTTCTAGACACATCCTTTAGATAGCCACTCATCTATAAAATAAATCAAGGGGTATTTCAATGTTTTTTAATTAAGGATACATGTCATTTTTATATGAAAGTTATATGTAATGATCCTTTTTCAGGATTTTCAAAAAGGTGCTCAAGAGAAACGCTGTATAAGTAAAACTGTGCAAAAATAACGTAGCTTAGGACTTGGTTCCCCTTATTTATGTTGTATGAGACTTATATAAGGAGTTTCATAAAAAAAAAATTATTTTAGACTCACTAAACAGATCTCCCAAAAACTAGACTAGCTAAAAAGAACCCAAAGAGGAAGGCTACAGTCAAATGCAAACACTGCTTCAGGAATTGCGCAGTTTTAGCATATGTTCAGTGGATATTAGTAAGAAGACTTATATTTCAGTAATAAAACAGAAAATAAGAACTATGATAAAGTACTTTCATTATACAGTAGAATGCATGAGCCAATACAATAATAAATCTTCAGAAAAGTGAGCTGGAACACATGTATATTTGCAGAAATGCTACAACAACGTTATTTTTAAGGAGCTTCAGAAGCTGGAAGTTAAAACTCAGATCTAGGATAGATCTATGGATAAAACATCAGATATATTTCAGATCTGGAAGCTATATAGTTTTCTCTTCAAGATCCACTTGGAATTTTCACAAAAGCATGCATGAATAAGAGTAGATATGAGAAACAAGTTGCAGATTTGGAAACTGCTGCAGTAAATTTATGAATATAAAATTTCATTACAATGGATCATATCTGAATAAAAAATAGATCAGCAAGCTAATCCATGGATCACCAAGTGGAAGGCAAAGCCTAGCACTAGAGATCTCTAATCTAAACTATGAGCAAGACACCATGAAAACCCTCATACAGAAATAACGCAGTCTACTCATGGGAATAGCGCTGTAGCTCAAATGACACAGAAAAATATTGTAAAATTGTAGATATGAAGACAAGAGGGAGAGACACTCCTTTAGGAGGTTAAATAACACACTCCAAGAGAAAGAGGCTCGAAAAATACACTAGATCTCTACAGATCTAGACTCCCACTTGTTGCAGCTCACAAGACAGCTCAAACCTCAAGATGAGCAACACTGTAATGTATGATGGAGCTTGGCCTCAAGCCTGATAGTGGTTCAATTCAGAAAAATTTCCTCCTTGAATCCTCAAAGGAAGAGGTGAAATCCCTGCGTAGGAATTCCAGATACAATCCTCCACTAAACAACAGAGAATGGTATTTGTCTAAGTAGACAAATACTCAGAAATATGATCAATCAACAACCCTCTCTTGCTGCCCTCCTTTTCCTTTTATAATATGAGAAATATTTTGCAAAGCCTAAACCATCTTGATGAGTTATCCCTTTTCACATGAGAGGCTTCCTTCTAGGACTGCACTTTCCCTTTTGGAGATGCAACGAACCTAGACGTCACTATTGATTTGGTCAATGTTGACCTAGTCTTTAGCTCAAACCTCTTTCACACTTGCAAGTGATTATTTACATGGCCCTGATTTGTCTTTGTTCTCATGGGCATTGATTTATTCAGACTTTTTAGGAGTTTTACATGTCCTCCTTTATTTGTTTATTCATGAAGCAGAAATTAAAACAAAATTGAATGTTCCTCTTAGCTAAGGCTAAGTGGGAGCATTACAGTCCTCCCCTCCAAAATGTTGCTTTTCCTCAAGCAACTGATATGGTAAGAGCTGTAGTTCTTCTCCTCCTCCATTGATGGCATCATCAAGGATCAAGTTTTCATCATGGACCAAGTGCTCATTAAGCCAATACATCAAAAATTGCTCCTCCAATGCTAACATGATAGGGGCATAGTCCATCCCTTCAGGGGTGTAAAACTCAATAGAAATAAACATGGGTGAAGCAATGTCACATATAAAACATGTATCATGAAGTACAAGATGAAGTTCTATCCCATGTGGTACATACACACTGCCCACTTTTTTCCCTTACACGCCCATAAACAATACCAATATATCATCTAGGTATTGAAGCAAAATCACATATATGCAAACTAAAATTTGCACTTGAGGAGGTGGGTCACAATCCCACATAAGATACCAACACAATGCACTCCTTGTCTTGAGTAGATCTAAGGGTGGTAAGTGGCACTCCCACCACACCTTTGCTGCATGGGTCACTTTGACATGGCTGAAAGTGATACCCAAGTTAGGTGCCTTTGGGAAGCACCCATCATGATAGAGAATATCCCTTTGCACCTCAAGGGAGTGTCCAGATTTAGAATTCTTAGTGGCCTCATCAATGCCATAAGATCTACATGTGATATCACTCCTTGTAGGAGCCATGTCCTGCATACATATGGTAAGAGAATATGTCAAATCAGAAAAATAAACATGCTCCATAAGATCAGATTCTTTACCATTCAAGTCTCCCACACACATGGAGTTGGACAGGGGCATTTCTCCTCTTTTAAGAGAAGGAAGAGATGGCTGAAATGACTCCTTCATAGAGAAAGCTATATGGTGTTGCTTGCCTTCTTGTTGATTGCTTCTTTGACATTACACATGCCAAAATTGTTTGTGGGAAGGCTGATCCTCCCCTTTCCTTCCTCCCACAGTGATATAGCTTGCTCTCCAATCCTTGCTTGATCTATTTCTGGAGCAGCACTTTGTGAGGCTTTCCCCAAAATATCAGAGTCTAATGACATTCCATGTGGTTTTCCATGAGGTAGGAATGTCTCTTGCAGCCTCCTCATAAACATGAGAGAAGGAACCGGGAGGTCCTTGCTTCCACTATGCAAATGCATTTTTGTTGTTTATGTGGAAACATCAGGTGAAGGATAAGTGTGCATGCCCTGAATGATTTGTGGTTTCCAACTCTTCAAGTCCACCCACTCCATCTGCAAGACCTTCCAATCAGTGGTGACCTTCCCCAAGGTAATCAACCACTGGACACCCAAAATGATATTGGTGTCTGGTATGTCAACTACAAAGAAGTGATCCACCAAAGTGTAGGACCCCATAGTGACAGAAAGTGATGGAACATATTGCATGCACTGCATAGTTCTATCTCCTGAGACCAAAACAGAGAACCCATCAAAAGTATCAGTGGGGATCCCTCTCCTCTGCACAAGGTGAGCATCAATAAAGTTGTGGGTTGCCCCACTGTCAATCAAAATAGTCACTCTTTGGCTCATCACTGAACCTTGTACCCTTAGGGTAAAGTATTTGGGCACTCCTTTCAAAGAAGAAATAGTCCCACTTGTTGGAGAAAAGGCTCCCTCTTTACCTCTAGATGGTGATTGATATCCCTCCTCATCATCACCATCAATGTGACCCCTCCTAGGTCCATCATTCCCATCCTCCTCCTCAAAATCAGAGAAGACTTCTATATAGTGTGCCCTTCCAGCAACACATCTATGTCCCAGTACCCAAGGCTCTTAGCAAGTGAAACATAATCTCTTTTTCCTCAACTCCCTCTGGAGATCAATGTCAAGAGGTTTCTTTAGTGAGCTCTCCTTGGGTGGAGCTACTTTCCATTCTTTCCCCTTAGAAGAGTGAGGGGCTTTGCTTTGGAAAGTTGCCTTTGCTCTTGGCAAGGCATATTGGAGATCTCTAGCTCTCTCAATGGCATCATGCAAAGTGATGGGCTTGGTAGAATTAACCAACCCATGCAAAGGTTCCTCCAGGCCATCAATGAACATGTAGACCCTCCTTGATACTGATAGATCAGGGACCATTACTGAAAATCTCAAGAATTTAGAGATATAGGCCTCCGCATCTTCTGTCAGCTTCAGCTTTTCCAGGCTTATAAAAGGTGCCTCGGGATCATTCCGATCAAATCTCTCCACTAGTATTCTAGTGAACTCAGCATAGGTAGACACATTTCTGTGTCCCAATGTAGATATTCCATGGAACCACTAGTTTTGGGCTTCACCCTCAAAGTTCAGCGCAACAATCTTGATGGATTCTACTTCGGGGACTTTATTCAACTGGAAATAGAGATTCAACTTCTCCACCCATGCTTTGGTAGAACAAAAGGATGATCCATCGAACTTGGGAAAAAATAACCTACCCATAGTGTGGTTTCTCCCATGAAATAAACCACCATATCTATACTGCTGCCATGGTCTCCTTCGGTCCTTGAGATGGTAAAATGCTTTGAAGCTCAAGTTATCCTTGAACCTCTGACTTTGTGAATCATATTATACAAAGTAACCTTCTAGGGAGGTTGGCTCTTGCAGTCCTTCATTCTCTACAGCTAAGAAGGTAGGCATAGTAGAGCGTTGTGAGGCCTGTGGATCTTGTGGAAAGCTCACAGGTTGACCAATCCCATAGTGAGACATGTCAGCACTTTCTCCTTGATGGAATATCCCAAGGGATTCCCTCATTCTATCCACCCTCATCTATTTTATCTCATTGGATAGGTCTTGCATATCCTCCAAGAGAGTTTTTTCAAAATCCTCTACTTCCTTATCCTTATCATTCACAGATTCAGGGGCTTTCCCTTTGTCTTGACCCTTGTCAAGATCATTAGTGGTGTAGTCATACTTTCTATGACTTCTATTTTGGTACCTCCTCTCCCTCCTAGTGGGAGGATAATCTTCTTTAGAATGAAGCATGACTATTTCTCCAAGGAAATCATAGGCTTTGCTAAGAGTGGAGCTCCGATACCACTGTAATGATCCTTTTTTAGGATTTTCAACAAGGTGCTAAAGAGAAACGCTGTATAAGTAAAAATGTGAAAAAATAACACAGATCAGGACTTATTTCCCCTTATTTATGCTGTATGAGAATTATATATGGATTTTCATAAAAAAAAAATCATTTTAGACTCACTAAAAAGATCTCCCAAAAACTAGACTAGCTAAAAAGCACCCAAAGAGGAAGGCTGCAGTCAAATGCAAGCACTGCTTCAGGAATTGCGCAGTTTTAGCAGATGTTCATTGGAGATCAGTAAGGATACTTATGTTTCAGTAATACAATAGCAAATCAGAACTATTATAAAGTCCTTTCATCATACAGTAGAATGCATGAGCCAATACAACAATAAATCTTCAGAAAAGTGAGCTGGAACACATGTATATTTGTAGAAATGCTTCAACATCGTTATTTTTAAGGAGCTTCAATAGATGGAAGTTAAAACTCAGATCTAGGATATATCTATGGATAAAAAATCAGATATATTTCAGATCTGGAAACTATATAGTTTTATCTTCAAGATCCACTTGGAATTTTGACAAAATCATGCATGAATAAGAGTAGATTCTAGAAACAAGTTGCAGATCTGGAAACTACTGCAGTAAATTTCTGAATATAAAATTTCATTACAATGGATCAGATCTGAACAGAACATAGATCAGCAAGCTAATCCATGGATCACCAAGTGGAAGGCAAAGCCTAGCACTAGAGATCTCTGATCTAAACTATGAGCAAGACACCATGAAAACCCTCATACAGAAATAACGCAGTCTACTCATGGGAACAACATTGTAGCTAAAATGACATATAAAACTACTGTAAAATTGCAGATCTGAAGTACAAGAGGGAGAGACACTCTTTCAGGAGGTTAAAGAACACACTCCAAGAGAAAGAGGCTCGAAAAATACACTAGATCTCTGCAGATCTAGACTCCCACTTGCTGCAGCTCACAAGACAGCTCAACCCTCAAGATGAGCAGCACTATAATATAAGATGGAGCTTGGCTTCAAGCCTGATAGTGGTTCAATTCAAAAAAATTTCCTCCTTGAATCCTCAAAGGAAGAGGTGAAATCCCTGCGTAGGAATTCCAGATACAATCCTCCACTAAACAACAGAGAATGGTATTTGTCTTAGTAGACAAATACTCAGAAATGTGATGAATCAACAACCCTCTCTTACTACCCTCCTTTTCCTTTTATAATATGAGAAAGATTTTGCAAACCCTAAAACATCTTGATGAGTTAGCCCTTTTCACATGAGAGGCTTCCTTCTAGAACTGCGCTGTCCCTTTTGGAGATGCAATGAACCTAGACAGCGCTGTTGATTTGGTCAATGTTGACCCAATATTTAGCCCAGACCTCTTTCACACCTGCAACTGATTATTTACATGGCCCTGATTTGTCTTTGTTCACATAGGCATTGATTTATTCAGACTTTTTAGGATTTTTACATGTCCTCCTTTATTTATTTATTCATGAAGCAGAAATTAAAACAAAATTGAATGCTACTCTTAGCTAAGGCTAAGTGGGAACATTACATTATAATCCATGTTTTGTAAGACTTCGGAAATTCTCAAATAGAAATATCCATTCAATACTAGATTTTGAATTGAACGGAGTGTAAGAAAAGTGTTATTCCTAATATGAGTCTCATTTTTATCGAAATTATCACTTTAAAAGGCTTTAAAAAAAATCATTTATCATCAAAAATTCCTTTAAGATATATATTCAAATCAACATTATTTTCCCTAGATAACACTACTGGCAGCGTTTACAACAGAACCAATTCTACATATTCCAGAGTCTAGATGTCCAACAGATGTCAGAAGAACCTCACATTTAGTTAAATCATCAGTGCCAAGTAGCTCAACAAATGCAGGATCAATTGTTGGATACTCCCTCTAAAAACTTCACAGTACCCTCTGACTTAACATAATTTAAACTTGTAGAAAGCCTGATTGATCTGAATGCTTGTGAAAGTGGAGAATTTTGCTTGTACCCATGGTTGGATGGAGGGAAAAAATTCCCTATGATGGTAATCCATATAGGATTGATTTTTGAGAATGGTTTACCTTTTTATATTACTTTGAAGCTGTGTGGTTGTTTTATTTCATATTAATACTCATGTTCAAAGCAAGCTTATAAAACTCTTTCGAAAAATTTGACAAAAGTGAATTGAAAATGTTTGTATGAATTGAATGTAATGATCAAATTTATGCTGAAAGAGTGATATATTGTTTTTAATGGCCTACAGGTGAAGAGGAACCCAAGTCCTTCAATGGCAGGAACGTCAAATTTTTGGGTTACAGCTGAAGAAGAGTATAAAATACTAGTTGAAGATGATGATGAATTGGACCTTAATGAATTGGAAGAGCTAGAAGTTAGCATATCAAAGACTTCTCTCGAGACAAATGGAAACTCTAAAAACCCAATAAATATTGTTAAAATATCATTTGAAACTTCTACCTGGAAATTCCTTGAGAAATGGAATTAGAAAAATGACATGTATATGAAAAATCCCATAGTGTGGGTAGTCTTAGAAGGAGGTGTCTACTGTGTAGAGTGTTAGCAGGTTAAGGAGGTATATTGCTGAATATATTTTTAGCAGGTTGGTTCAATTTGTAGTTATCTAACTATCATTGAAAATTGATCCATGTTTTCTATGAGGACATGAAAAATAGATATACTACACAAGTTATATGACAAGTTTTCTACTGTTATTTTTTATCACATTAGCTTGATTGAGAAAGCTTCTTCTTTACTAGTGACCTCTTCTGATAAAGTTGATATTCTCATATGATGCAAGTTATATTACACATTATATATATATTGTGGTACTAATATATTTTTTTTTCTCCTGAACAAAAGAGCCATGTTCAATTATTGTAACTTTGTTTCACAATTTGTAAGAATTCTGGTAGTTATTCCAATCTCTCTTTCTTCATGGAAAAATTGTTACAGACAAAAAACATAACATTTTATGACCATATGAATGCTTTTTATGGGACAATGTCTAGCCCTTTTTTATTGCCAAGAATCCATTCTAAGTTGGCATTGTTTGTCTCATAATATGTGTCTCTAGATTTTATTCTGTCCAGATATTTTGGCTTGGAAATTAATCCTTAACCGCTGAAACTGACAACTCTAAACAAGTGGAGAGTTGTATTTTATTTGTAATGAAGTTGCTTGCAAGCGAAAGGCCAAATAGCCCAGTATATCAACTTTACACTACCATTTTGTAGATTCGGTGAATTATTTCGCTATGTCGTTTTTTTCTTTTCAATATTCTTTTGTTGCTATCGGTAATCCGACGCTATTGTCCACTTACGGGGAAACGTCAGAAGTGAGACGACCAACTGGGGTCTTGTTTATCATCAAACTAGTGACGCTTTGCCTCTTTGGAAGTGCGACGCTTAGAAGCGTCGGTTGGGGTGTTATTTATCATCAGAACTGCGACGTTTATAAACGTCGGTTGTGTTGTTGTTAATCATCGGACTTGTGACACGTTTGCAACGTCAAAACAATGACGAAGTCTAATTTAATGTTGGTAGAGCGATGATAGTTGAACATTGGAATAATGATGAATTTTACACCATCGGAAGAGAGACGAAGGGTGAAAGGTCGGAAGAGCGACAACAACTTTGAAACATTGGAATTGCGAAAGTACCAAAAAATGTCAGAAATAGTGTCGCTCTATCGACAGTTAAATCCAGTGTCAAAATTGCAACATGATTAGAAATGATGTTTTGACCCACCTCAAATTTTCACTCTTGGGACACCTATGTGTCACAAGAGTGACATTTTTGCCATCAGAAATTGGGCCAAATGTGCTAGTGGATCGATTCAAGCGATAATTGCACAGAGTGGCACACACTTTACTATGCTACCATGTTCATAATCATGGATAGTTGATGGTCGATCTAGATTGGAATTTTTTTTAATTTTTGTATCAGTATCTTTATATCATAAGGTGTTTGAAACCTATGATCACAGGCAAAGTAATATATCTTTGACATAGAATTATTTTTACCTAATGATATTACTACTTTCGATCTTTGAGTATCTTGTTCAATATGGATTAAATATTGTTTTGTTTTACTTTTAACGCTGCAAATTTCTATTTAAAACTTTATTAGCCAATGCATCATCCAACATGTTTAAATTTCTTGAAACATGTTGATATTCAATGTAATCAAACTGTCTTTCCAAGAGATGAACCCTTAAAAACATTCTTAACGAAGATGGATTTCCAATAGCATAAACACCATTTAAATGTAATACAATGAGTTGCAAATATAACCTAACAATAAAATGGCGAATGCTAGATGCAATGGCATCAGATAATAGCTCAATGGTTGCACTATATTCAGCAATATTGTTCCTTTGTTGACTGAAGCAAATCCCATGAATAGAAACTAACTCATCGATGGGTGAATAGATAACCCAAGTAGCAGAAGAAATGTTCTGTGTACTATGACAGGTACCATCAGCAAAGCCAATGTACGTCTGAAGGAATGTCAACATCTGCAGTATCAAGAGTAATCAATATAGGCAGCAAAAGTAGCGAAAAATCATCAAGAAAAATAACTAATATAAGGCGCACTATTCTAAAATGTAACTAATGTAAGAAAAGGATCTTCACATGAAAAATCATGCATAATATCTCTTTAGATAAAGGCCATTTCTGGGCTTATCTAAATAAATTTCATCATAATCAATTAACTCATAGGCCCCTTTTGCAAGCAAAAGCTTAACAATATAAGGACCATGCCACATTAGTTGAAATTTACTAGCATCTAGTTTGTCATGAGATTGATCATATAATAAAACTAGATCACCTTCCAAACATATAAAAGTGTTAATGCTTTCATCATATTGAGCCTTAACATTTTTTTTATGAGCTTCGGCAACAAATGAAGCGGTGTGATGAGTCTCATCTAACTGTGCTAGGTATAAGAAGTGTTTTTCCTCTTCAAAGGTAGTTGGTAATAACTCGATGGCTAATTTGAGTGATGAGATTTCACATTCAATGGGTAACACAACCTCGAAATCGTAAATGAGTTGAAAAGGAGTAAGCCCTTTGGATGTTTTTGCAGAGGTACAGTATGCCCACAATGAAAAAAACATGGTATAACAATTCATTTATGACTTCCTACAATCCGTTTAATCATGTTGTTTAAAACCTCGTTGACAACCTTAACTTGGCTATTGGCTTATGGGTAATATGGTGTATAATTATCATGGTGTAGGCCAAGTTGAGCGGAAAGTTCGGTCATCATAACGTTTTGAAAGTGGCTACCATGGTTCGTGATGATATCTTGAGGGACACAAAACCTAGCAATCATGTGATTGAATATGAAAATAGCTACATTTTTTCCATTAGTCGTGAATGTAGGCATCATCTCGGACCATTTGGTAAAGTAATCTACAATGAGAATAATATACCCATGCCCCTCGGCCAAGTAAGGGTTACATGTGACGAAATCGATTCCACATTTTGTGAAGGGATCGACAACAATGATTGGGTGAAGAGGAGCTGGAGGGGCACACATCTTTCGATCAAAATTTTTGCAATTGTGGCATTTTATAACCCCAAGAATACAATATTTGAATATTGATGGCCAGAAATGGCCAGCACACAATATCTTTTGGGTTGTGAAAAACCCAGACATATGACCACTACATGCTCTATAATGGTAGTCATTTAAGACCCTTTGGGTTTCTTCGTGAGTTATACAACGTCAAAAAATAGAATCGGCACCACGACTCTAAAGAGTGTCCCCAACAATATTGTATTGTTGAGATTGGTATCGTATTCTACGTCGATTAGATCATGAAAGGTCTAGTTGAAAGGTTTGGGTTTGAAGATATATAATGATATCTCCATACCAAGGATCTAATGTACTAATTAGAAAAAGAGATTCATCGGTAAGATGGTCCTCTTCCACTATTTATAATTCAATATAGGGAAAATCACACATAAGTTCAGCAAAACCCAGTGATTTCTTAGACATGGATTTCTCAAACTCCAAATCAAGATTTTGTAGGATAACTATCCATTTAGAGTATTTTCCACCGAGCAACTGTTTCGTCAAAATTTACATCATAGTGTTGCAATTAGATATCACTGTGGTTTTACGTAACAATACATAATGAAAAAACCGTTGGACAACTTGAACGGCTTCTAAGGCAAATTTCTCCACATGTGAATACTTGATCTCGTCGGGGTGAGATTCCAACTTAGGTAATAAATCACATGTTCATTGTTAGAGTCATGCTCTTGAACTAAAACCATTCCAATCGTGGAATTAGACGCAACTAAATACAAAAAATAATAACGATGATAATAAGGTGGATGAAACAATGATGCATGGGTCAATGCGTGTTTTAGTGCATCAAAATATTTATCAGCAAGCTTGTACCAGATGAGTGGAAGATCCTTTTTTAACAATTGAGTGAAACCTTTAGTTAACTCCACATAGTTTAGGGTAAAACGACATAAAAAATGAGCTTTCCCTTGCAAAATTTGGAGTTGGCGAAGAGTGGAAGGAGGAGGTAAATTGAAAATGTCCTCAACCTTCAATAGGTCGACACCAATGCCTTACTTTGAAACAACTAACCCAAGTAAACATCTCGATTGTACATAAAATACACATTTGTGTGGTGTTGGAGTGGGGTCCCTTGAGGCACAAGTTCCAATGATATTTTTTGTATGTTTGTATGTGTGCGCTGCACAAATGTAGTCAAAGAGTGTTTTTCCCCAATTTTGCATATAATTAAGCTTAAATGTATGGTTTGAGACCATAGTTTCTATGGCTAGGCATATTATAAATAGATAAAGTTTATCTAAGTCAAGTAGTTCGAGTAAGAAGTGATATGTGATATTGATATTATGATATTTCCGTCTGTAAGGGTTTTGGGTTGGGTAAAAGGCTCCTGCTAGCTGTGTGCATGGAGACCTAGTCTTGGATGTGTGGAGACTCCACTGGTTGTGTGCGCAGAAGGGATTGTAAGAGTTTTGTGAGGGTTTTTGAAGGAAAGCTGATGTACTGACATATCTAAAGAATTAATAGAAGGAACAATTTGGCGAATTTTCTGTGTTATGCATATATTTGATATTTATGCTTACTGTGTATGCTTTGATGATATTTCACTGTCTGGTTGCTTATTTATGAATGCGTAGAGATAATTGATATTTTTATGCATGAATATTGACACCTGTTAAGTATTACGTTGATTAGATCAAGATCTGGTTCTGATTTATTATCTGCGATAAGTAAGACACTTATCTCTGTGTATTATGTTAATGATTTCACAAAGACCTATAATTATGATATAAAATGATTGCGCGCATTTATAGAATATCAATTAGGGCTTTCACGAGGACCATTTCATTAAATTCTCTCTCAGGGTGCGGAAACCTGGTTCCAACACCCCCCCATACTGCCTCGGGTGAGACTTTGGTGTGTGCAAGCAGATCACTGCTGAAAGGGCTAGTAGTTGGAGGCTTTGTTGGTTTATCCATAAAATCCGGAGTTTGAACCCCTCAACCAAATAAATGGTTCCATTTTCAGGGTTGGGATAATTATTTTGAGGGAGATTTGATGTTGTGGCATCCATCACGCAACGAATTACAAGACTGGTTGGATAGAAAGATCCTTGAATTTGCATTGCAAGAGAATAAAAACACTAAATTGACTGATGAACAATGGGTACAAAAGTATATTTATACCAAAGTGCATGAAATTTTCTTATGTTCCTTTGTGCATGAAATTCAAGAGTGGTTTTCGTGCTTGGCTGAGTTCCATCACTCCATAAAAGACGACATATTCACTAAGTGGACTCCTAAATTGATCCAGCAAGTAGAGAAATTTGATAATGAGATCACTCGCACGGTAGATCATTGGATCAATGGCCTTCTGGGGCGGATCTTTGAATGAATTTTCTATTGACCAATTTGTGTCATATTCTGAAGTTGAAAGGAGGTTTTTCAAAGGTCCTAGAGGTAAGTTTCTGCACTCATTGAAATTATTACTGAAAATGCTATTGTGTAAAAGGGTTGTATGTGCGAACGTACTACTTGAATTCATGAAAGAGGTTCAGCTATGCACAGTGGAAGAATTTACCGAGAAGACTCTAAAGAGGTACTTATAGCCCTCCAAAGCCCAGATCTAATAGTGAACCTGAACTAGAAAATAACTCTGAAGAAGAAATCTCATCACCTTAGAAGCCATTGAATTTGTTTCCCACTCCATTCACTCCACTTCTGAGCTCACATCCCAGATCACCTACACCACTGCGTAATCCATATCCACCTCCACCCCCTCCCGAAGTAGATATGGTTGCCTCCATGAAGTTACCTAATTTCAGAGGCATTAGCAATGAGGACACTGATCACTTCTAGTTTGTGATTGAGGTCATATGGCAGGCTCAACAAGTAAACAATATTTATATCAAAAAAGTGTAGCTGGCTACTACATTTCAAGATCACGTGATATACTGGTACATTAGGTATGCACAAGAAAACCCTAATGCTAATCTGGAAGAAATTAAAGCAGACCTAAAAGAGTTGTTTAATAAACCTAAATCATACATGCAGCTAGTGACCGAGATGAAGGATATCCATTAGGAACCTAATGAATATGTATGGGAGGCTAATCAAATGTTGAAGCGCACCATCAGAGATGGTGGATTTGTGATTGATGATACTCAGCATAAATAATGGTTCATTGTTATGTTTCTCCCGCATCTACACCAGCCATTAGGTCAACAAATGATTGCTACACAATTTGAGGCTGTAGAAGTTGAAATGAAACTAGAAACTACCCCAGAACTTATTGCGTTGGGAACTCAACAGATTCAGAGTCAGCTAGAGGCAATGAATTTGGAAATTCAAAGCCTGCACCAAGACAAAGGCAAGGAGGTGTGCACAGAGGTTTTCCATCTAAAGTGCAAAGCCTCTGAGCATTATAAAGACCAATTTCCTATTTTCAACAACTATATGAATGCTGGAGGCCCTAGTCCATTGAAGAGACCTATATGGTGTACTATATGTAAGATTGCAGGACTACATGATACATATTCATGCCTGAAGATTGCAAAATACCAGACTGACTTACAACAACCATTTTTCAAGTTTTATTCTTCATTAGGGAATTATGAGCAACATTGCCGAACCTATGATATGATTTTGGATAAAGTGGAGATATATAGAATGAAGATTGAGCCTACATCACGAACATCCCCTTCTGGGCACAAAGGATTCCAAGGCAGAGGAAGAGGTCAAGGAGGTGTATCATCTGGTTGAGGAAGAGGACAAGTGATTTGCTATAATAGTGGTGATGCTAGTCATTATGCACATGACTTTCTGAATCTAGCAGGATAGTCCTTCAGGTAATGTAGACAATTTGATCATATTATAGAATATTGTTCGGTCTTGACTACAAAAATGCAGGAAAAGGAGACCCCAATATAGAATCTTCAAATGGTTCATGCTTAGACTCGTGAGGAATATCCCTGTGTGAATGTATTTACTAGGAGTGGTGTAGCTATGAATGAAGATAAAGGAAAACAACCTGCCACTTATGTATGGATGCGAAAAGCACTTGAAACTAAAGAAGGCCTTAATCTTCAGTGCGCAAAAGAAAATTTATTGAAGCATGAAAATAATTCACAGAAGGAGATACTTAAAAAAGTGGTAGAACACTGAACGGATCTAGAGGAGAAGAATATATTAAGCCCTTCTTACAAGCATGCATAAAGTTGATGTGCAACAAAAAGGTTGCAGAAAATTTGCAAGAATTGATAGATAATTGGGCAGAAAGGGAATAGCCTCTAGTAGAAAAACGCGTAGTCAACAAAATCTATAAGAACAAGAAGAGAATGGGTAGAGAGATGCGTCTAACTACGCATATTGATGCTTATGAAATGGACCAAGTCGTTCTAGATTTGGGTTCACATGCTAATATTCTACCTAAACAAACCTGTAACGCATGGGAGAACCGAAGCTTGAATGGTTTACTATCCAACTACACATGGATAACCAGCAAAAGATCATTCCCTTGGGGAGATTATCAAAATTTGTGGTCAATATAGAAGGTGTTAAGGTATTGGAAGATTTTGAAGTCATACAGATTGTAGATGAAACTGATCCCTATCGTGCACAAATAGGATTGGATTGGGCCATTGAAATGGAATTTGAGAACAATAGAGTTAGGGTCATCATTCGTCTAGATCTTGTAGAAGGTCAATGTTATACTGAACTAGTACACGTTGAGGATGAGATTGATAAAATTTATAAGCTAACTTTGTGGGAGGAAGGCCAGATTAATCTAACAAAAGATGGGAATCTTAAATGGGAGAAAATAGTTATTTCTTTTCAGACTCCGATGAAGAACTAGAGAATTGGTAGAATCGACTGCATGAGATGTCTTTACTGCGTTGTAATCATGTGAACCACGCTTGATGTTGCATAACATTTGAGGTACGCGATTTCCCACATTATGATGGCTCAACTGATGTAAACACATTCTGGGGAGAATTGGAAAGATCTGTGCCAACTGTCCAGAGGTTCCATGCTTTAGATATTGGCTTGCGTGCTACTCCAGCGAGATATTGGGAAACACATAAGGAGAATATGGGATATTAGGAAGAATGTGTGCGGATGATGTGGCTACTATTTGAATGTCCAATAATTAAAGAAGAATACTTATACTCTGGCAAGGAGGATCCACACAGACATCTGGACAAGTAGAATCAAGTATAGGGTGTAGAGCCAAGACCTGAATGGGTGCATAAGTTTTTTCATACATTGGGAAAGGTGCCAACTGAATGGTACTTGGAAACAAAACTGCGTAAAGGAACTAGCGAGTGGCCTGTGCTGGTAGATATTTTTATCTTTACCTTTAGCATTGAAAGTTGGTTTGATATCATTGGCAAAGCTTTGAGCACTAATGCACCAATCAGGGAGACTATGCATTATTGAAACTTGGCACAAGTAGAAGTTAGGGAGCTGCGCGTGCTCATAGGATCCTCCATCCCTTCGAAATTCAGACAAATGAGCTCCATGCAGAGCCTTGTGGGATACTACAGAAGTCCCATTCCCTAGTACGAATTAATAACTACACCGATGGCTAGATTACTCAAGAGGGGTGTGACATTCCATTGGGATGATGAATTTCAGAGAAGTTTGTAGTTACTAAGGGATATGACAGATACTACATAATATTATTTGAATTACCTGGTCAACATGCCTGTGTTGGGGGGGACGGTCTGTGGATGGTTATCCTTAGTTATGGATTATATATGTATTAAGGTGTGGCACACATGCAGTATCTATGCCAGGGGATTGAATGGTGCATAGAGGTGTCAAAAAATAGCTATTGGCTTTGAGGGTCTTGACCCAGGTTCAGTTTCAAGGTTTGCCAACAAACCCCTGTACTACTGGCCCTTTCAGTAATGGCCTGCTTGTGCAGGGCAAGGTATCACCCGAATTAGTATGGGAGGGTGATGGAACTAGGTTTCCACACCCTGAGAGAGAGAAAGTTAATTGACGTGGGTCCTTTCAGGTCTAACAGACCTATGCTGGAGAAGTCCTAATATAGAAACCCTTAACAGTATATCGGCGGAATATCTTCAGCGAAACTTATAAATCTTCAAATTGCATGCTAACAGAAGAAAAGTGATTAAATCTAACTAGATATATGCCTTCATCCCCTTTTACAATATCACATCAACGTGCGCATCAATAAATCATCAGTATTCAACAACTAGGTATAGCTTTAGAAATAACACAGAACGTAGCCAATAACCATAATACATAAGTACTCAACTTATCACAAACAGTCCTCCCCTTCGTTAATATCTAGATCCAACTTATAGACACTATTTACTAGCCTGCGCACATAGCCAATGGGTTCTGCACACAATAGGACTCAGGGTCTCCATGCACATAGCTAGTAGGAGCCCTTACCCAGACAATCAACAAAAAAGATCCACAAGTTCGTATCCAAGCTTGATCCAAAACCTAGCCTGCTTCTAGACTCAGTTTATCCATCTTATTTATAGCATGATATCATGCGCTATCCTATGGTCTGAAAACCGTGGTTTGCAGACCCTTGGTCTACCCTTTGACCCATTACAATTCGTTGGGGGTTTTGACCTACCCCAAACCCCCTACACTAGACTAAATATTATAAAATATTACAAAATTGGTCAAAATTGCGGTTAGGGAATGCCGTTCCAATAGTCCCCCAACAAAATCTTGTGACTCATCCTGAGTCATAGAGATAGTGGGGTCTTCATCATTTCCTTGAGCTTCTCAATCATGACAGTTAACAGGGGAAAAAAATGAAGGCTCTACACGGCAGATGTCTGCGCAATTTCTACCAGCTTCTGCGAAGTTGGACCTTTAGCTGCAGCAATGACACTGTCCAAGGTCTAGTTTAACTGTCACACCGACCCTTCTAATTCTTGCAAAATATTGAGAGCTTCATCAACCCAGGGCATCAGATGGTCACTGAGTACCTGTTTCTTGTGCCGGAGCCCCATAATTTCACTGCGAAGCATGTGGCTGGTTTGAAGATGGGTTAGTCGCTGGGCTAGAATAATGGTGGTCATCGTGGCTTCCAGCTGGGAAAAATATTGTTCCTTTTGGTGTAACTCTTGATCAATTTTTCAGAGGAGAGGGTCATGTTGTACCTGGGACCATAATTCCATATAAATCTCAAACACAATCATGCCTTGACTGATCTACGTCATAATAGTGGTCATTTCTTCTGTAACCAGTGTTGCTTGCTGGGTGTGCACCTCTAGGGGGGTCTCAGGCTATAGCTTGGCCTGCAACGATGCAATCTAAAGTTAAAAATTGGCCTTAACAGCCTGTACCTTAGTCTGAGACGCCTTCAAGGCAACGACCAAGCCCTCGACCTTGGCCTGCAGTGCAATGGAGGCAGGAATAACCTCTGGCATGTCTTCACAGAGTCGATTTATCAGCTGATCTAATCCATATTGCTGTGCTATGGTGGCAATGTGCGTTGCTTGGAGCTGGACGGCTTTAGTAGCTTAAGCCGCAATAGTCTGATCGACCTCGCTAAGGTTCTACTGCGTGTAGAGTTCTCTGTGCTGAAGCTCAGTGGTGATGGCGGTAAATTAGTCATGAAAATGCGTACTGGCCAAGCAACCAACATCGAGGTCAACTAAAAAACATTCCTGGACTTGGATTCATAATTTGGTGGGTTCCATTGTAAAAGCAGCGCCAGGGAGAGGGAATATTTGTTTGTCCATGATGGTGGTTAGGGCTGTAACCGAAGCTGGCTGGCCCATGTGAGTCTGCCTCACTTGATCCATGCTCGCTTGAAGGGTATCTACCTTGATCCGGAGAGCCTATAGCTCGGATTGCAAGACCTCTAATGTGGCCTTCTATTGTGATTCCCAAGCAGTCCAATGATCTACACACACAATGGTGACAACGTCGACAATATGCTCAAGGTCATCCTCTGTCAAAGTAATCTCTGTGTCAGCGTTGGGCTAAATAGCCTTACATTTCTTCCTATACCTCTTAGGGGGTTCGTGAGTATGCTTTATTCCATGCAGGGATGACATGTCTGCACCATTAAGACTGTTAAGGTTCTGATCAGGCGGGGATTCTGGTTTTGGCTGCACAGTAGTGCTTTTCGGGGTCGCCTGCTGCATTGAGGCAAGAATAGCCAAATCCATCATTGGGGCAAGAGGAGCTATAGATTTTGATGTTGCGTTGTGGCCATATGTGCCTTCGGTGTCCAGGCCAGTCGGCTAGGCTGCAATCTTCCACTTCGGTGTCCAAGTAGAAATTACCTGTTCGATCTCTGCTTTGGTGGTCATATATGAAAGATTATACCAGACGAGATCTTTATGAGCCAAAATTTTCACATTGTGCATGGTCACTTGAAATCTTGAGATATGCTTATATTTTTTGTATACCGTTGGGGACATGCGGCGTGCGCAGCTGGGAATGAATGGTCGCAGCTATGGCCTAATTGTAGAGTACCCAAAAGGACTTATTCTACTCAACCCTCTTGGGATCCTTTGATTCCCATAGGTTGGAAAACCATGCTCCCTCACACATGTCAGGCTTAAGAGGGGGGAAGGCGGCTTCTTCAGGAGTCTACCATGCAACTAAGCTGATTAGCAGTATCAGTCAGGAGTAGTAGAAAGCTTTCCTCTGGTCCTAGGCTTCACACACATTGCCAAGAAATTAGTCAACCAGGTACTGTGATCAATTGAAACAAACTCCCTTTTTGTAGCTTCCAGCGAGTTGAATTACATGGGCCGAGGCAGCCATCGATTGAAATTTGCGCATCAATTTGCAGCTAAGAAGAAGGGTGTCCATGCATGCCCCTGGATCTCTGATTATATCAATCTAAAATCCATGTTTGTTTCGCGCGACATGGTACCTTTTCTGGACATCTTCAGCAATGTGGTGCTCAAACTTCTTGTTAGTCCCATCCCTAGGATTAGTTCCTTGCATAGGAAGGTCAGTGATTCGGTGAATTAAAGCATAATCAATTGGTATCTGGCCTTGGATCCATAAGCACCCCACATGAACGAGCACCAACTACTGGCAAACAACCAGGCTGGTGACGTTGTATCGGCCAAAGTGGGGGAGGTGCAACAAGTTTAAGATCCCTGATCCCTCTAATCCTTTAACCCATGTCATTGGCTCCACCTTAAGTACATCGTCTTTGAGTACTCATTCCAAGTATAGCTCTGGTGCTAATGAAGGGAAGGCATCCATGTTCCCTAGGTCATGGTCATCGAATTTTATATGGGGGAGGGTGCCGACAATTCTCCTTGCTGGGGCACTTCTTCTGGGACCAGAGGCATCTGAAGGTAGGCGCAAATGACATCAAAATTTGGGGTGTGTGTGGTTATCCTGCGTGGCCTAACATAAGGTAGTAACCAAGTCAGCGGAGTCGCCTGGAGGCCTTCTGCTGTGAGCACCATTGGATGCTTGGGTGCAGTAGGCGATCATTCCTTTGATGCTTTTTGAGGGGAACGCACAATCTGAGGGGACGTACGAGGCTTCCTGCTGGTCCACTTTGCCTGTTTTATCTTCTCTTTTCCCTTCCATTTTTTTGGGGTAGATATGATCTCCTCTGTTTTGGGGGTTACTTCAAGGACCTCATTAGATCCTATTTCCTCGGAAGTTATGGCAGGCAGAGGCTCATTAGGGTTTGTAGCGGTCATTCTTGCTCAGAATATGAACTCGGCATTGCTACTGTTATACAGAGTATATTTCTTAGTAATGCGGATGGAAATTAGATAGACGAGACGATATTTATCAACATGGCCGAGGCGTGAGAGTTTTCGATGACAATTCAATCTCGTGGAACTAACAGTGCTCATTTTATAGCCCTTGAGGGTGAAAAATGGAATGTTCAACCTTAATTTAATTTCATCATTACGGGAACGGTAAAAATTCCTCATAAATCACCACATTAATTTCCAATTACCTGCTTCGTCGAATGGGAAGCGCAGTTTTCCATACCCGTGCTCTGTTTCAAGGACTAGTTTTTCCCATCGCACACAATGTAATATTCCCAAATAGGAAAAGCCGGAATATAATGCATAAACATGGAAATATCATTGAAAAAATAAATACACCATTACATATACAAATTTACATCCATAATATTAAACATATCAGCAAATAATAGGCACAATATCTTGAGGATCAAGTCACTCAAGCAATACAAAACAAGCCACTACTAAGAAAATATGTCAATACATGAGAAATAACTTCCATACAAATGCCATGAGCCATTGCAGCACATTTTTAGGGCATAAAATGCTACAGATATGATATAAAAATGTATATATGCTGTTACATAGCTCAAAAGGTGTTGGGGCTAGAGATCTATGCTCCCAAACACATTTCCAAGACAACCCAGGAAGGGTTTCCTGAAATACCCAAAATGAAAAATTGTTGGAATTCAACCCTAGGGATGAATTGTAGCTGCAACTGAATAACTAGATGGAGTTGGCTGAAACTGATGTATAAATGTAAATATCCTCCAATAGATCCTTCAAGTGAAAGGCTTATCCCAACATTGAATATCTCACCCCCCAAATCAAGCACTGAAACCTCCACTGCAAATGCTCTATAGAATAACGTAGTTAAAGAGGGAATATGTGTTGTAGATGATGGAAATAGGTTGGCCTATTGTGAACATATGAAATAAAGCTCAAGAACCTTCCTAGCTATTCTCCCAATGGGAAGAATTCTTCCTCCACTAAAAAACTATCTTAGAAAGTGGTTTTCTTAGCCCTCCACTCCAACACCCTGCAACACAACACAACTCTAAACAGAAACTGCACTGTAGCTGAATACTAAAGCTTGGCCTGAGGCTTGGATGTGGGTTGTACAACTCAATAATATCTCCTGAGTAGGAGGAGTGTGGGATCCCCACTCGAGAACACCCTTGTACTAAACATTACAACAGACCCTGCTAAATAGTAAAGCATGCATAGAAATGTCACCTGACAATTTCCAGATCTAAAAAGATCAAAATCAATAATCATCTAACACGCCTTCTATGGCTGCCTTTCCCTTCCTTAAATGCTTTTTGATCCTTCTCATCTTGGGTCCCACTCATTAAGGACAATACGCACATGGATACTATCTCCGATTAACTTTGTGCTGTTTCACATTGATGATCCACTCTCTTTATACCAACATTGTTGATTTGGTCAACATTGACCTTGTCCACATGCTTTTTCCCCTGTTCACACATGGAGGTGCTTTATCCAGTTATTATGATGACCCCATTTCACATTAAGAGGGATTTTATTCCTAATAAAGATATTTGTGGGTCTCCCTATCCATTTATTCATCTATCTAAAACACAAAGCAAAAATGAATATTCCAATTAGTTGAGTGCTAATTTAGGAATATTACGGTCCTCCCCTCCCAATTGTTGCTTGTCCTCAAGAAATTGCAAGGATAGAACTAAATAACCTCCTCTCCACCTGTTGTAGCATCCACATATGATAATATTCCTCAATGAACAATATGTTTTCTCATCAATATGTCTTCAAGTTGCCCCTCCCAAGTGTATGAGCTAGCCTTCAGTGACAAATCCAAATGGATCTCATCATGAAGTAGTGGTATATCCATGGAGGAAAATATATGTTTTCTAGAGGCCTTCTTGAGCCATGGATTCTAACATATATTGGGAACCATCATTGCCAAGTGAAGCTCCCATCCCCAAGCTATCATCCATGAAAAATGAGTACCCTCGAGAATGGAAACTCAAGGAAAAACTCCTCCACCTTTGGCTCCTGAAATGTAGGTAGGTTGCATAGGTGAACATGATAGATCAGATTTTATACCCCCGTTGTCTCTCTATCTAATTATGATAAGTGTATATTTTTTGTTGATATTTGGTTGCAATAATGTTACCTTCAAGAAGCAAAAAGGCAATTGGATCTTCATAGACCCCTTATTTAGTTATTGCGCAAACCATCCCATATAAATTGAATAGAATCTCATCACAATATGGAATCCAAATGAGAAAAATAATGAAGGTTTTGTGTTATGCTAGAAGGTGCCAACAGTTTCCCAAGTGGTTACAACACAGTTTTGATAACTTTTGTTTCAGAACATAATATGGCATGTTGTCTCCAAACAATTTTCTAGTTGTGCATGTCATCTCATCTACTAGTAAATAGTAAATGGCATTGTGTATCAACTAAGCATACAGGAAATATTACAACACTTTCCAAAAGCCATACAATAAGTGGCTATCTCCATCATAGACGTTGGTCTTAAAAATACCATGAAGCTGAAATAGAATATTTCCCTCTTGTGGAGCAATGCACTATATATAAATGGCAAGAGAATGCAAATACCATGTTAGATGATCAATAAGAGAAAAAACAAAAATCTTACCATGTATTGAGAGTAGGCTAATAATGATATCCATGGATGATCTCTCCATAGTGGTATGATATGTCTCCATGAGACCCTTGTGAATGGAAAGGAATGAACGATGTGCTGCATACAAGGTCTTCTTCTTATGCTTGGAGATCCAAGTCAAGAATATCATATCATGGTCATAGATGTCTCCATCCACTACTCCACCACTCTCATCTCCCACTTGTCCCTAAAGTGCATCATATGTGGAGTGATCTTGGGAATACTCCATCAACAAACCCAAGCTCCCAAGTGACAACGATGTTGGCCCTTGTAATAAGGCTCTTGTCAACTCATAGCTCCACACTTTGACATGCCAAATGCCAAAGTGATCTAACATAATTCTGCTATATATGGGAAATTATTTCCAAAATGGAAGTACTTCCAGATGCTCCAAAGCTAAGGAGTAGCCCCTTTGCACCATGATTGTGCCACCATCTACTCCTGCAACATCATGCAAAGTATGGGAGAAAATCAACCAATACTCTCTTAATAGTATCCAATGCAACAACAACTCTTGTTTCCTCCTCATCTCATCATCATACATGTCATGGAAGAACATCATGAGGGCTTACTTGTACAATTATCCATATAACCAAATCTTCTGCTTCAATGCTTCAAACCATAACATACCCTCTAAAATGGGATATGTCACATGATGGCCAAAATCTTTCAAGAGTAGCCAATGCAACCATGCCTCTTGTTGCCATGTGTCATAGATATGAATGTGACTCGCCCACCTCTTGCTCACCTTCCTCACCCATCCATCCACATGTGGGTGTCTCCTCCCATGCTCAAAATTGGTATCCCTCCAATGGAGAATACCATTCTCTCAAATCAGATCACTACCCTTGCACTTCATGGGATGTTGAAGTGCAACCTCCTAGAGATATCCAATTTAAGACCACTCATTAATGACCAATTTGACCCATAAGGATCCACATGTGTTGTAGGAAAAATCTCCTCATTGAGCTATGAAGTGCTCATCAAGAAGGATTCATCATAATAATGGTAGATGTTATCTATCATAAGATGTCCTCCATAAACCATCTACCTATCTAATACTACACAAGTATACTGGTCATGGGAATTTTCCAATAATAATTAGGCCCCCAAATCATCACTGCTGCTCCATGAAAGTGATGCTGATCTCCATGATGATACATAGGTGTTAGGCAAAGGATTTCCCAACCCAGGTGCACAAAAAGTGTCATGTTCAAGAGTGGTTAACGGTTTTCTGAATAATCAAAATGTAACAAACAGGTTTATTTTTCTCTCTTTTCCCCCACCATTTCTGGCAAGTACCTCTTTATTTTTGACAAGCTTGAGGAGTATAACATTTGCTTGTTTATAAGCTCATCCTTCGGATGAGTCCAACTTAGTTTAATATTCGAACCCTAAGAAGAAGTGGTTCGTTCTTGTTTGAAAATTGAACAGGTCCTTTACTGTTAAGTTTTAACGAGTCCAGTATAGGAGAAACTCAGTGTTTTCATTTTTAGGGAGTCAGAAGAAAAAACTTAAGAAAACTCCATGGGTGTAATTTTTCGTAAATTTAGTCTCTCGAGCCCGAAAAAGGATAAAATAATGCGAGAGAGAACTCTATTGACCGTATTTAGTCAACGTATACCTTTTTCGTAAATAGTCCATTTCAGTCCGTAAAAGGGGTAAATTTATACTGAAGGGACGATTATTCATTTACTTTAATGAGTTCGAATAATCAAGTACTTGGAAATATTTTCATATTTAGAGAGTCTGAAAAGGGCTTAAAAGAGGACTCCAGGGTTTCGCTTTTTCAGTAAGTTTTAACGAGTTCAAAAAAGGGATAAAAATGTACTCATGGTTTTCACTTTTTCGTAAGTTTTAACGAGTTCGAAAAAAGGGATAAAAATGTACTCATATGGCCGACTTTCAATTTAATTTACGAGCAGGAAAAGACGGAAAGAACTCGACATTTTCATATTTTTTATGAGAATGAAAGATAGCAAAATAATCTCGAGATTTTCATGAGTTTAACAAGTCTTGAAAATAACCAAAATTGACTCAAGATAGGTTTCATTTTTACAAAAGATTGAAACAGAGAAAAACTATGCTTCAGAGTGTTTTCATTTTTACACAGGATTGAAACAAAGAGAAAACTATGCTTTATGCCCCCTAAGTGTAACTGCTAGAGCGCATGCCCCCCCAGCTTCATTTCATTCAACTAAGTACACTGCTGGTAATTAATAGCTGGATGGAATGAAGGTTCATTTACGAGATCATATGAAAGACCCGACCTAAAAACTAACCTAAATATATGACTTAACATTTACGAGGTCTATTCAAAGACTCGACTCAATTAAGGGAGGATTTGTTTCATTTTTTAACGAGCTCGACACAGGAAAATAACTATGCTCATGGCAACGTGTTTCATTTTTTAACGAGGTTGACACAGTAAAAGGAACTATCCTCAGAAACTACTTATTTCTAATCTACCTACATAAGCTACTGATTCATTTTTTAATGAGGTTGACACAGGAAAAGAACTGTCCTCATACCTAATTAATTATTTAATGAGGTTGACTCAGTAGAAGGAACTATCCTCTGACCAACTGATTCATTTTTTAACGAGGTTGACATAGTAAAAGGAACTATCCTCAGACCCACTGATTCATTTTTTAACGAGGTTGACACAGTACAAGGAATTATCCTCACCACTGATTCATTTTTTAACGAGGTTGACACAGTAAAAGGAACTCTCCTCACTCTTCACTGATTCATTTTTTAACGAGGTTGACACAGTAAAAGGAACTCTCCTCACTCTTCACTGATTCATTTTTTAACGAGGTTGACACAGTAACAGGAACTATCCTAACTGATTCATTTTTTAACGAGGTTGACACAGGAAAAGAACCGTCCTCAGGCCATTGATTCATTTTTTAATGAGTTTGACTCAGTAACAGGAACTATCCTCGGCAGCCACTAATTCATTTTTTAATGAGGTTGAAACAGTAAAAGGAACTCTCCTTGGCCACAGTGATTCATTTTTTAACGAGGTTGACACAGTAAAAGGAACTATCCTCACACCAACCACTGATTCATTTTTTAATGAGGTTGACACAGTAAAAGGAACTCTCCTCGGCCACACTGATTCATTTTTTAACGAGGTTGACACAGTAAAAGGAACTCTCCTCACACCAAGCTGACAGATGTCATTTTTAGCAGGGTTGAACGATAAAAGGAACTATCCTCACACCAGGCGGTTCATTTTTTAACGAGGTTGACACGGTAAAAGACTATTGTCACTGTTAACGATTCATTTTTTAACGAGTTGACACGGAGTAAAGGAACTTTCCTCGGACAGGCGATTCATTTTTTAACGAGGTTGACACAGGAAAAGAACTGTCCTTAGACCTGATTCATGTTTTAACGAGGTTGACTCAACAAAAGGAACTATCCTCGGACACACTGATTCATTTTTTCATGAGGTTGGCACAGGAAAAGAACTTTCCTCATAGAAGCTTGTTTCATTTTTTTTTAACGAGCTTGACACAAGAAAAGGAACTATGCTCTCAACTAACTGATTCATTTTTTAACGAGGTTGACACAGGAAAAGAACCATCCTCGGATGCACTGATTCATTTTTTAACGAGGTTGACACAGTAAAAGGAACTTTCCTCAGACTCACTGATTCATTTTTTAACGAGGTTGACACAGTACAAGGAACTTTCCTCGGACTCACTGATTCATTTTTTAACGAGGTTGAATCAGTAAAAGGAAATCTCCTCGCCCCTAATTCATTTTTTAACGAGGTTGACATAGTAAAAGGAACTATCCTCAGTCTCACTGATTCATTTTTTAACGAGGTTGACACAGTAAAAGGAACTTTCCTCACCAGCCACTGATTCATTTTTTAACGAGGTTGACACAGTAATAGGAACTATCCTCGCTCTCACTGATTCATTTTTTAACGAGGTTGACACAGTAAAAGGAACTTTCCTCACCGCCTACTGATTCATTTTTTAACGAGGTTGACATAGTAAAAGGAACTCTCCTCACTCACTGATTCATTTTTTAATGAGGTTGACACAGAAAAAGAACTATCCTCATGGAAGCTTGTTTCATTTTTTAAACGAGCTTGACACAAGAAAAGGAACTATGCTCTTGACTAACTGATTCATTTTTTAACGAGGTTGACATAGGAAAAGAACTGTCCTCACACTCACTGATTCATTTTTTAATGAGGTTGACACAGTAAAAGGAACTTTCCTCGCACCACTGATTCATTTTTAATGAGGTTGACACAGTAAAAGGAACTCTCCTCGCACCACTGATTCATTTTTTAACGAGGTTGACACAGTAAAAGGAACTATCCTCGGACCACTGATTCATTTTTTAACAAGGTTGACTCAGTAAAAGGAACTCTCCTCACTCCTGATTAATCATGGCTTCCAACTGGAAGAAACACATGTCAATGGACACACCTCGATCATGGCTTCCAATAGGTCTTCATCAGATGGAAGAACAATTCCTTGGAAGGAATACATGTCAAGGGACTCAAAAGGGATAAGAACATCACGTTCAAATAATCCCATAGAGTTTTCCATGTCAATTACCTGATCTAAGTCATAGGAATTCGAGCAAACAGTGAGAGGCTCGCTTCCATCGGTAACTGAAAACATGGGACTAGTTGCCACATAATTAACCCGTGGCGGGGTAGAGACCATTTTAGAAATAGGAACATTTAGGGGTGTCATATTATTGGTAGTAGAATCAAGACTAGGGAATGAAAGCTGGTCTACAGTCACAATATTTCCATTGTGAGGGAAAGACATCACGCGAAAGAGTGTTGATATGACAGCTTTCAACTTCAGTGAATTTTATTAACAATTTAAAACTAAAATTAACAATTCACAATTCACACCTAACAATTAAAATTCAAAATTCACACCTATGGTCTCTAAAATTAAAAACAAACAAATTAACATGCGCTATCAAATCTAGGAGTCAAACCACACACAAACAATAACTTCCTGTACTAAAAACACTAGTTGGTGATGAAATCCAACATCGTAGAATTTAATGCAGAAAGGGCGGTTGGAACAGTTACCCCGACAACCTGCTTAATGAAACATACTGGCACAAGTTTCTTCACAAAACCATCTCGAGTGAAGAGAACCCCCCAGAGAGTCCAAGTCAGTATAGTCGAGGTCTGCTCCAGGTACAGTGAGATCTTTCCTTCACCGTCACCTTAGGAAATAATCTTAAGTTTTTGGACACTAAGGTTACCAATAGTAACAAATACAACTGGGGGAATAGTCTACGATCCGATTACACGCGCAAGGGCAGAGTAACAAAGCTCAATACCCTTGAAGGCTCCTCGACATGGTTAATCCGAGGTTTACCGACAAGTGACCCTAGGCTCCTCGACAATGGTTAATCCGAGGTTTACCATTTGTAATGCGCGCAAAATCTTCTATCTTTCCCAATGAAATAGAATTGATTGTCTCAAAGGTTCGGATATGATCTCGTGATTAACTCCTTTAAGAGAAGCTTCCCAGATTATACCAGTTACAATTGGATTTATTTCCTAACGCAAGATCGACTACTTGTTTGTTTTACTGTCTTGGAGAGTTAACTAAAACCTATTCCAAGACACTAGCCTAAGCTATATTGGTGGAAAGAGCCCTAAAAATTTAAAACTTACTAGATGAATTTTAATTAAGCGCTGTGTTATTTAGGCTGTTATTACTCAAAAGGGTTAATGGATATGAAACCAATGGTGTTATGACCCGACCCAAAACTGAATGCAATCGAATATGATAATGTAATCTTTTCAATTCGATGAATCCTAACTAAAGTAAGGAAAGAGTTTCCATTCACTTCCAACAATGCAAAAATTGATCACTAAGAGAAAATATAACAAATTCTCTAATGCACTAATTTTATCAAGAAAAACTAATGCAAATCAATCCCAAAACAGTTTTTTTTTTGTGTTTTTAAAACAAGCATAAAAACATCTAAATTCAAATCAAAGAAAACTGATTTAAATTTATGATTGATTTTTTCAGAATGTAAACCATGCAATTGTAATCTATGCACATTTCACTTGAAAAGTATGCAAATGTAATCTATGCACATTTTTCATTCATATTCTGAAAATGAGAATTCTAATTATGCAAATGTGATCTATGCAAGAGAATTCTCAAACACAAGATGATTCTAATGTGATCTAAGAACCAATCAAGTGCAAGTCAAGAAAATTGGGTGAGAGTTCCAAAGATCAAAAAACACTCAAAGGTGATTAACACTCATACACAATTTAGCCCCCCCGGTAAATGAGGGGAATTTTTTTTTGCAAAAACAAAAGAAAAAAGATGCAAAATTGTGAAAATACTGAGACAAACCTCCAAGTAATGACCAAAGGAAATCAAATTAATAATTTCTCAAAAAAGAGACTCAAAACACCCAATTAACTTAATGGAGATTGATGAGATGAAGAATTGTTGAAAGAAACTGAGAAATAAGAGATTTTTGACAGAAAAATACAGATCTGGGTAGATGCTAAGAATCATAAATTAAATCTAAACTAAACTAGAAAAAATAAATCTGGAGTTTTTCGAAAATTTTAACAGGGTCCGCAAGCTCCCAGAAGTAACAGGTGCGGTCCCGCACTGTTTACTAAAGAAAACATGCGAAACTGTCTTCACTGTCCAAAGAAGGAAAAGTGCGGTCCCAGGAAAAACTAGAGAAAAACATACAAGATTTCAAAATTTTCAAAAAGAAAGAAAACCTAAGCTACCCAGGCATATGTCTATCAATAAAAAACCAGGAAAATTTTTTCCTCAAATCAAAATAAAAGAGAACCAAAAACATCAAGTTCTTTCCCCAGCAGAGTCGCCAATTTGTTGGCCGGATAAATCGTTCTTGCGGACAAGACCAATCTCCCTAGTGTCAGAAGATAATCTAGCAACAAATGAACAACTAAGTTTGTCTTTCTCTAGATATATTCATTTTACAAATAAATGCTATGAAGATGTCGATCCTACCTTAGATCCAAATGTTTATTTGCGGTCGTAGTACTTCTGTCGCATCAATAATCCTTCGTCGCAACAAGAGCTATTTTGTCGCAAGAAAGTATCATCTTTCGTCAATTTGCAATCACAAACAAGAAAATATCAACAGCACCTGTATAACAAATAATTATAAAACATACCCATCATAGTGATCAAGGAATCTATGAAATAAATGATCAAACGACAACTTATTGAAATAAACAATCGAACGACAATTTATTGAGAAAAACAGAACTTGATTGTATTAATATTAAAATATACAGAAGAACCTTACAACCTTAGCCTTGATGTTCGAAAGGCCTTCCCGGGGTCCGAAGCAGGAATCTCCTCTACTTTGATAAATCTTGCACTCTTCCTCCAGAAGCATAAGAGGTATGTGATCTTTCCTCTCAAAAGCTCAGCAGAAGGAAATCTAAATCTCAACAGCACTTCAGCTCAAAAATCTTCTCCAAAAAAATTCACTCTAATCCTCAATCTCCAAAATCTCCATCCAAACTTAACCCTTCAAAAGGCTACCCAATGCCTCCTTTTATAGAGCAGATGAGGAGGTTAGGATTCCACCTTTAAAGGGATAGAACCCTCCTTCAAAGGGATAGGCTCCTCACATCAAGGGATTAGTTCCTTAAGGTGTGGGATACATGCACCTTAATAAAGCGTACTCATCCCCAAAAAATCTCATCTAGAACCTTCCAGAATTGACCAAAAATCAACTTTTTCAGTTTAATTTCGCGTTTTTTGATCTTACAGGGGTTTCGCAGGCAAGTCTCATATTAACTGTGTACTCAAAGTTTTTGAGCTTTTTAGGGTTTTTTCTCCAGTTTCAGGGCATGGAATGAGGAACAAAGGTTGTAAGATTGCAGAGGAGGCATGTATGAGTGTCAATGAGCTCATACAGTCAGCAGAATGTCAAGGTGACATTTTTTAGTGTAACAATAGGCTGTCTCATGATCATGTTCAATGTTGAACATATAGTTCTACATTGTTTTGTTTAGAAAAATTATCATCCTATCCTCCAAAACTCTACACTTCAACCCAAGGTGTTATGTGCAGCTCATCAATGAGAAACCGGGATGGCTATATATCTCTTCCTTGAAAAAATCAAGGGTCCTCTGCGCAGTGATATTCTGCTGCTCAAAATCAACAATGTGATTTGACCCTAGGTCATGTATTTTCCCTGATGGCATGTCCCCAAAATCCTCCATATGATGTGCTGAAATAATAGGAAGTGGAAATATGTGCATACCTTGGTAAAGCTTCAGAACATCTTGTACTACTACAAGGTTTCCTTCCTCCGGTGTGGTGACTTCCCCAACTACTGATGATGATGGTTGCTCCTCTATGGCTATAGCAGCGTTGGTATAGGTCTCCTCCTCATGCATCTCCATAATAGTGCATGGGACTCTAAATGTAAATAGATCAAGATCACTTTGCAAAGGTGCAAGTGTTCTTTCTCCTGATGCAAGTGCTCCTACAAAAAGTGGTGGTGGAGCTTTCTTCTCCTTTGATTTCTTCTTGTCAAACCTCTTGATCAACCTGTGAGTAAAATCTGTATATTCAGTCACTCTTGCATGACTCCAATGGTTGAACCACCAAATGTTTTCTTCATCCTCAAGGTGCAGTGCTGCAATCTCAATAGCTTCTCTTTATACGACTGGATGTAGCAGGAAGAATGCATCCAACTCCATTCCCCAAGCCCTTTCTATGCATGTGTATGACCCATCAAATGTAGATAATATAAATCTATTTTGCTTCCTCCTTCCATAGCAGCAAGGTCTCCTTTCTTCTTTGAGATGAATAAACTATGGGAGAGTTAGTTTCTCCTTAAAAGCCCTTTATTAAGACTTGTACTCTTCAAGATAATCACTTAGAATCTCATGATCCAATTTTCCTCCATATCCATGCATTTCATCTTATTCTTCAAAAGGAAAGGGCATAGTGTATTTATCTGGAGCTCTATGCAATACCAGTTCTTTCTTCTGCTGATAGGAAGTGCATGGACCTTCCTCATCTTGAAACCATCTAGAGGTCTCATTGCATTTATCCTCTCTCATATGCTTGACCTCCTTGGAGAGGCTCTTCATAGATCTAAAAAAGAGATGAGACAAAACTCATTCCTTCCATGATTTTATATCTCTTCTTCTTCTTATAGCATGTTGGCTGAAACTCACAAGCTGAGCCAAGGTTATGCTCTGATACCACTATGATATTCCTAAATGGGAAAAGCAAGAATATAGTGCATAAACATGGAAATAGCAGTGAATAAATAAATACACCATTACATGAGAAAAATGTACAACCATATTATTAAACATATCAGAAAATAATAGGCACAATATCCTGAGGATCAAGTCACTCAAGAAATACAAAACAAGCCACTATTAAGCAAATATGTCAATACATGAGAAATAACTGCCATACAAATTCCCTAAGCCAAGAAAATGAGTTTTTAGGGCATAAAATGCTACATAAATGATATAAAATTTTAGATATGTTGTTATATAGCTCAAAGGTGTTGGGGCTAGAGATAAATGCTCCCAAACACATTTCCAAGACAACCCAGGAAGGGTTTCCTTAAATACCCAAAATGCAAAAATGTCGAAATGTAGCCCTAGGGCTGAATTGTAGCTGCAACTGAATAACTAGATGGAGGTGGCTAAAAATGATGTAGAAATGTATAGATCTCCTCCAATAGATCCTTTAAGTGAAAGGCTGATCCCAACACTGAAGATATCACCCCCCAAATCAAGCACTGAAACCTCCACTGCAAATGCTCACTTGAATAACGCAGTTAAAGAGGGAATTTGCACTGTAGATGATGGAAATAGGTTGGTCTGGTGCCAAGATATGAAAAAAATCTCAAGAACCTTCATTTTTTATCTCCCAATGGGAAGAATGCTTCCTCCACGGGAAAACTAGCTCAGAAAGTGGGTTTCTCACCCCTCCACTGCAACACCCTGCAACAGAAAACAACTCTAAACAGAAACTGTGCTGTAGCTGAAGACTGAAGCTTGGAATGATGCTTAGATGTGGAATATATAGATCAATAATATGTCTGAGTAGGAATAGTGTGGGATCCCCAC
Organism: Pinus albicaulis; assembly: GCA_034641835.2. Taxonomy (NCBI): domain Eukaryota; kingdom Viridiplantae; phylum Streptophyta; class Pinopsida; order Pinales; family Pinaceae; genus Pinus; species Pinus albicaulis. The sequence goes on along the minus strand of CM076581.1, from coordinate 468,484,026 downwards.
TCGGGAACACCCATGTACTAAACAGTACAACAGATCCTATTAAACAACAAAGCATGCATAGAAATGTCACTTGACAATTTCCAGATCTAAAAAGATCAAAATCAATAATCATCTAACATGCCCTCTATGGCTTCCTTTCCCTTCATTATATGATTTGTGAGCCTTCTCATCTTGGGTCCCACTCGTTAAAGACACTATTCACATGGAGACTATCTCCCATTAACTCTGCATTGTTTAACATTGATGATCCACTCTCTCTATACCAGCACTGTTGATTTGGTCAACATTGACCTTGTCCACATGATTTTTCCCATGTTCACACATGGAGGTGCTTTATCTAGTTATTATGATGATCCCCTTTCACATTAAGAGGGATTTTATTCCTACTAAAGAGATTTATGGGTATCCCTACCCATTTATTCATCTATCTAAAAGGCACAGAAAAAATGAATATTACAATTAGCTGCATGCTAATTTAGGAATATTACACACAAAAATTGCGCCTGTATCACACCCACTCGCACCTCCAGTCTTGCGCATCATCCCTGCGCATCCATCACTCCTTTCCTTGTGTTTGTGGCCAGGTGCACGCAACATCCATTATACAGCTACTCCGGCCATATAGTCATTTGATCGACACTGAGGAGTCCCTATAGGGCTTCAACTAACTCGCATTAACATATCCTGACAGAGAATCACCACGCAATGTAGATAATATGATCGAACCACCATTGGTAATTTCATTTACTACATGTATGCCTAGCCAGTGTTGACATCACTTCCCCGGGTGGAGCGTAAATTGGCTATCGTAAAGTAGTACCAATTCTTCCTCCATAAAGACCTTCTGCCGAATATGTCGATCATGCCAAGATTTTTCCCATGCCTTTTGAACCTGCTGGTGGAATTGAGAAATGAAGCAGTCTTCTTCCAGGGCCACCATATGTTCCAAGCGTTCCTCCATGATGACTACATCTGCCATATTTATGAAGGCCGAGATGCGGTGGCTGGAAACGATGTTTTCCATAGGCCTAATGGCCTCCTTTCCATAGACCATTCTGAAGGGTGTATTTCCCGTGAGCTTCTTACAGGTATTCTTATAGGCCTAGATTACAGAGGGGATGCGCACATCCCAGTCGCTCTGTTGTGCGTTAGAAACCTTGGTGAGCACATGTTCCAAAATTTTATTAAATGTGTCTATGGTCCCATTCGCCTGTGGATGATATGAGGTAATCTTTTCATGGTGAATTTGGAATGCCTCAGTCAGAGCCTTAATAGTTTCATTAAAAAATGCATACCTCTGTCAGTCATCATGATCTTTGGACACCCAAATCTGGTCAGGATATTTTTAAAATGAATTGTGCCATAGTATCTTTAGTACTATCCTTGGTAGCTTTGGCTTTCGCCCACCTGGTAACGTAAACTATGGAAGTAATAATATACCAAGCACTAGTCTTCTTTCCCAGGGGACTAATGGGGCCAACAAATAAATGGAACAAATAAATGGCCCATTTTTCAAATGATTGTAGGGCCATCTGTGGTTGCAGGGGCATCTCATCCCATCGTCAGGGCTTCCCGGTTCGTTGACATGCGTTGCAGGCCCTATTATGAAACTAGCTCCAAAAATAGAAGAAAATAGATATCAACGCCTTATAAATAGCCACTTCGAGGGGGCAACCTCCAATACATTACATAAATGAATAATTCTTGGATTATTTAAATGAAAAAACCTCCTCTCTATATATAGGATTCCATGGGGCCACAATGTAATCCTAGCCAACCTAACATTAATAATGTAAAGGCACAATAATAACAATATGGGGGTTACAGGGGTACAACAATAACAATAAGGGTGTTACACTAACAATAATAAGGGAATATACTAGTAATATAAGAACCTAAAATGCTCCTCTCCTTCAAAAAAGTGTTGTCCTCAATGCTTGAGTAGCTCCGGGTGCTTCTGTATAAAATTCTCATCCTCCCATGTCAAATCTTCAGTGGGTAAGTTCTTCCATTTGATGAGATACTCTGAAATTGATCGATTTCGTAGCTGTCGAGTTCTTGTTTCTGTGACTGCTTTAGGTTCAAATATTTTTTTTCCTTCCTCATCAAGTTCTGGAAATATCTTTTGAACTGGAAGTTTTTCCTCTATAACCTTTTGTAAGCATGAAACATGGAAAACTGGATGCACTCGCGAAGAAGCAGGAAGCTCCAATTTGTATGCCATAGTACCAATATTTTGCAATACCTTGTAAGGACCATATTACTTTGGCGATAATGTATTATCCTTCGTAGCTTGCTTGAGGGACATTTGTTTGTATGGTTTTATCCATAAAAATACTCAGTCCCCCACATCAAAAATTCTCTCACTGCGATGTTGATCTACCTGTTGCTTCATTCGATTTTGTGCCAAATTTAGGTTATCCTTTAAGAGTTTGAGAACTTCTTGTTGATGCTCGGTGTGATCCTCCACTGGTTGAACCCTAGAATTTTCCCTTAAAGAATATGTGATGGATGGTGGATGATATCCATAAAGTGCCATAAATGGGGTCATTTTTGCTGCAGTATGGAAGGAAGTGTTATACCACCATTTAACGAGAGGTAACCACTTGACCCATTTTGCTTTCTTATCAAATACAAAACAATGAAGATATCCTTCCAAAAATTTATTCAATATCTCTGTTTGACCATCGGATTGAGGATGATAATATGAACTATGAGCTAGTTGAGTACCCAAACAAGAAAATAATTTCGTCCAAAAATTTCCTGTAAAAATGGGATCTTTGTCACTTAAAATAATCTTCGGGTTTCCATGTAGCTTTTGAATTTTTTCCATAAATGTAGTAGCAACTGTAGTTGTTTTAAATAGATGAGATAATGTACAAAAGTTTGCATACTTGGTAATTCTATCAAATGCCACCATGATTACCCTCCTTCCTTCGGACTTAGGTAAACCTGTGATAAAATCCATTGAAATCTCCTCCCAATGTTGACTTGGAATGGAAAAAGGTTGTAGAAGACACGGGTCTTAATTGTCTCAACTTTATTTTGCTAGAAAACCAAAAATTCCACCACAAAATTTTAAATATCAGATTTAAGGCCATCCCAAAAAATTATTTCTTCACCCTGTGGTAAGTTTTTTAAAATCCTGAGTGTCCTCCTAAAGGAGAAGTGTGCAATTCCAAAAGAATATTTTGTTTTAGTTGGGAATTATTGAAAATATATAAGCAATCTTTGTACCATAAGGAATGAATTTTCCAACTAAATGTATTAGATGTACTAGGATACCATACAAATGTATTTTTTTCTAAATGTAAAGTTGCAATGCATACCTTTTGTGTGTTTTGCACATTATTGAGATCAAAATATTGTTCCATCTCTAGTATCCATGTTACAGGATCCTTGCCATCAAATTTTCTCATATCCATCTTTGGAATATGGTGGTTCTTTAATCCAACATTAGAGTTTATGAAATCATGATTAACATTTATTTTGTTCTCATCATGAGTTTCCTATACTATCTTTTCGCCATTAAGAATCATTTATTGTATCAAGTTTGACAAACCTTCCTTCAATCCTTCCAATTTTTCTTCCATACCATTCTTCAAACCATCCATCGTAGCTTCCGTGTCTTTCTTCAAACCACCCATCTTAGCTTCCACTCTTTTCTTCAAAAAGTCCATTTCATTTTTTGTTGCTCTTTGCGAGAGCGAATTTTGGTGCACTTGTTCTTGTAATTTTGATAGATGACGTTGCAATTTTTCATCTTCATGAGTCATAGTAGAGTAATCTAAGGGATTAATGGGTGTTGAATTATTTTTAGGAGGCATTTTAGAACCAAATACTGATATCTATGCTCAATAGGCCTTTGGAATCATTTTAAACTGATTTTTCAAACAAGACTTATGCAATTTGAAAAAATAATACACACTTTTTTCTTGATTTTGAGGAGCTCAATATTGAAACTGGATTATCTCTGTGATTTCGGATCTTCAATATCTAAAATTCATCCCTGAAGTATCCCTTTTAATATTCTTTCAAATTCCATAGGTCTTACTTGATTTGGATTCTTGAAGACAACGTTATGCCCAATATCCTACGATGACTTAATTATGGACTAGTTCAGTAGAGAAAACTTGTATGATTTTCCACATGTCACTGTTTCCTCCTTCGGATCTGAAATTGATACATCGAAAAATAGAGTCTATTTAATTATGGCCACTTTTTACAGAATCCCAATCTGATGCTCAGAGAGAGAGTTATGATGTTTTTCCCACGGTCACCTCTTTGAGATGAAATTTGGGAGCCTGAAACAATCCTAACTTCCACAGATCATATCTCCCAAAATAATGTAGACCAAGATCTAAAAGTTTTATAGGAGGTTCCTCAAGATTTCAGATTTTCTTTGTGAAAATTTCAGCTTCTTATCCCTTGTAGAAAAAAAGGTATAGTGCAAATGACGCAATGAGCTGTTTAGGTTAAATTCATGAGCCTGCAAAATTCCCTAACTTTCACAGATTATATCTCTGAAAATATTCGGAACAAAGTTCTAAAATTTTGCAACAATATTCCTCAGGATTTTGGATTAGCACTCTAAAACTTTCATCTTCTGAAACTTTGTGGAAAAAATGTTATAGAAAAAATTCCACGATGACCTGTTTGGAGCAGTGAAACCCTAGAATCCAAAGCTCTGATACCAAATGTTATGAAACCAGCTCCAAAAATAGAAGAAAAGAGATATCAAAACCCTATAAATAGCCACTTCAAGGGGTCAACCTCCAAATCATTACATAAATGAACAATTCTTAGATGATTCAAATTACAAAACCTCCTCTCTATATATAGGAGTCCATGGGGCCACAATGTAATCCTAGTCGACCTAACATTAATAATGTAAGGGCACAATAATAACAATATGAGGGTTACAGGGTACAATAATAACAATAAGGAGGTTACACTAACAACAATAAGGGACTATACTAGTAATATAAGGACCTAATAGGCTCGACAGTATGCATGAGCATCAGCGTGTAGTATGGGCCACCATAGCCGACCCTTAATAACTTCTGCACAGTAGATTTACCCACGTATTGTCCTCCCGCATTTCCTTCATGGGCTTCAACTAAGATAGCCTATCTCTTGTGTTCAAGTATTTACCTTTGCATCACCTCATCTGCTCCCATATTGTAGAGTTGTCCCGCAATTATAGTATATTCGTGTGAGCAAGTGACCAGTTCCTTTTTCTATGGTACTAAATATCCATCAGGGGCCTTCCCTGTGGTCAAGAAGTGGATAATATCAGAAAAATTCTCATCAATTGTTTGCAACAACAGACCTACAATAGCACGTTCTCCTTTTGACTCCGTGATAATGATATTCTGAGGATCCTCATCATATGCTTCTATTGACAAATTTCTACAGTTTATAATGTCTTGTATCTACACATCATAGGCTGGCGTAGTACGTTCCTGCTTAGGATGGGACTCACTGAAGACCAGAGCATCTATATCCTATAGGGCTTCATCAAGTTTCTTAGTGCCTCCCATTAGTCCAAACGTTGTTACAAAGTCTTCAGCCATCGTACCCTAATGCTGTGTACGTTGATGTAGTTCCGTGTCCAAATACCAGGTGGTAGGGATTTTTCCTAATGTGTGAATAAACCTATGGACCCATTCATTCCATGTGTCCTCTTTCCATACTCCTAGCCAAAGAGCCACGTTCTTGTGCGTATCCCCTCATCTCGAGAAGAGTTCTGTTGGTCGTTTGACTCATACGTTAAATCGTAAGGTGATCATCCTTCAGCATTCCTCCTAGTCTCAGAAATCTCCCTTATGAGTTTCCCACTAGTGCGCATGGCTAAGTTAAGGGCCCAAAATATTCTTTCTTCGGGGACTTTTGCTTCCATTTCTTCAAGGAAATTTTCAACATTACCAAAGCCATCAAAGTAAGGTAGTTCTCTTACCTCTGAGGGAATGCATCGGAAGCTTTTCGTGACCTTAAGACACCTTAATGCAGATACGTCATGCAGTCAGTTCTGCCAGTTTTCTATCTGCCTGTCTGAGTCAGATAAGTGCTCGCTATATTTTTCCCAGCATAACATGCCATCAGCCATGGGGTTTATCCACTTGTCATCCCGGGTGGTCAATTTTTATATGTGATTGACATCCTCTTCCTCCTGTATTGATTCCATGTATTGCTCGCCTTCTGCTGGATCCAACGAGACTATCACCCTTGTGCCTTCATTTTCAAAGATCATGCTCCTTATTTTTAGATTAATGATACCTCCCATGTCAATAGCCCAATCCAGAAGCAAGAGTGGAGGGTAAGGGTCCGTGTCATCCACTATTTGGATTACCTCAAAATCAGTGTAAAATTTAACACTCGCAATATCTACTACCACCTTCATCAGTCTTCAAAATGGGATAATCTTCTGTTGATTAACCATTCATAGCTGAATAGTCCACCATTCTAGCTTATGTTCTCCCATTCATTTCCAGGTCTACTTGGGTAGGAAATTTTCATCTAATCCCAAATCAAGGATAACTTGGTCCATTTTGTAGTCTCCAATCCGTGCGGTCATGTGCATTTCCTGTCCCATTATTTTTTTGTTTTTGTGTATTTTGTTTAAAGTTTTAACCTCGTGCTGTAGAGAAATATTTTCTGCATAGCTATCTATTAGTGCTTGGATATTTTCTACGGCCTTCTGGTTGTGCAACAACTTCATACATGTTGGAGGAATGGTTTAACTGCTTCGTCCACTTGTGGATCTATCATACCTCTTGCAGTAGTTTCTTCATCTTTGGTCATCTCCCTTCTAACTTCTATGAATTTTTAATTCTCCTTTTTTAGGTCTAAACCTTACGTTTTGTCCCCAACCTTCCGGATTAATGGTTCAATTTCAGCCCTTTCCTCAGTTCCCCTAGTGGCAATTCCACTGCACGTAATTACATTGATACATGGTCCAACATCCCATGGTTCTGCCTTAACCCTTTGCACATTCTGCGTAGGTATCTATTGTTTCTCTTGTATTTTTACAATTAATACAAGGCAATCTTCAACGATTTGATCGAACTTCCGACAATATCTGCAGGACTGGTGTGCCGGGTTCGGGCAATCTCGTGTGAAATGTCTGATGTTTCCACAGTTGTAATAGATCAGCTGTCCACTTCCTCGACCGACACTCCTCTCTCTCACTCCTCCCCTTCCTCTTGTGGGAGATCCTCCTCATACAAAAGGGGACAGTGGTGATGAGGGGTCCACCTACACCCTGTATAAATTGCTCCTTTCTACCATGAGTTCGAGGGTTCGGTATTTTTTCTCGCCATGACCCACAGATGAGAAGAATCTGCACCATTGTTGTTTCAATTCTGGAACGTAAGCACCCAACCATGGGAAGTGATCTGTATCATGTCTTCCTGCTACCCGATAGTCAACACACCATAGCATAGGACTGCTAGGGCCAGCCATTTCCATAGGTCGTAAATAGCTTGGTCCCTTAGCCTGCATATAATATGATAACAGCGGGCATTGATCCTTAGTGTGACCTGTCACCCTACAACGTATGCACTAGATATCTGGGTTAGCTTCCTTACCATGATTCTTTCGTAAGCTATGAATTTATAAGTGCATTGCCTCTAGCTCATTCTAGATATGTAGGGTTGTGAACTGTGTATCGTCTCTTTGTGTAGCTTCTATTTCATGTCAATCTCTAGAGCTTCCTCTTGGGAGCCGATATTTCGTTGTCCCATGGGCCCACACAAGTGTGGAAATAGCATCGCGATAAACCATTCTTTGTGTTGATTATATTCATAGACAAATCCCCCATCGTTGATAACCTTTTTAATCGTTAATCAGCTTCCCAGACGGACTCTGTAGGTCTCTGCTTAACGTCCTTTAGTTCGACTACACATTGAGAGTATAACTTAGGCTTATGAAATTGTTTCTTTGGGGCATTCTTAATATCTTGTATTGATGCATTTGTGTGATGACCAATATATTCCATAAACCAATCCAAGGCCCTTCCCTCAAAGGATATGGATAGTTGCAGTCATTTGATACCATCATTGTTAATGTTCTGCCCAGTCCATACATACTCTGCTACGAACCAGAATTGATCCATGTCCTCAACCCCTACGCCCTTAAAGGTAGGTAGTTTCATGTGTGTGGACATGTCGTCCTTTGGTGGTGGCGGAGGAGGTGTAGGAGGGTTCTTACCCTTATGTGGGTTCGATGCAGGTGTGGCTGGGGGGCTGGTTCCACCTTGCGTAGCCCCTCCTTGGTTAAGATTAGATGATTCCCTTAAGGGATTGTATACCGATCTATCTCCTTCTTGATTAACTCGGTAGTATTTACTGCTTCGTGTCATGCTCTCTGTTTGGTCAGAGGTCATTCACTCAATGTGGCCAAACAAGACACCCTTTTCACTCAATAGCATCTTAATCAACAACGACAAGGTTTTTAGGAACTTACCTCTAAATCCCTTGAAGAACCTTTGCTCCTGATCAACCGCAAATTATGCCACAAATCCTCCCAATATACGATCAACCCAGTGATCTACAGTTTTGGTAATCTTATTATCAATATTTTCCAATTCTTGGATCAACTTGGGGATCCACTGTGTGACCTGATCGTCTTTCCAGTAAGTCTAGAATTATGCCAACCAATCTAGCCACTCTTGTAACTCGTGTGTGAAGGATACAAAGAAGATTTCATGCACTTCCGTAAAAATATACCTATTTTTCCAATCCTCCGTAGACAATTTTTCGCTCCAATTCTCTTTTAGGGAAAACTCCTGAATTTGCTTTTCAAACCAGTCTTCTAACTCAAGTTTTAATGGTTGCCAATGACTCTGTGGCATTACCCAATCGCTCACTCAAAATTCTCCCGGTCCCGGCAATGGAACCATTTGTTTTCTTTGAGGGCCTTGACCCAGGCTCAGTTTCAAGGTTTGGCAAAAAATCCCTGTACTAATGGCCCTTTCGGAAATGGCCTGCTTCCGCAAGTCATCGTATCACCTGAACTAGTATGGGAGGGTGTTGGAACTAGGTTTCTGCACCCTGAGAGAGAGAAATTTAATTGAAGTGAGTCCTTTCATGTCTAATAGACCTGCGATGGAGAAGCACTAACATAGAAACCCTTAACAGTGTATCGGCAGAATATCTTCAGCAAAGCTTATAAATAAACAAGTAGCATGCTAACAGAAGCAAAGCGACTAAACCTAACCATATCTATGCCTTCATCCCCTTTTACAGTATTGCATCCAGGAGTGCATCATTAAATCATCAATATTCAACAACCAGGTATAGCTTTAGAAATAACACAGAACGCAGCCAATAACCATAACACAGAAGTACTCAACTTATCACAAACATTCTTCTCCTTCATTAATATCCATATCCAAGTTACAAACTCTATTTACTAGCCTGCGCACATAGCCGGTGGGGTCCGTGCACAACAGGACTCTATGGTCTCTGCGCACACAGCTGGCAGGAGCCCTTACCCAGAAAATTGACACAAAAGATCCACAAGTTCATATCCAAGCTTGATCCAAAACCTAGCCTACTTCTAGACTCGGTTTATCCATATTATTTATAGCATGCTAGCCTGCGCTATCCTATGGTCCTCAAACTATGGTTTGCAGACCCTTCATCTACCCTTTCACCCACTATAATTTGTTGGGGTTTTTGAACCGCCCCAAACCCCCTGTGCTAGACTAAATACTACAAAACTAGACAAAATTGTGGTTAGGGAACCTTGTTTCAACACTAGCCTTTGGAACAATAAAATTGGATAAGACATTATTATTATCATTTTTAGGAGCATCCAAGATGCATTTAATGAGTGGATTTTTCCATATTTGGGACCATTTTGTGAGTAATGGAAACTCATTAATGCCCAAGGATCCATTGTAGATGCACCAAAAGTATAAATATGACTCATGTGATCAGAATAGTTCCCTTTGTGTTCTAAGTAATTTTTATGCTCTGAGCTCTTTATTTGTCTTTGCCTTTGTTGCGTCTATGTCAGGATTGGATCCCATGTTTGAGGAATCACTGCGCCAAGATATTTTAGGATACGTAATTCAGATAAGAATTACAGGCACCAGACCTAGAGATGACTGTGTTGCAGAGGAGGTGCTTGTGGTAGAGACTGTTGTGCTATCTAAAATAAAGAAGGACCAAACATCCAGGACGCGCAAGTCCCCGAGAGAAAATACCCCCAGACCTCACCATTCTGCCAGAGAGAAGATGAAGAAACCCATGCCTGAACTCCCGGAGACTATTAAGGAAGGGGATGAAGACATGGTAGAGGTAGCCCCCTTTTCAATGTTGCCTCATTACATTGCACCGCGCAAAACTAAAGTGAAAGTGTTGAAGTACTTGGCCCAAGGTGCGCGCAAGTATCCAATTGCCCCTGATGTGAGAGAACATCCTAATGTATGGGGACATGCTAGAAAAAAACCCTCAGATGTGCTTTGATGACTGGGACATCACAGATGTGAAGAAGTTTCAAGAGCTTGCGCTAGAAATTTACCTTGATCCAGTTCCTTATATAGGATGTCTGGTGCACCTCGAACCGAAGAGAGAAATGTTAGGTATTCATAAGGTAGGACTCCTCAATCTGTTGTAGATCCCTCATTTTGGGTGCAACCCCATTAATGATATATGCATCATGCAGTTATTGGAGTTGGTGCATGACGATCCACTCTGGTTGGGAGAGCGCATCCCAATTGATGCAAATCTCATTCATAGAATCACAGGATTTCCAAACAAGGGGGCCAAACCTATGGCTGATTTTAGATGGAAAGCTCAGGAGAAAGCGCTGGCAGAAAAAAGAAAAAAGAAAAAATATGATGTTACACGCAAATCCTGAGAATTTGTGGTAGAAGAGATTAACGACCCCTTCATTCATTTTGGCATGGTCATCTTGGATTTCAATATGATACACAATTGTAGGTTGAAGGAAGTGCCCATGGACATAATTGCACTCGCTGGATGGTGCAAAAAAGGAGTCATCTAAAATTGGTGTGCGTATCTCTGTAAGGAGTTTCTTGAAAATGTGCATGAAGTCCAGGATGAGGGAAATCTCTTTCAATGTTCTTGGTTATTTTTGTTAATTTCACTCATTGGGTTTAAAACCCCTGAAGATACCCAGTTCCCTGAACTCAGAGAGCGGACGTGCGAATCTACGCGCTAAGTAACCCTCTAGAACTCCTATGACGTAGTGAGAGAAAAAAAGAAAAAGATCTTTTGGGTCCTCTATGATGCTATTTTATACCAGGCAGTTCAATAAAATTTGTGATTGTCTCCCATCATTTATGATAAATACAAGATGGTAGCTAAATTTAAGGCTACATTCCACAATATCCACATCCACACGAAAGGTACTATGGAGGGTGTATGGTACCAGTTGCCTTACTTGGTAACTGAAAATGATTTGATTAGAGTCACAATAGACTGGCCGTCGGCTTGGTTGACTCCACCAACACAGTCGCGCACCCCAATAGGTAAATTAATAGAGAAGGCCACTAAAAAGCCTCCTGAAACAATACCACCAACTATCACTGACAAGATTGGTGAGAAGAAGCCTACCCCGACAACAACAGGAGAAACCGTTGACACCACAGTGCCAGAAAATAATGGCTCTGGGTCCAAGGAAACTGAAGTAGAAACATCAAAAGGCACAAATCACAGTGTGCAGACCATGTTTGGATCGCGAAAGAAGTAGAAGGTGTCTAAGAAAACAAGACAGGAGGTCCTGACACTTGCAGAGGATGATCTCAATAAGATTGAAAATACAGTCACCTTGGCATAGGAAGATCGATGGAAAAACATGGAGGTCCAATATAAATTAGCCTTGAAGAGTGTACAGGTGGGACTCCAAGAATTGAAAATGCAAGTGAGCTAGATCTAGATGAGCATGATTCAAGCGAGCTAGACCAATGCGCCTGTTACCAGCGCGCAACCTTTGGATGTAGCCTTACCACCATTCGAGGAAGGTCGATTTGTTCATATCCCACTACCAGCAATCCAAATGGATGCAAGCCAACACACTTCATTTACTGTTACAGGTGATGTGCATGCTAACCTTGTTGTGTTTCCTGTAGGAAAAATTCATTTAATTCACTCCATTATTGGTGATGAGCTGCAGTAACGAGAAGCAACTATGTAGACGCAGATCGAGTATGCACAAAATTAGGCTGCACAAGCGCATGAACAACATCGACATGCCAAAGTAGCATATCAAGAAGCAGAAGCCTAGCGCGTTGTTGGGTCAATTTACTGTTGTAAACTAATGCAAGTATTTATTATCAATCCAGGTTAGTGAAGCTTACAATCATCCCCAAAGTATATGGGTTTCAGTTGCTATCAATTCAGAAGATGGTTTATTGATGATTAGGGAAATGCGTATTACAAATATAAATCTAACTTAAATAATTTATAAATTCAGATGTATAATTAGAAGCAGAAGAATCTCCTAACTTAAGAGATTTGTTTATCCTTCTCTTAACAATATTACCATGTGAATTAGAAATCAAACTACTTAACTAAAAATTAGATTAAGAATATGAAATAATTGAAGAGGCTCTTCACTGAAGAGGTCATGATTGTCCTTCATTATATGTTCATTTATCAACAATGCTATTATTAAAACAGGAAAGATGAATCTTAGTTTTAATCTCTTAATCAGGTAGAAGAAGAACTTAACTTTAAATACTGGTTTGTCTCTTCGTATGCAGAATAGAAACAAGATTAAGATGCATTATCAATCAAAGCATGTAAAGGCATGTAAAGATGAATTCTAACTAAAAATATTGATTAGATAGAAAGAGTGCTTAAATTTAAACACTTTTTTGTCCTTTCATATGCAGGTTAATAATGATCATTAGATTCATCAATACTTGAAAATAATCAGCATAAACAAATTAAACATAAGAAAACTAATTCATAAATTGGAGCTACAAAATAAACTAACAAGTGCACTTAGCTCGATGTGGGGGCCCTCCACCATTGCCTCGCACACTGAAGGTAAATTAAGCGACTTAAGACTTCAATCAGTCAACTAGCATGTAACAACATCAAATATGATAGAACATATATTCAATTATATCTCCAAGTTTTAGAAATAATAATAATAAGTCATACAAGTTCCATATCAAAGCCTTCAAAGTTTGATGCTTAAATAGATAAAATATCTAAAAAAATTATCTAAAATAGTTCAAGTAATCATAAATATCCTTATCCTATCATATCAAGTCGAATTCATCTATCAGATCCATGATAATCTAGAAAATCCCACAAAAAAAGAGTTTTGACCTAGTTTCTAGGGATCCTCTATAAAGAATGGTCCTGTTTGACTGCCTTTGACCGGGCCTATTAAAGCTTGGTCTGACTGTGCCAATAGGTGTACTCTTATTCTTAGTTCTCGAGCCTTCTAGAAATGTATTCAGCTCGAGCCCAAGTGTCATGCACATATGCAAATCATAATGCCATTACAGGAATTTCTTCAGGTGTTCAAAAAACCACTTAAATTTCAATTTTTACAAAAACATCTAATAATTGAAAAACATAACTTAAATACTTTTATATGCATCTTTGGGTCAATATAAGGTGGATATGATGGTAAATATATGAATAATATGAAAAATAAGATGTATTTTCTAAAAAAAAAGAGATAAAAAACGAGCGCCAACATCTCCCCCAAACTGAAGATCAAGCATGTCCTCATGCTTGCTTTCTCCTCTTTGACCTTCGGAGCCCTGATGTTGATCCCATTCCTGATACTGAAGCCTCATGATGTGCTTTGTACAAAAGAGAATCCATATCTATGCCCTGCTCTTCCTTGTAGATGGAGGTCTTAACCTTTTATTTCTCATACTTAATTTTCCAGGAATTTTTCTCCTGAAGCCACCTAAATGTTTGTGTACAAAGAAGATAATTTTTGGTTTTTAAATTTTCCACTTCCTCACCTATATTCTCATTCTCCTTAACCAATTTCTCATTAGTTATTTTATTAGTTTCATTTTCCTCTTTCAGTTGCCTTTCCATGATTTTTCTTATCTCCAAGCTATCAGTTAACTCTCTAACTCTAGAAATGTTTTTATCTTCCCTCTTTGAATGTTTGGAAAATGAAGTAGTTTCCACCTCATTGTTTTCAAAATAGAAATCTCTATCCATAGGATTTTCATACACTTGTTTTTGTAGTCTATCAAGGATTTCATTTTCCTATTTTTTTATAGGAGATGTTTCCATGACTTGTATTTCTGGTTTTGCTGAATGCTTCTTTTTCTATCTCCTGGAAATAGTAAAAAATGATGTTTCTTTCTCTAACATAACTGTCTCTCATTGTTTCTTTGACCTTGTTTTATGATAAAGAGATGAATGCACAATATTCCTTGTTTCTTGTATGGGTTTAAGTTTGTTTTCAACAACTTGTTCTACAAACTTATTTTCAACCAAGAAATCTTCCCAAACCATCCCTTTGACTTTCAACTAGTAATCTACAAGAATTTTGATGAGTTCCTGATGAATAAATTGAGCCTCTTTGGGTTTAGTCTATGATTTTATGCTTTCAATAATTTCCATCAAGTTTTTTTAAAATAAATAGGGCAGATTTATCCTTATATCCCCTTTGATGTGTTGTAGTAACCTGACATGGTAAAGGTGTACTACACTAAATCTATTGTCAGAAATGAAGAACTTCTCAATTATCAATACTAGTTCTGCCCATGGTTCATTGAACCATTCCCTTGGGATTCCTTTTTATCTATCAAAAGAACCCTTCCTATTTTTTTCCAATAAAAATGTCCAACCCTTATCATTAAAATGTAATCCCTTGTGATATAATTCACCTGAATATGGCAAGTCTAAAGCTTCAGAGATATACTCAAGAGTCAAAGAGATATGTAGGCTACCCACCATGGTTTCATTCTATCTGAAATTATTTACAAATTCTCTTGTGACATCATCATTATGACCTTTGAACTTTTGGATAAAACCTATTAACCCTGATTGATAGAGTTTTTCCATTGTTTCCCTACTCCAGTGTTCAATTTGAAAGTATTTAGGTTCTATTCTTGAAGCCATTTGGTTTGAAAACCATTTTATATAACCATGTACCATCATTAAATTCATCTTTGTAAACAAAAATTTAAGCACTAGGTGTAATCATGGTAGTAGGCTTGCCTTTTTGCTTCATTTCCTTTGTCAATCAATCAATCCTTTATTTTTCTCTTTTTAAGAATGTGAGCTTACTGTAAATAAACAAAAGAATTGATAGAAAGGTTTTAAGAAAACATAAGTTTATGTTTCTAATATTCTACCCTATATTTAATTATTTGTTCTCCTTAAAAACAATTTTTGTCTCTATTTTGTAAAAGAATTTTGATTGTGTAAAAAAAATTGAATTTTTTTTATACAACAGTGTTTTTTACTCATCAATTTCATATAAAATTTTTATCCAAAACATTGCATTCAGACTCACCATGTATACAATAGAAAAAATTCAACTATCTCATCAAAAATTTATGATAGATTCACTGTTTCTCTTCAACATTCCTCATACTCTGTCCTTTGTCATAGAAAAACATGTCTAACTGTCTTCCATTTTTCTTCACAAACTCTGTTTCAAATCTTTAAACTAAGTGTGCTAAAAAAAAATCTATTACACAACTTAGTTAAAAACAACCTCATTGTGCAATTCAAATTGAAATTCTTCACTCTCTGTTTCCATTTATTTCGAAATGAAAAATTGTATGTGAGGATGTCTTGAGCTTACCTATCTTGTGCAATAGCCCTTGTGATCTTCTTCTCCGATCTTCGTGATCTTATTTCAGTTTAACTGAAGTTTCAACCCACAGAAATCCCATTAAAATCTTCATTTATTAACTCACTCAACAAAATATTTTGTTGTTTTGACTGATGGCAGAGTAGTTTTGAAAGGTGTCAACACATTTTTGAATGGTGTCAAAACAAAACACAATGCAATGATAGGATTGCAAGTTGAATTAGATCACTCCCTTTTATAACTCAAAGTTTTTTTACAAAACCCCGAAATCTATTCACCATTGTTTAAACAATCAAATCTTCATTAAATTATTACCTTCACTTCCACAGAATTTCGCTTCCTCGTAGCTCGGCTAATCGACAAGTTCTCCAGATTCGTAGCTTTGAAAGCTCCAGTTAACTCCTTATCACTATGTTTCTCCTCTTCACTATATTCTCTTCCTCTTTCTTCTGTGTTTTATCTCTTCTTTTCCTCTTAGATTCCTCACAGTCTTCTCTCTGCGTTTTGTTTTCACAACGTTGTAGATATGAGGACGTGCTTTGACTGCATGCTCCTTTCTCTCACTGAGCCTCTTAGATGTCAATGATGGTGAAAACACAATGTTAATAGCTTTCCAATAATCATTTTTGATCTCTGTAATGGTGGAAATGGTCTTGGTAGTGGTGGAAATGGTTTCATATATTTTACACAGTGCTATGTAAACGCATTTGAAAACATTCTAACCATTCATCAACTCATTTGACCGACTCATGCACATATTTTATTTGACTGTCGTGCTGGTGTACATTCGTCCTTCATTATGCAACTTCTTCACGTTTTGTGTTAATTAATATATTCATTTCCATTATCTGCATTACCTCCATGCATCATCATGCTGACTATCTCCATAACTCGCATTATATCCATGCATATGTGCGCCTTCATTCTATGTTATCTCCATTCATTTCTCCATTGTATGCATTTCAATGTCATCATAGCATACTGTATACCATCATAGTCATGCACTTAGTTTATCTCCACATCATTGCTTATGTTAGTAATTGCATTCATTTGTTTGCATTACATTTTCTCAATTACCTTAGTTCATCTTCTGATATGATTGTGCTCATTTTGTTTTGATATTCAAAAGTAATTGTGCTATATCATATGTCTTAAATAGTTGCGCTATATATCTTTTGAACATTGGTGTTTGATTTTATTATTTAATTTTTAAAAATTGACTAATGAAATAGTCAGATTTTTAAAATTAAATGTGTATGATAATACTAACATTCGTTTTTTTTTTAGGTCTTCCAAGAGTCTTCCATAGGTTCAATATTGACCCTTTGTTTATAATTCTCTTTATTTAGGAAAATACATAGGGTATGATATGAATAGGTTATGTAATGTTTTGAATAGTGGTATGGATATAAATGTTGATAGAATAGGGCTAGTTAGGATAGTGGTATGAATATGAATAGGGTTAAAAATCATAAATGATAAAATGTAGATGAAAGTGTAGGAAATGTAAATGAAATGTAGATAAAGAT
This sequence comes from Pinus albicaulis, assembly GCA_034641835.2. Classification (NCBI taxonomy): domain Eukaryota; kingdom Viridiplantae; phylum Streptophyta; class Pinopsida; order Pinales; family Pinaceae; genus Pinus; species Pinus albicaulis. The sequence continues at coordinate 468,466,714 of CM076581.1, read as the reverse complement.
GCATAACTAGTATCAAATTAGTTTTGAAAATTCTAGAGTATTTTGAAAAAAATTGAAATTTTAAGAGCGATTTTTTACTCATTGTACTTGTACTCCCTTTTTGGCGTCAATGATGATTGAAATTGTGCTTATTATTATGATGACTCTTGTAGAATTTTTAGAGAACTTTTTTCTTCTTGCATATGATTTGATTTAGAATAATTATTGTTCAGGTTCCTTCTGCAGGTTAAAATTTGACATTTTGAGGTCCCATCTGATATGATCTTCAGTTGATATAACTCAGGTCCCTTTTGACATGTTAAATTTTCAGGTCCATTTTGGTGTAATGTACAATGATGTTCCATATTTGAAAATTTCTTCAGTTGTAATAATTCAGGTCCCTTTTCGAATAATTTTTAACAACATTTCAGGTCCCTTCTGTAAATTTCGAATGATATACCAGGTCCCTTTGTGATTGTAGTTCATAGTTTGTCTTCAATTCAGCCGCTAAAAACTATTTTCATAGTTTTTTATTTCACACCTTTCCCCAAGCTAATGTTTTAACTTGTCCTCAAGTCTTCAATGTCTTGGAGGGTATATCTGCAAAAATATGAAGTAAAGTAAGATAAAAACAAAAAGAGAATTCATATTGGCCAAAAAAAAAATGGTTTTCCTATATGAATTCGAGTTTTTATTGTGCCAGTTTCCTGGATTTTCACAACCAAACTCTTTTTATTTTTTATTTTTTTATGTTTTTATTTTTTTATTTTTTATTTTTTTTATTTTTATTCTCCTTCTACTAGAATTATGGAAGGCATATTGCTATGCTGCCCCATTAATTCCAGATCTGAATCCATCGAAATTTTTCTCAGAAAACGTTCTTTATTTATAGGCTTATTGTATATTTTAAGCCTATGTCCATTGACGAAAAATGAAACATATGCTTCATCGATTTTTTTTATCATGACAGCTCCATTATCAAATATTTCTTCAATCTCATATGGCCCAAGCCAATGAGTCATAAATTTTTCTTTGAAATCTTTGAACTTGGAGTCGAACAAGAGTGCCCAATCTCATTTCTAAAACAATTTATTCTTTATGAATCGGTCATTCCATTTAATCCTTTGTTCTTGGACAATATATGTATGTTCAACTACTTGTTTTTGTATCTCATCCAGTTTTTTTAACTGCATAATCCTCTCTTGTTGTGCTTGAGACAATTCCATCCCTAATTATGCTGCTAGCTTGTATGTATGTGTTTGAAACTCAATGGGTAATAGGAATTCTTTTCCATACATTAACTAATATTGACTGAACCCAATAGTGTTTTTCCAAGTTATTCTCTATGACTACAATGCATCTCTTAACTTTTCTGACAAATCCTTTCTGTTCATTTTGATAGTCTTCGTCATAATGTTCTCTAGGACTTTGTTTGTTGATTCCACTTGTCTGTTGGCTTGAGGGTGATACGAAGTTGATTTTCTATGTTTGATTTTTATTTTTCCATAAGATCTCGAACAATTTTTTGTGTGAATTTTTCACCTTGGTCAGTTACTATCTGTCTCAGAACTCCATATCTTACAAATATCTCTTCAAACAGAAAAGGCACAATAGTTTCCTCTATTTCTCATGCTATTGCCTTGGCCTCCACCCATTTAGTTACATAATCTGTACATACAAGGATGTATTTCTTTCTATTCGATGGAGGGTTGATTGGTCCCATGAAATATAAAGCCCACTATTCAAATGGTTCAATAAGTAATTGTGGCTTTAATGGCATTTCTTCTAATGCCACTGGTCTACCAATTGTTTGGCAGCTGTCACATCTTTTGACATAATTTCTGGAGTCTTTGAAGATGGATGGCCAATAGTAGCCAAGTTTCAGCACTTTGCATGTTGTCCTTTTATCCGCAAAATGACCACCACATGGTTCATTATGACAAGCTTTCAAAATCTCAATTATTTCATCTTCTCTTACACATTTTCTAAACATTAAATCAATGGCAGTATAAAATACATCTCCATTGACCCAACTATACCTAGAAATTTCTCTAATTATTCTTTGTTTTGTTTGTTTGTGTAGTGAGATGGTAGGATTCCAGATGATAAATAATTAGCTATATCAAAAAACCAAGGATTTTCGAAATTTATAGAGAATAGATGTTCATCTAGGAAATTGTCTGATACTAGATTTGGATCACCAGGTGAATTTAATCTTGACAGAAAGTCTGCAACTTTGTTATCTTTTCCTGGGTGATCTTGTACGGTAATATTAAACTCTTGCATTAATAACATCCACCTAGTTATTCTTCCATTTATGATTGATTTGTTCATTAAATATTTTATAGCAGAATGATCCATGTGAATATAAACTTGATAGGTTGTTATATAATGTCGAAATTTATTTACTGCATCTACAACAACTAACATTTCTTTTTTTGTAATAGTGTAATTCAATTCTATTGGTGTTAAATTTTTACTGATGAAATATATAGCATTATTGAATTGATTCTCTTTTTGTCCAGGTGATGCTCCAATAGTTGTATCAGATGCATTTGTTGAAATGTGAAATGGAAAAGATCAATGAGGTCCTCGAAGAATGTGTGCAATAGAAAAATTTTGTTTTAATTTTTCAAATGCATTTTGACAGTTATTCATCCATTGGAATTCCACATATTTCACAAGTAACTTGAATAATGGCAAAGCTATTTTACTGAAATTTTCAATAAATCTTCTATATTAGCCTACATAACCTAAGAAACTTATAACTTCTTTCTGTATTATGGGTGGTGTTAAATTCACAATGACCTGAATTTTTGTTGGATCCACTTTAATCCCTGAAGAAGAGATATGGTGTCCCAACACTATTCCCTTAGTTAACATCATAAAACATTTTTCATTACTCAGTTATAGGTTTATCTCAATGCATATTTTTAACACTTTTTCAAGATTTTGCAAACAATCATCATATGTTGTACCATATACAGTGAAATCATCCATGTACACTTCTACACACTCATGAATCAAACCATCAAATATTGCAAGAACTACTCTCTGAAAGGTAGTAGGTGCATTACCTAAACCAAAGGTTAATACATTGTATGCATATGTTCCCCATGGACATGTGAATGTTGTCTTGTCTTGATCTTCTAATGCTATCTTTATCTGACTATATCCACTAAATCCATCTAGAAATGAAAAGAACTTCTTTCCAGCTAATGAATCTAACACTTGATCAATAAATGGTAAAGGAAAGTGATATTTTAATGTAACTTTATTGAGTTCTCTGTAATCCATACAAATTCTCCATTTCCCATTTTTCTTAGGTACTACAAATAAGGGTGAAATCCATTGACTATCTTAAATAGGATAGTTAAATCCAACTTGTAATAGTTTCTGTAATTCTTCATTCACTATTTCCTTCATCATGGGGTTCATCCGTCTTTGTGGTTGATTTACATGTTTTACTTCATTATCAGTGTAAATGTGATGGATGCATGCTTTTGGATGAATTCCTAGCATGTCTTTATTATCCCAAGAAAAAGCTTTTAAATATTTTTTCAATAATGTTATTAGCTTTTCCTCTTGTGATGATTGTAAGTTGTTACCAATATTCAAATGTCTCTCAGGACTGATTTCAATGATTTTTCTATTTGAATTGGTAATTAAATTTACTGGAAAAATGCTTTAAAATGTGTTTTGTAATGACTGTATTGTGCAATTTTCATAAAAACATTCATTCAAAAGATAACTAGCAGCTTCATATTGAGTTATCCTAAGCTGCTCTGAAATATTTGGTTATGAGATGAATAGATCTAATAAGTCCTCATTTTATTCTTCCTCTCTAAAATTGTAAACTTGATTAATACTAAGAACAGATTGAAGTTCTTGTGGTTATTTTTCATCAAGCCATTATAATAAATAAGGATATTGAGTAGGAGGATATAATGTAACATGATTTTTTTCATCTCCATGTGCAATAATCATGCTTCCTGACCTGCATCCAATGTAAGCATCTGCAGTAGCTAACCATGGTCAGCCTAAAATTAAGAGATGCCCTCCCAAGTTTGTTTTTGGATGAAAAATCAAGAAGTCTACAGGATACTCCCATGAATCCAGTGAGACACTGATATCTTCTAATATACCTTCTGGAACAACCTTAGACGTGTTTGCAGGTTCTAAGACTGTAGTAGTAGGTCTAATGTTATTCAGATTCAAATGTTTTATAGTCTCTGTTGTCATAACATTGATAGATGATCCCAAGTCTATTAAAGTATCTGGCACTGAAAATTTGTTAATCGAAATAGTAACCATAGGAATTCCTGGATCAAAATACTTTTCAATGGTTGTGTTTGTAGACATGAGGCTAGCCAAACTACCAATTACCTGGATTGTTGGTAGATCCTTATTTCTTTTGCCAGAATTTTTTAATGCATAATTCCTTTATTGTTTTTGCATATATCGGACTGTATTTAATTTATTGCAACAAAGGAATTTTAACATACGTGTTTTTCAATTCATCCAGAATACTAAATTCAGGGAGAGATATTGGAATGTTCTATTGTGTCAATCTCTCCGGATATGGTGGATTCCGTGCCATAATATATTTACCCTTCTGAATTTGTTTTCTGGTTGAGATTGTTCAATTTGTTCTCCTTATTCTATTTGTTCTTCAATTATTGGAGGAGAATCTTTCTGTAACACCTTCCCAGACCTTAAGTGAACATCTTGCATAGGAATAATTGAATAAGTAGGATAATATGTTGGCTCTTCCATATGATACACTGGTCTATCCACCTTGTTACTTAGATTAGATACTGAGCTGGTAATTTTGTTGGTCTAGGAGGTGGTTGATTAGTAGGTAACTGAAGTTGCTGCGGTTGAGTTAGCATTGGTGGGTTTTGAGATTTATATGGCATTTGTTGTTGTTGCTAGAATTGTTGATATTGAGGAAATGGTTGTGGAGGTTATGGTTGTTGATATTGATATTGCTAGGTATACATTTGCTGTGGTGGCTGGTTTCCATAACTATATCCCCTCCAACCTTCTGTAGGTTGGTTTTGATATTGTTGTGGTGGCCAAGCCTGCCATGGCATTGGTGTATTCCATGTTTTTTGAGGATATTGAAAATTTTGGGGATTTTGTTGAGCGAACTGTTGAGTCATTCTTGGCTGCCAAGGTCTCCTTGGTGCCATATGGTAGAGAGAATCTACGCCTTGCACTTCTTCTCCTTGCAATTCTTTTAATTTAGGACATTTTTATGTTGCATTATTTATGTGCATAGTCCACATACTTGTATACCTTGCAAAGGACATTCCCTGAGTGGATGTTTTTGTCTACACTTTGGAAAAAAAATTTCTAATATTTTGTCTTGCTCTTCTTTCTTTTCCTTAGCTTTCAAAACATCTACTTGTGTACCCAAAGTGCTCAAGAAATCTATCTTAAAATTTTCTAACATGCTTCCTATCTCTGCTCTTGTTATTGCATTTGCTACAGATTTGGAAGCTTTTGATGAAATATCTCTTTTCCCACTCTTGGCTCTTCCCCTAGAGTATTTTTGACATAATTCAAAATTTTCTTCAAATGGTAAATTAGAAATATCTCCTTTTCCCATTACATTAAGAATGTATAAATACTAATCTCTAATACCCTTTAGAAAAATAGTGCCGATGGTATCAGAACTAAGAGAATGATGCTTGGATTTCTGTAAATTGTAAAGGAATCCTTCCAAATATTCTTCCACTTTCATCTTCTTATTGGGAAATTCTGAAAATGTCCTCTATTGAGTCTCTAGCCCTGCAGTAAGCTTGATACTTTTTAAGAAATATTTTCTTCATATCTTCCCAAGAATCTATCGTGTCTTCTCCTAATCCCATGAACCATTTGAAGGCTGCAACTTTTAAAGTAGTAGGAAAAAGTCGAAGCTTATGTGTATCATTAGTATATCCATATGTTCTACACAAGATGTCGAACTCAAATATGAATGCATCAGGATCTTCCGTTCACATTCCATAGAAATTAGGCAATACAGAAGGTGGAATACTTTTCATTTTTATTTCTTCTCCTAGTATTTATCTTGCATCTAAAATAGGAAAGCCAAAAGTAGTTTCTTGATCATTGTTAACTTCTTGCTCATTTTATTGTGTTCTTTGATTTTGGTTTTCTCTTTTTTCTTCTTCCTCTATTCTTCAAAGTGCTTCTTCTCTTCTATCTTCTTCTGCCTTTCTTGTTGCTTCAATTCTTATTTCTTCTTTTCTTTGTCTTCACCATTCCCTTTGTTGTCTTTCATATTCTAATATTTGTTCGGGATTCATGTTTAATCTAGTTGATCCTTCTCCTTCTTCATCCATTTCTTGTTTAGAGATATGTAGTGTTTCAATATGAGGTTGACTTTGTATTTCTTCCACTACTTTAATTTGTTCAAGGACAGGTTGCTCTAGCTGTTCAACAAATGGTTTTCTTGTATCATTTTGTTTCCCTAAGGAAGGAGGTTCATTAGGTGATTGTTTTGTTTTTACCTCCAAGGCTAACAAGATTTGTCTTTCAACTAAAGTTACTCGTTGCCCTGATCTCTTCTTTTCCTCTAACTCTTCTATATTAGGTCTTCCATCAACTGGTGTTGTTAGTCCTGTGGATGAATGATTTGTTGGGGTTTTTTTTTTACAAATCTACCCTTTTGATCACTATCTATAGGCATAAGAAAACACAACTTGAAAGAAAAACTATGTTTTTGATAATTTAATATCTTTTTTATATTTTTTTATCTTCCTAATTGACCGTTTTGAAATATGCTTCCCCGTCAACAGCGCCAAAATGTTGGGTTGTTTACTGGGTAAACAAACACAAGTATTTATTATCAATCCGGGCTAGTAGGATTTAGAATCATCCCCAAAGTATATGGGTTTCAGTTATGATAATTTAGAAGATGATTTATCAATGATTAAGGAAATGCATATTACAAATATAAATCCAGCTTAAATAATTTCTAAATTCAAGTATATGCAATGAGAAGCAGAAGAATATCCTAACTTAAGAGATTTGTCTGTCCTTCTCTAACAAGATTACTCCATGAATTAGAAATAAAAAACTACTAACTGAGTAATAGATTAAGATACATGAAACAATAATTGAAAATGCTCTTCACTGAAGAGGTCCTAATTGTCCTTCATTATAGATTCATTTATCAATAATGCTATTGTTAGAAAACAGGAATTCAGAAAAGCATTAAAAGCATGAAAATATGAATTATAACTTAAGATATTAATTAGATAGAAATAATGTTTAACTTAAACATTTTTTTGTCCTTTCATATGCATAATAAGAATGATAATTAGATTCATCAACACTCATAAATCATCAGCATAAATCTAATAAACAAGCTAAGCATAAGCAAACTAATTCAGAAACTGCAACTGCAAATAAACTAGGAAGTGCACTTAGCTCGTTGTGGGGGCCCTCCACCCTTGCCTCGCACACTAAAGGTGTTTTCAGATACTTAAAAATTTATTCAATCAATAAACATACGACAGAAACAAATTCAATAGAACAAATCTTCAATTAGGTCTCCAAAGTCTCAGAAATAATAATGTTAAGTCATATAATTTATACATATTGATGCCTTCAAAGTTTGAGGCTTAAATAGATAAAATATCCAAAAAATTCATCTAAAATATCTCCTATAGCCATGCCTATCCATATCCTATCCAATCTGTTCGAATTCATCATGGAAAATTTTAGGGGCTAATATTCGTAGGTGGGCTACTTCTCCATGGTTTTTCCAAAAAAAAGATTCGCCAATTTCCATTTTTTTCTAAAAGTGATTTGCCCAAATTTTATAGTATTAAATTATGTTATCCTAAAATTCGCCAAAATTTTATAGGACAATATAAAATCATTAGAAATTTGGATATATTTAAAAAAATATCACCAAACATTTTACAATTTTCATATTAGGGACTCGTAACATTCGCCAAGGTTTCTAAACTTTAACATAAATTTCCATCCTTAAAATTTTCCCTGGAATTCATCCATCAGATCCATCAAAATATGGAAAATCCCATAAAATAAGAATTTTGACCTAGGTCCTAGGGATCCTCCATAAAAACAGGTCTTGTTTGACCACCTTTGACCGGGCCTATTAAAGCTCGGTTTGACTGAACCAACAAGTATACACTTAATATTAGTTCCAAATATTTCTAGAAATATATCCAACTCGAGCCCAAGTGTCCTGCAAATATGTAAACCATGAGGCCATTATCAGAATTTCTGATGCTGTCAAAAAATGCACTTAAAATTCGATTTTTACAAAAACTTCTAAGAATTGAAAAACTTAATTTAAATACCTGTATATGTATTTATTGGTCAAAATAAGGTGAATATGATGGTGTATAGATGGATAGTATGGAAAATAAGATATATTTAGTAAACAAAAATAGATAAAAAAACGAGGGCCAACACTCATCCCATTTGAATGGAACATCCTATTTTAATAACCGAGTGAAACCTTTTTTTAACTCTGCATAGTTCGGATAAAATGACGTAGAAATTTTTCTTTCCCTAGAAAACTATGGATTTGGCAAAGAGTGGAAGGAGGAAGTAAATTATCAATGGCCTCCACCTTCAATGGGTCGACATGAATGCCTTATTTTGAAACAATGAACCCAAGTAAGCGTCTTGATTGTACACAAAAAACACATTTGTGTGGATTCAAATGAATGTTGTGATGCCTATTCACATAAATATGCCACTTAAATGTGTAGGATGATCATTTTTGTGTAAATTAGGAGAAGGTAAGTCATCCAATTAGGGATGTACAATATGTTTTATATCATGAAATGTGTAAGACATAGCTCTTTGAAACGTTGCGCCATAATTTTTTAGTCCAAAAGGTAATTTACAGTATGAAAATTTTCTTCATGGACATATAAATGTTGTTTTAGGCTGATCAGTAGGGATTCTGTTTATTTTATTGTAGCCAGAAAATCCATCCATAAACGAAAATATTTTGTTTCCAACACAATCATCAAAAATTTGATCGATGTAAGGGGTAGGATAATTGTCTTTAGGATAGGCCTTGTTAATATCCCTATAATAGACACATACTTTGATAATATCTTTTTTCTTGTTTATTGAAACTATATTAGATACCCAATCCTTCAAAGGAATAGGATAAATAAATACTGCACGAAGTATTTTTTCAGCTTCAGCTTTAATTGCAGTAGCTTTCCGTGGATCTATCAAACATAATCTCTGTCTAATAGGCTTAGCATTCGGTTATGCCTTAATTCCATGAATAATAATCTTAGGAAAAATACCTAGAATTTATTCATAAGAACTAAAAAAATGTCTCAGAATTATTGAAATATGGCCGTGTATAAATTGATCTCATAAGGAGAAAGAAGTTCCTATATGAATGTTTTCAGTTATCCAGGTTTGATCGGTATGTCAATAGGAATTGTGGTGGAAATATTTCCTAAATTTGTCTCAGAATCCGAATAAAGAATGGACATAGGATTTTGAGGTTCCTCGACATAATAAATCAAAAAAATGGATGAAAAGTTATTTTTGAGTCTATCAATTTTAGGTATAAAAGAAGATCAATAATGAAGATCATCCCATGGTAATTCATCCAATGACAAGATTTCTCGAATATTTTCATTAGTTGAAAAAATTTGTTGAAAAGGATCTGAAAATGACGCCATGCCTGAGCTTGATAAAGAAGAAGACTCTTCACTGACCACATTCATTTGATCAGTATTACTTTATGGAATGTCAGAACATGATTTTACCGCTACATATGTCGATTCATATGGACTTAAAGGGATCTCTCCACCATAGGAGTCTAATTCAGATTCTAAAGGCACGTTGCACATGTCATAAAACAGAATTGTGCTTGATGTAATCATATTGATATTGGAAATAGTTCGAGGTACGTTAGGAGGAGGTATATCGAAATTTCCCATAAGAGTGGAATCTTAAAATAGTCCTACCCCAACATTTTCATAAGGGATAACCAAGTTTCCGACATGCTGGAAACTATTTGTACAGGTAGGGTCTGAAGCGAAGTAAGACAACTGATCGATTTTAAAAATAATTCCTTTATGAGGAAACATGATCATCTGAAAGACTGATGAAACCATAATGGTCATAGCATAAGACCAACTTCAACCCAGAAGAAGGTTGTAATCAAAAGGGGAATCAACAACTTCCACCTCAAGCTTTATAGTTTTTCCTTCTACCTTTATAGGCAGATCCTGGAGTATTCCAAATGGGCGAAAAACTCTTCCATAAAAGGCTTTAATAATTGTTAGTGACTAGTTTATTGGTGGAGAACCAAGAGTTTTCCAATAATCTAAGGTCATATTGCATTTAGATGCTCCCATCAATTACTCTATGAAAAACTAGCCTAGATTTTACTAAAACTGGAATTTGAAGAGCCATTTGATGTGAGAGTCTAGGTACAAAGTTCTTGAGATAAAAGACAATGAGATTAGATTCTTGAGGATCAATCGTTCCTATAGCTGATAATAGTAATTTCCTCTGAGCTAGACAATATTGCAGCACTTTGAGAGCCAACATTGCTAAAGGGGATATGGCCAAATATTCAACAATATTGTAATTTTAAGCGGCTCTCACATGTGGGTTGAAAGTCGATTTTCGAATTACACATTTGGCAGGAAAGTTAATCACTAAATCAGGATTAGGTTTCTCGATGTGTAATGGTTCGGAAACCAGAGGAGTTGATACTAGAGTTTGACTAGATGATTTAATTTCCTTTGTAGTTACAGGACTCTTAGATCCATAGTCTTGAGATCGTATCGCAACGATGAATTGGGACATCGTTAGGATATATGCCAATGAATTGGAAGAATATCCTATCATTTTTTTTGTCTTCTAATGGAAAAGGATATTTCAGCACAACGAATGTGGGTGAACCTTTGACAAATTTGGATGCCTCGGCCCGATGAAGGCACTCTTTGGTGTAGTGATCCTCGTAAAAGATAATACAATGATAAAGAGGTTTTCGTTTTTCATCTAATGGTTTGGTTTTTTCTGCTTTCTCTTTGGGAGAAGTGTTTTGTTTATTTTTACCCTTCCCTTTCTTCTTATTTCCGAATGATTTAGCTTTGGTTGTAGATGAGTCTACGACATGAATCCCAGCATAAGTTTCTAGGAAAGGATCTCCTTTAGGTGAATCTGGTAGAGTTAGGATTGGAGAAGTAGATTTAGATTATTTCTTCTTACTCTTTGTCATATTAACTGTACCAATTACACCGTCTGCGACATGAGAACGAGAGGGAGTTGCAGTGAGCTGACCTGGGTGTGGTAAATAATGAATTTTTTCATACAATGTACCAGACTGTGTGTAAACAAGGTCCAAATAATGGGCTTGAGAAATGACCTGCTCTTCTGTTACAATTCCTCCTTTATATACATATTCAGTAATTATAGGAAGTGATGATTGGATAGACCATTCATCCAAAATTTGATCTGAAATGAAAACTTTAACTAAGTGGCGTCTACGTCTCCATTCGTGTATGTGATCTGAAATTTACATATACGTACTTTATTTTAACGAAGTCAAAAGTTTTGTGCCATTATGATAATAGAATGGAAACTAAAAATAAGTCAGGAAGATTGTTGCTAAAGTGTTGAAATTGTTGAAAGAGCCACATGGTAACTCAATGTACCACTTTGTGGCTAAGTTGATCAAAGTTCTTTCAAAAAGTCTCAAACAAATCAAATCATCGATTAAAGAATTGGATGCACACTAGAGATGATAAGTCATCACATGATTCGAGGAGTCTTCTATTGATTTTCCTTCAAAATTTGGAATGTCACAGGGTAACTTAGTAGGCATTGCTGGCCATGGAAGATAGAAAATTGGATCATTCGTTAGTCAAGACAAGTCTGGTAAATCTAAAGTTGCAATGAATGGTAACCACCAGTTAGGGTCTTGCTAAGCGAATTGATAACCTTGAGGGGACAATGCCAGTACCCTGAGTAGGATATCCAAGAAAACTTGGCATAGCCTGAGTAGTTGGAATTGGTGCACCTCTAGGGTATCTAAGGTTGAGTTGGTGCTTGATATGCATAACCAGGTTATGGTTGGCTCTGGTAAGCAAAATTTTATCCCATTTTTCCATATTGTAATTGCCCTTGAAGTGGTTGAATTTGAAAAAAATGACCTTGAAAAGGTTGACCTGCTGAAGGTTGTCCTTGAATAGTTGGTCTTGTAAAAGGTTGCCCTTGAATAGATTGACCAGCAAAGGGTTGTTCTTGAAAGCCTTGACCTATAAAAGGTATACTTGTTTGAACCATAGTTGCACTAGGTTGTCCTATAGAGGTTTGAGGAATAGACAACTATAGGTCCAGTTTGATGAGTAGTAACCGGAGGAATTACTAGTGTAATAGTTTGCATTGTTATTTGAAGGGTTATAACAATAGGAGTTTGAGAAACTCCCCATATAGGTGCACTTGGTTTTTGAAAACAAAATTTCACAGCAGATTGGATAGGAGTACTAGGAGTACTCGGACAAACTTGCTGACTACTTGGCATAGATATATATCGGGTAATTTGAAGCGCACCTTGAATAGCCTACTGGACTTGGGTAAAACCAAATTGTCTAGCTCAATGAGCAGGTTGATTATAAGGTACTTTCAAAGTAGGTTGCAAAGACTGTTACGTAAACAAAGAGTTCCACATAGTATTTATCCCTGGGTAAGGAGTTCCCATTGAAGGTTGTGAGGCATAAGGTTGAGCATAACTAGTTTGAGGCATCAGAACATAAGTTTGATAATTACCAGGAATATTTGGCCCTAAACCGTGGGATAGGTTCCGATAAAAGGTTTCCCTCCTTGAAAAGACGACTTCTCTTGAAAAATATGTTGCCTTAGAAAGGTTGTTGCCCCTGGAGAGGTTGTTGACATTGAAAAGGTTGCTGCCCTTGGAGAGGTTGTTGTCCTTGGAGAGGTTGTTGTCCCCCAAGCGCTATATATCCACCTTGTGAGCTAGCTTGAGGGATATTCCTAGAAAACATATAGACGTGTTCCATTGTCAAAGGTTTAGTGGTAGACTAAAACAAAACAATTGACATGGTATAAGTTTTGAAGAATGGAGATGCCCCTGAGAAAGTGACAAAAAGTGACTGGTACCAAGCAGGAACAGAAGGACCGCCATACAAAAATGTTTTTGGTGATGAAGAAAACATAGATGACTCAGTAGACATGCTTTGAAAGGCCATGTTACTACTTCTAGGTAAAGAGTACAATGGTATTCAGTGCGGTGATTGAGTGTAACCAGAGTTGTGTAGAAAATTGGTAAATTGATGATACCGGAGATTCGGTCTAAAAGGAATGAAAGGGTAAAGTTGTTAACTAAACCTTATATCTAAATATTATTGATGAGAGGGAAGTGTAATCTCTTCTTGCACGTCATATATTTCTTCAATGCTAATTAGTCTAGGAGGGATAATCTCAGTGATTAGAATTTTCACTCGAGGTGAACAAGGACGACCAGGAGCTAGGGATATGAGATTCGAAGGTGACTCAGAGGAAGTGGAATGAGACTCAGGCTCAAATATTTCAAGTTTAGTGAATTACGTATCTGACAACTCACCGATAATAGATTCAACTGTAATTGCTTCGGAAATTTTTGGTTGTTCTTGATCTTTTTCAGTTATCTAAGGTTGATTAACCTCGAAATGAGGATGTATTATAACGGATGTTTCTCTTTGTTCAGTAGACCTATTTCCTGATTGTTGAACGCTTTCAGTTTTTATTTTTTCCAATTGACTACGTCTATATTCAAGGGGTTTCCCCTGCATTCTATGTGAATGTCTCGGTAATTCAGCCATGATTAATCCTTTTTAACATGCGAAATAAAAATTTTTCAAAATAATACACCTAAGGCCTCTAAAAATCAAACAAATGAACATAGACCTACAAAATATAAGAGACAAACCACAAAAAAATAGTATGTTTCCACAATAAAAACACTACTTGGCGATGAAATCCAACATTGCAGAGATTAACGTGGAAAACTAGTGGTTGGAACAGTTACCTTGACAACCTGCTTAATGAAAAAATATGGTGCAAGTAACTTCACTATGCCATCTTGAAGTGAAGAGTACCCTCCATGAATTCCAAGTGAGCTTAGTCAACATTTGATCCAGGTATAGTGGGACCTTCCCTCCACCATCACCTTGGGAAAAATCCTAAAGGTTATAGCCACTAAGGTCACCAACTGAGACAATTGCACAAGGGGGAACAATATCTGGTCTAAGATACACAAGGGAAGAGTATCAAAGCTCAATCCCCTTGAAAGCTGCTCGACATGGTAAATTTGAGGTTTTCTAACAAGTGATCCCAGGCTCCTCGACAAAGGTTAACAAAAGGTTTACCATTTGTATTATGTGCACATATTCTATCTTCTCCAATGAAGTAGGTACAATTACCTCAGTAGGTCTGACCTGACCTCGTGCTTCATTCTTTTAAGAAGAGCTTCCCAGAGCACAAATGCAACAATTGGATTTCCCTACCTCGTGCTTCAATCTGAGAGTTGGTATAAATCAAATTAAACCTTAAAAATTTGGTTATTTAACTCTGGAAGATACAATCTTAATTTTTTTCAAAATTTCCTAGGGGGTGCGCAGGTTTTCAGTGCAAACTAGTAAGCATGCACACTAAACTATATTGGAAACTTGTGCAGGTTGTCGCTCTGTTTTCCACAAAAAACCATGTAGGGCGGAGAAAAGTTAGAAAAAACAAATTTAAGGCTTTCTAGTTCAGAGAATCTAAAAAATTATATACCCAACCACACTCATAAAAGTCAAACTATGAAATTTGGAACGTCAAACCAAACCAAAGAAAAACTAAACTTGTCTTCCCTAACGAAGTTGCTAATTTTTTTTTTGGATTAATCCCTCTTGCAAAAAAGAGTGATGTCCCTAGTACCCCAACAGGTAACTAGAAACAAACACCCATTTGAATACCTCTTTCTCTAAACTATTATCATTTTAGATGATTATAACTTAGAAATGAGGAGGTTATGCTCCTACCTTTCAATTGAGACGTTTGATGTAGCCTTTTTCTTTTCACTCCAAAGAAATCCTTTAATGTTGATAAGAACCTGCAATCACAAACAATGTAAAGGATCAAAGCACCTGTATTATATAATAATTATAAATACCAATTCAACTTAGCGATCAAGGAGTCTAAGTATTGAAATAATTTCAATGAATTCAGAAATAATACAATGAGAAAAAGAGATCCATATGTATTATTAGAAATAAAAAAGAGTAATCTTACAACCTGAGCCTTGATGTTGTACAAATTTCTCCCGTATGTCTATGTAATCATTTCCTCGGTTTGATAAGCCTCCCTCTCTAGAATGACCAACATGAAGTATTGTGCACAAATGTGTTATCTTCAATGTACAACCAACAACTACTAATTCAGAATCTATGAACTCTATGAAATCTCTCCACTCAAGTATCTACCCTTCAACCTGGAACTTCAACTCAATTTATAGAGAGATTGAGGAGGTTTCAGATCCATCAAGAGAGGGATAAGACCCTCCAATTAAGGGATTAAGGTTCCTTTAGCCAAGGGATAAGCTCCATGAGAGGGATATAGATCAAAATGGCACGTCTCTAGAGGCTTCCCGTTGGGAGAATATTCAACCAACTAGCCTTCTAGAAGTTACTTTTTTGTGTTTACTTCCTTTTTACAAGGGTGAGCAGTTTTTATTGGTGAACAGAGTAGCGATAGCCATGGCTAATAGAAGAAGTATGAGCACATGCACAGGAAATGGTCACAAAAAACATTCACGTAATATTTTAAAGGTTTTAAAGAGATTTTCTCTAATTTCCAGGACTTGGTTCAAGAAAATGAATATTTTTGACTTCTAAGGGAGCATGATATGGATGGTGATATATCCATAATGAAAATAAAATTTCATGGTGACAAAATGATGTGTAACATGTACTTTACTACAACTTGTGAACAATATCCATATAGCTATGATCATGTTGGCCTTCCTGCAAGATCCTATCCTGTAAGTATCTCCCATAGGAGATCATAGTTGCTATCTGATTTACCTGTACTCACCTGCTAAGAGCATCTGCGACCCTATTCTCATTTCCTTTGATGTACGTGATATCGAAGTCAAACTCACTGATCGTGCCCAACCATATAGCCTGCCTGACATTCAAATTCTGGTGGTTAAATAAGTACCTCAACCCAATGTGGTCTCTCATCAATATAAACTGCCTACCAAGAAGATACTGCCTCCACATCTTCATAGCATGTATTATCGTTGCTATCTCAAGAGCATGTTTCAGGTAGTGTTGCTCATGCTTGTTTAGTTTTCATGATTCATAGCATACCACCTGTCCATCCTGCATAAGGATCCCACCAAGTCCTCTCTTGAAAGCATCTGTACACACTACAAACTCTTTTTCTGGATCTACAATATTTAGAACTGGAGCATGTGTGAACAACTGTTTAAGTTGCTCAAAAATAGCCTCACACTCCTATGTGTAATCAAATTTCTTACCTTTCCTCTGAAACGATGTAATAGGATAA
Source organism: Pinus albicaulis (assembly GCA_034641835.2). Lineage (NCBI taxonomy): Eukaryota > Viridiplantae > Streptophyta > Pinopsida > Pinales > Pinaceae > Pinus > Pinus albicaulis. The sequence continues at coordinate 468,450,148 of CM076581.1, read as the reverse complement.
GGAATCTCTGATAATTTCTTGATGAACCTCCTGTAGTAACCTACCAAACGCACGAATGATCTCACCTCATCCACATTCTCAGGAGCTACCCACTCCATGATGGCCCTTATCTTTCTGGATCTATTGCTATAAACTGCATTTGTTGAGCTTAGCATAGAATTGATGCTCTCTTAACAACCTAAATACTACTTCCAAATGTTCGACATGCTCTTCCTCATTTTTAAAATACACCAATATGTCATCAACAAACATAATCAAAAAATTGTCTAATTAAGGACGCAACACATTGTTCATTAAACACATAAATGTAGCTGGGGCATTAGGCAAGACGAATGGAACTACAAAAAACTCATAATTCCCGTACTTGGTCCTGAATTCGGTCTTGTAGATGTCCTGCTCTTTGATGCGTACCTAATGATAGCCCGATCTCAAGGCAATATTAGAGAACACTCCTACTTCCTTCAGCTGATCGAAAATATCATCAATCCTTGGTAATGGGTACCTGTTCTTGATAGTCACTTTGTTCAGCTGCCTGTAGTTAATGCATATTCTAAGAGTGCCATCCTTCTTCTTCGCGAATAAAATCAGTTCACCCGATGGCGATAAACCTTGCCTAATGTATCCCTTGTCAAGCATATCTTCTAGCTGCAAATTTAATTCGACCAACTCACGTATGCTCATCCTGTAAGGTGCTTTTGATGTTGGAACTGCCCCTGTCACGAACTCAATATAAAATTCTACTTCCCTGTGTGATACCTGTCGGGCCTCTAAATTAGAAACAAATCAAGGCCCATCTAACATTTCTTAGGCACATAAAGGCTATATTAAATCTCTCCTTCTACACTTAATAATGTTTTTTTAAGCTTCAACATGTTATTAAGAAGGTTTAGAGATCATTGCATATTTGTGTCTAATATTATTTATTTTTTATGAATATTGTGAGAATATTGGGAAAATTATGAAGATTTGGAGAAAGAGATAATTTAGGGACTTGCTCCATGCTATAGGAAGATCAATATTGGAGAATAAATGAATGCAATATCATGAAATTATTAAGAGATTCAGGAACTTAAATGATTGAGAAAATCTAGGAATGTGTTCCCTGTCATTTAATACAAAATCCTAGTGTTGGGAACTAGATCCACTATTTGAGGGATTTTGGAGGGGAAAGATTCCTCCTTTCAAGGATATTGATTCCCCATCAATTTGTATAGGTACCAATTCGAATTTTCCTCTAGATTCATGTATTTCTTAGTCTTCTTGTCGAGAAAACTTGTTGTTTAGCATATCCATTCTCATTTCTTGCAGGGATGTACATGGATTGATTCAATAATGAAGCTTGACGACATTTTTAGCTTCTAAATCTTGGTTTCTTCCATAGGAATATGAGTCTCCTTTGGCTTGGCCATCCCAGGAACATTAGATCCTTCTTGCACAATTTATTTATGCTCTTTTCACTTCTGATTCACATGCATATCTTATTTTTGTTTTTCATATTTCTGTATTTAATATTGTTGCTTTTCTTATTTTAGGATTGAGTTAAATGATTAAAGTGAGTTATGTTCAAGTTTGCTTATAAATTCAAAAGAATTATTCATTCTTATAATAATTTTGGAAGGACATCTTCATCATTAAGCTACTTGGAATTGGTTACTAGTTCACAAATATAATATTTCTGGAAATTCCTTGTATCGAAATAGTACTAAATTTATGATATTTTTTAAAATGGTTTAATGAGCCTGATTTTAATTTATTCCACTTGTATTAGGTCATAATAATATTAAAGTTAATAAAAAAAATTACCCCATAGCATTCTCACTTGATTAGGTTATACATTTGATATATTAACTAGCTCACTAGTTCTTGAATTTCCAGATTTTACAGTAGTAATTTTCTGTTAATTTTTAGCACATGTGAACAGGGGTACTTTGGAGTGATTCCACTTGCGATGGAGACCTAATATATCATAATCACTGAATAAAAATTCCCATCCCATTTTTATTTTATTTACTTGGTCATTCAGTGAGTTATCTCCAAAACATAACTTCTTGTAGCACTCTTGTAGCACATGTAAACTTGATCATATTTTCTCCCAAAGCTTGGTTTTGTCACTTAGGCTTGAATCATGACCCCTAGGATACAAATCCATGATTGAGGAAGAATAAAAACCACTTAGGACATGCATTTTGACAAAGTATATTAGGCCTATTTATTTGAATCCATGCTCTTAGGATTTCAATTACAAATTGTTGTCCTTGCCTAGGATTAATTTCTTTTCAAAGAAACACTTCCATTTTTGCAATTAGTTTAGGCTTTGATTTCATGGACTTCCCTCCATTACATCAGATCAAAAAAAGAATGACACATTGTATGTTGCACATATAGTGTCGATATGTCTTAAGTTTGTACGAACCCTGTGTTGAGAATTAAAGTTGGTAGCCTTGGGAGTTGCAGCATTCTTGTTGCAATACTGAGGCTCATCACTTTTTGGCACCATTGTCAGGAAGGTGTAAAAGTATGCATTGTTTTCTTCCCTAGTTGATTCATTCCTTTTACTTTCTGCAAAAGAAAAAAAAATCATTAGGCACCTTTCACTTCAAGGACTAAAAATTGCATTGCATTAGAATTATTATTCAAAAAAAATTAAAAATTAAAAATACTTCTCCAACACCAACCAAACCCACCCCCCCCCCCCCCATTCGATCACGTGGTGCAGTAAGAACTACATCTCCATCCACCTTTCCAAGTAGAAGAAGAAGAGGTGGCAGAGAAGGTAGAATAAATAGATGGAGATGATGACAATGAAGAATATCCTCTTGGACTTCCCATTCAAGATATTGATGTCAGTGTGCATATGAAGAGCATCCCTCCATGTTTCCTTCCCAACTTCCATGGTATGAGGTCAGAGGATCCAGAAATTTGTCACTTTGAATTCGAAATACTTTGTATATCTTATGGCTATTTACTAAACACTCAAAAGTTGAGATTGTTTCCGACAACATTGAAGGATAGAGCTCTTAAATGGTTCATGGGTTTACGTACTAATTCAATAATATCATGGAATGATATGAAAAATACATTTCTAGAAAAATATAAAGATCATGATCTTAAAGACTGAATATTTAGAATGAATCAAAAACAATATGAGAGCCTTGAGTTTCTAATAGAGATATTTCTATATAATGTTAACAGCGAAAAAATGCATCATTTAGGATTTGACACACTAAAAACCCTCTTACTTATAACAATTAGGGATGAGTGGATTGATATAATTGATCTCATGAGTAGAGGAGATGTATACCAATTATCATTTGAAAACATTTGTGAAACATGCAAGCTAATATCAAGAGGAAGAAAGATGATGATCTAAGTGAACACGTAGAAATGTTGAGAATTCAAAATGAGAAAAAGGAAGATGTTGATGTTTGTGTTTTCCATGCAGAATCATATTTCCCATCATTACCAAGGTTGAAGGAAGTTTACCAAGAGGAAAATGGAGCAATTAAATCACCAAAGAAGTTATGTTATGTATCTCAAAGAGGACCATGGCAGCCTAGTCAACCTGATATGATGCAAGAAATTAATTCACAATTTAAAGATTGTGCACATACATCTCAAATTAATTGGAACACACATTTTCCTTGCCAACCTTGGCTATCTCAGCCCATAAACCAATCTTGGAAACAAGGTTGGCAAGGACCCTATGGGAAAAATCGACAATTTCCTTAATATTTTTCTCAATATCCTCCATACCCAACTCCATGCTATCCATATTATCTACCTCCACCTCAAAAAAATCCTCAACCATATCCATATATAAAGATACACTCCCACTCAACTACCTGTACCACCATTTCCAAACCCACCTGTGGAATTAGCTTAGCCCACTTACAATGCTAAGGTACAACCCTTCCAAACATATGCTCTTGATCTAAGTGGTATTCATATTAGTTCAAGAAATCTATTGCAAAAAATACATTCTCTTGATGTCATTGAAAGGAAACATCTAGGAGAAGAATATTGAAATGAGGAGGAGACCAAATAATCATGGGCTTCACTTGTTGGAGATAATACATCTGAATCAAAGACTGAGAAGGCACCATCAGATCCTCCATGTGTTCAAGAGAAAAATAACCAAAAAGAGGAATATTTGAATGTCATGGTAGAATAAGACATAAAGAATGATCCATATGAGAAAAAAAACCAAGGGTATCACAGCTATATTGAAATATGGTTCGAGACAATCATTAAGTTGCAGCAACACACTCTTCTTCAACAATACTTGATATCCTCCTTTTCGCAGATGTTTCAAAAGGACCAAGGTCATGCCAATCCATAACCATGATCCATTTCCAACATCCACCCATAATTTCCAAGATTTCTTATTCATTTTCCTCATTGTCCTAAACTGCTACAGGAAGTCCTGTTTTCACTACACGAAGTCATTTTTTTTAGCATAAAAATTGTTTTTAATATATATTGAAAAATTTTCATCCATTTTCCAATATGTTTTATTGGGAGATGAATATGGATGACGATAACATGATCAACAAATTTCAGCAAATTCCAGTGCACAGTTTGTGAGAAATTCACCTCCATCACTTGCAACCATTTTCTTTTTTTTCGAGATTCGTGCATCCAATGGCCAATATTGTTTATGGGGAGATGAATAAGGATGATGGTAACATGATCAAATCATTCCACGTAAATCCAGTCGAGAGTTTTAGAGTTATGGATAAAACAAGTCTGCTACAAGGGGGTTGTCCTGAAATGCTACAAGAAGTCCTCTAACCCCTACAGGAAGTTACACTAAGCTACAAGTAGGAGGATCGAGGAAAAAAAAAATAAAAAAGAGCCTTGAGGTGTAAAAAAATAAATGAGGAAATTTTTCCCATCATTGTTTACCATATTCTCATCACCCCTCCATCTCAAGCACAAATGTTTTTTTCTCTAACCCTACCTTTTGTCACCTCTGTAAAAGAATTTTTTCTCCATTTTTCCAAGGCCATACCAGTTACTCATCATTCTATAATCATCCTACCATCACCCTAATACCACCTCACACTATCCCTCATCACTCATACATATATAGAAGCTTAAAATAAACAGAGAAATAGGCTGCTATAAGAAAAAGTAACTTCATGTAGCAAGCCCTATGTATGCACCAGAACAACCCTGAAGATGGTTTTTACCGGTCATGGAGACAAATAACACTTGTGAGATGAATCTGAAGATAGGAATGGCACTACAAGGGGTATCCTCCATCAAAAGATGTACGTGTGAAGTCTCAGCCAGGTACCTACACACACACAACAAACAAGTCAAGTGAAAACGCCTCAAAAAGAAAGAAGACACAACAAAGAATCAAGCAGAAATACAAACACATTGATGCAACTCTGACTCCAACTCCAACTCCAGCATGCATAATCCTACAACAACTCAAACAGGAGGTAAGGCTCATGTATGCAACACTCTAAAATCAACCTTTGAATCTATTATAGCTTAAGAAAACATTAAAAGTGTGATAAGGAAAGGTTTTTATAGCCAAAATCAGTACCAGAGCATCCTCGACCTTATCTAGCGGTTAGCTTCACTTTTCCACCAAGACAGAAACACACACACACATGTGGGAGAGGAACAAGAAAAAAGTGAAGAAGACTTGAGAAAGTGGGTAGTAAGGAGTTAGTTGTGATGGAAGACAAGGAGTGCCAAGGGGTAACTGAGGGTGAACTAAATTAACAAAAAATCACTATGAGTTTATTTTGCATGCAATGAAAAAAAAAGAAAAAAAGAGAAAAAAAAAATGGTGGATCCACCACCTCTTGGCATGCAAATATTAGTTGCCATGAGTGAAATAGAGCTTCTATAGACATAATATTTGCTACAAGAATTTGCTATAGGGAGAACATATTTGCTACAGGAAGGACATATTTGCTACAGGAAGTTAACATACGGATGAAAGAGAGAATATTTGCTACTAGGGTGTTGGAAAATGATTAATTATTTTTTAAAAGGTACAAAGAAACACAATAGAGCTACAAAGGATTTGTTACAGGTATTTTGGGCTGCGTAATGGTAAATTATCCAAAGGTGAAAGGTATCCAAGTTAGTAGATTAGTTTCACATCATTCCTTTCTTTTGCATTAGGTTATTCACCATCATTTCACCCTCTATAAGAAGAAATTTCTATGTGTTAAGTGTTTTCAATTTTAGAATTTAATGAGCAAAGAGAATTCATATTGCTAGTCAAGGGTGTTCATAAAAATTTAATGAATAACATGATGCGTCATGGAAAATAATCCAAAATTCACTCTTGCAATTGAAAACTAAGGCCGCCATTATCAAAATTATTCATTTTTTAGAGTTGCTATAGGAAACGTCAAAGATGCTATATGAAACTTTAGAGCTGATATGTTTCCTAGCATCCCCTGTTTTCCACGAGATTTCTTATTTTTTTCTTTACTTGAGAGAATTTTTACAAAGGCTGGAAGGAAAAGGCATTGGGGGGGAACTTCAGGTTTGTTGTGGGAGGTATCAAAGACACATAAACTCCTATAAATTAAAAACTGAGTGGTACAAGTAAGACCCTATATTTGCACATAAAATTCATAGAATTCATAGTCTACAAATATGGGGGGAGGAGTTAACATGAGAAAAACCATCAGGTTCCTTTGTACTAGTTTAACAACTGAAAGGAGATTTTAGGTTCTCAGGATGGCTAGTAAAGAAGGATGCTCAACCAATAAAGCCCCTTTCTTTACAGGTGAAAATTATGCCTTTTGGAAAATCAGGATGAGGACATACATAATGTCTCTAGGAATAGAAGTTTGGGGTGTTGTGGAATTAGGATATGCCCCAAAGGCAACTGACTTAGAGAAAGAATCCAAACAAGATTTTGTAGCTAACGCAAAATCCATGAATGCCATCTTGAATGGATTGTGTGAAGTAGATTTTATCAAAGTAATGCACAAAGACACTGCCAAAGAGATGCGGGATACTCTGGAGAACATCCATGACGGAGACAAGAAAGTAAAGACTGCCAAACTTCAAGTCTATAGAGCCCAGTTTGAGAACTTAAAAATGAATGATGATGAAGGCATTGACAGTTTCTTCCTAAAAGTTGCAGAAATTTTTAACAATATGAAAGCTCTTGGAGAAACCATGCCAGAAAGTATAATTGTGCAAAAGATTATAAGATCTCTTCCATCTAGGTTTAATCCCAAGGTGTTTGCAATAGAAGAAACAGTTGATTGGGAGACCTTGACCATGAACCAACTACTTGGAAATTTAACAGCATATGAGATGAGGCTCCCACAGAAGAAGCCAAGTATGAGGGAGGATGCCTTTAAAATAGAAAAGAAGAAAGAAGAAGAGGAAGACATATGCTCTTGCTCGGATGAAGAAGAGGCAAAATTTGTCAAGAAATTGGATAGAGGCTCAGGTAAATACAAAGGTAAACTTCCTTTCAAATGATTTAACTATGGAAGAGTTGGACACTATGCTGCTAAGTGCCCTCACAAGAAAGTAAGGAATCAGGCTCAAGAGTTAGAGAAAAATACATCAAAGAACTGGCAGAAAGGAAAGAAGTTTAGCAAAAGATCCTTCTATGCTCAACAAGACAACAGCACATCTGAAGATCCAGATGAACTCTCAAGTGAATATGGAACCTATGAATTTTTATTGATGGCTATAGAAGAACTTGAAGGTCTCCTGCTAGAAGAATAAGGTGAAGTCGACCTTGAGGGGGAGCTAAGAAGTGCTCTGGAAGAGATTGATAGACTCAAGCTGAAATGCAGAAAACAAGAGGACATTCTCCTCAAGTATGTACGAGAAGAACATAATTCAGAAGTACTGATGCAGCTAAAGATAGAGCTTGAAGAAGCCAAGAAGATAGAGGACATGTTACTTAAGAAAATCAAGGAAAAATCTCAGGAACAAGAAAAGTTGGAAGAAGAAGTAGTATGTCTCAAGAAGAAATTAGAAAATGCTCAAAGGAAAGTGGTTATAAACTCTTCTCAAACAACAAGCTCTAGTAAGTTAAATGAAATTTTGGCTGCTCAAAGATCGCCTATGATAAAAACTGGAATAGGCTATGAAGGAGAATCAAGTAAAAACAAAGAAAAGGAAAACAGAGAGATTATTTTTGTAAAAGAAAAGAAGGATGATGAAGCAGCTCAAATAGTGCCTACAAAAGAAGAAACTTGTAAGGAAGGAGACAGAACCCCGAAAAATCCTCTAATAACAAAGAATGAAAGAAACACTCAAACAACAGGAAAAGATTTATATGCCCCTGAGTATGTAAAATTTCAAAGCCATCAAAGGAGATTCTTCCCTCCTATGAAGAATGCCACTTGTTATGTCTGCCACAAGCAGGGACACATTGCTGCATATTGTCATGCAAGGAGGAGTAATTTAAACTAGCAAAAGATGCAAACAGTGAAGAGACTATCTCAAACAAACAAATGGAGAAAACAACCTTACATCAGGTATGCAAATAATTTCGATGGTTATTGTTTTTATTGTAAGGAATTTGGCCATAAAATTATTGAATGTAGAAAGTATGGACAAAGATTGATGTTCAACACCTCAAGGAGGTTTATGAATCAAATAAATTATGTTCATACTTCACAATTTTGCAAAAACTATGATCAAATGTTGTATATGCAATCAAGTTGGACATATGCCTTCCAAATTTCCTCTGAAAGGATGTGATTCATCATCTCACAAAAGATACCAAACAAAAGGATGCCTCTAGTGGAAAAAGAAGGAGAATAAGTGTGACCTAGCTCTAACTGCTCAAGATCTGAAAAGCCAATGGTATCTGGACAGTGGCTGCTCAAAGCATATGACTGGAGATAGGAGAAAATTTATAACTTTTGATGAAAAGAAAACTGGTAATGTTACTTTTGGCAATGATAAATCAGGAAAAATCAAGGGAAAGGGCTCAACCAGCTTAGATAATGGCAGAGGTAAGGCCCAAGATGTACTATATATAGATGGGCTGAAAGAAAATTTGCTGAGTGTCAGTCAAATGTGTGATAAAGGCTGCGAAGTTATTTTCAGAGCACAAGAATGTGAAGTCAGATCAAGAACCATAGGTAAGACTCTGCTCAAAGGTGTTCGAACAGAGAGCAATGTTTACATCATGAAAGAGGAAGATGAAGCATGCCATCTTAGCAAACTTGAGGAGTCATGGTTATGGCATAGGAGATTGGGACATCTAAGCTTCAATCATATCATCAGACTGAGCAAAAAGAAAGCGGTCAGAGACATTCCAGAAATAAAAAGGCCTTCTAATACCATATGCAAATCTTGTCAATTAGGTAAACAGACCCGTACATCATTTAAGGCCAAAGATGAGTTATCAACAAGTAGACCACTCCAGCTTGTGCACATGGATCTGTGTGGACCTGCAAGAACTAAAACACCAAGTGGAGAATCCTACTTCATGCTAATAATCGATGATTTCTCCAGAATGACATGGGTTGCATTTCTCAAGAATAAATCGAAAGCTCTGGAAAAATTCAAAATATTCAAAGTGTTAGCAGAAAATTAGATAGGATGCAAGCTAAAATGCATCAGATCGGACAGAGGAGGTGAATTCACAGATTATGACTTTGCAGATCTATGCAATGAATATGGCATAAAACAACAATTTACTATTGCAGGGACACCTCAGCAGAATGGAGTAGTAGAGAGAAAAAACAGATCCGTTCAACAAATTGCCAGAGCCATGATGCAAGAGAATAATATTCCTCAAACCTTTTGGGCAGAAGCGGTACACACAGTAGTGCATATCCTTAATAAAGCTCACTTAAGACCAAGCAGTGACAAGACTCCCTATGAACTATGGCATGGAAAGCTAGCTTCAATCAAACATTTCAGAATCTTTGGAAGCAAGTGTTACATAAAGAATAATGATGAAAGTCTTAGGAAATTTGATGCAAGAGCAGATGAAGGGATTTTTATAGGATATGCTTCCAAAATTAAAGGGTACAGGTGTTACAACAAGACTCTTTGAAAAATAGTAGAAAGTATTGACGTGAGGTTTGATGAAGAACTTCCAAACAATACAAGAGATACATACTGTTGCAGTCCATCAGACAACCATGAAGAAGAAAACCAAAATGATAATGAAACAAGCAACACAACAGAAGATGTAAAGTTGAGCTCGAAAGCCCCCTCAAGATACACTCAGAAGAATCATCCTAAAGATCAGATCATAGGAGACAAGAAAGTAGGGGTCCAGACAAGAAGGCAGCTAACTGAACAAACAGAAGAGGTATACATAGCCATGTTATCACAGATAGAGCCAAAGAGATTTGAAGAAGCCATCAAGGGCAAGTATTGGGTGAATGCAATGAATGAAGAATTGGACCAAATTGAGAAAACCAATACTTGGGAACTAGTTCCTAGACCCACTGAGAAAAATGTCACAGGCTCAAAATGGGTATTCAAAAATAAAATGAATGAGGAAGGACAGGTAATCAGAAATAAAGCCAGACTTGTCTGCAAAGGATATTCACAAATCGAAGGACTTGATTTCGATGAAACATTTTCCCCTGTAGCTAGAATGGAAGCCATCAGAATGTTTCTAGCCTTTACATGCTACCAAGACTTCAAGGTATATCAAATGGATGTAAAATCTTCTTTTCTGAATGGAGATATAGAAGAAGAAGTCTACATGGAACAACCAGAAGGTTTCTCTTTAACAAACAAAGAAGACTATGTGTGCAGACTGAAGAAGGCTCTATATGGACTGAAACAGGCTCCTCGTGCTTGGTACTCAAGACTGGATAAATATTTTCAAAAACAAGGCTTTAAGAGAGGTGGAGTAGACATCAATCTGTACATAAAAGCCCATGAAAATGAACTCCTGATTGTTGTAGTATATGTTGATGACATTATGTTTGGAAGCAATAGAGATGAACTAGCAAAAGGGTTTTTTTAGGAGATGAAATCAGAGTTTGAGATGTCCATGATTGGAGAACTCAGTTTCTAGTTAGGACTTCAAATTTAGCAAAACAACACAGGTACATTCATCTCACAGAAAATTACTAAAATAAAATGTGGAAAGTTCAAAATGGAGGACTGCAAACCTGTATTAACCTCATGATCACGGAATGCAAGTCAGAGATGATGGACCACCTGATATGCATCAAAATTTTATGATCCATGATAGGAAGTCTCTGGTCAGATTTTAACAACATCAAGACTGTATATCAGTGCTAGCGTAGGCCCTGTGGCTAGATATCAAGCAGCGCCTAAAAAAAATCACCTTCTTGCAGTCAAAAGAATATTTAGATATCTACAAGGAACAACACAATATGGACGTTGGTATCCTAAAGGAAAAAGCTTCACCTTGACAGCATACATAGATGCAGATTGGGCCAGCTATGTGGATGACAAAAAGAGTACAAGTGGAGGTGCATTCTATCTAGGAGAAAGTCTGGTGGCATGGTTAAGAAAGAAACAAACATCTATATCCCTGTCTACAATAGAAGCAGAATATATAGCAGCAGCAGCATGTTGTACACAAGTCATGTGGATGAAGCAAACCCTCCAAGACATGAAGGTAAGCATTGATGAACCTATCTCAATCAAATGTCATAATACAAGTGCTATAAGTATATCTAAAAATCCTGCGCTTCACTCAAAAAATAAACATATCCCAATCAAGTATCATTTTCTCTGAGAACAAGTCGCTCAAAAGATAGTAAAACTGGAGTATGTACCAACAAAAGAATAGATAGCAGATGTATTTACCAAACCGCTTGCTAGAGAACCATTTGAATATTTGAGAAATAGACTAGGGGTAGTATCTGTAGATGCTACTCTCTGATATGAAGAGAAAGCACAGTTTCAGGGGGAGAACAGAAATGAGAATATCATTCCAGGGGGAGATCAGCCAGCAAGCGAAGGATAAAACAAGTCCTCGGGATCAAAAGGATTATGGCAAGAATACATCTAGCATAAGAGATTCAGGGCCATTTTTTTAGATCTAATCCAAAGTTTGGAGCAGCAGGGTACAAAGTCAGAAGATCTCAGAGAGAGGAAATGCAAGAAATGTTGAAAAAGGATAGAATCTACACTACGAGATGTGAAACCCCTTGCCATTGATTTCAAAGGGGGAGGAAGAGCAGGCAAACAGAGAAAGTGTATTTCCACAGAGAAAGTGTATTGCCATCAATGCCAAAGGGGGAGACTATTGGAAATATTGTCATTGATGGCAAAGAAGGTAGCAGATGCAGAAAGAGGCAAAGGTCGAGCAGCAGAGGTACAGCGAAGGCAGAGGCAGAGGTCGCGCAGCAGAGGTACAATGAAGGTAGAGGCAGAAGCAGCGAAGGCAGAAGCAAAAAGGCAAAGGTAGAGGCAGAGGCAGAGCCGTTATTGTAGAAAGGGAGAGGAAGAGGCAGTTTCGTTATCGCTGAAAGGCAGAATCAGAGACAGAGCCGCTATTCCGAGAATCACTACCCCATCTGGTAGATACATTAAACATAAATTCCGAGAATCATAACCCATGCTAGAGGATACACTAAAGCTGAAACATAAAGCTTATATATATACAGTGCCTCATTTATGTTGCACCTTATATGCAAAGGTCTAAACCATATATATCAAACAAAGGGTAGCGTCTTTTAAACAAAGGGTCCAATACATGGTCTGACTTTTGATCTATGCAGAGTATATATATATATGTGTGTGTGTTGGTCTATAATATATTAATATATATATATATATATATATATAAAGATCAAATCTTATATAATGCATTTGTATGCGGGTTTAGATTTTCAAAGGGCGCTGTCATTTGAATGAATTAAAGGTGTAAAATTTATCAAATATATGTGGGCCCGTGAATTGAATACATCATAAAATCTCGTGCTAATGGTTAAAGTACAAGGCATATATATATATATATTATAGTTATGGATGCGAAATTAAGAATACAAAAGGTTTGTTCAGATTTAAATCAAACAAAAGTCTTATGCTATGGGACCCTCACCCACTCGCATCGAAGAAAAGCTGTCAGCGCAACTTGATATAAAAATATTTCGATTGCGATTGAGTTCCGGACCCGATTCATTATACACGGTGAATCATGTGTGTTTGAAGTCTGGATTAAAGGTATGCCATCGCATCGGAGAATCTAAGGGTAGTGCAACATGTTGACAAGAGTTCCAATTGAAATGCGGACCCAATGGATCAATAAGTCATGATTCATATGTGTGTTTGAGTTCCAGACCCATACATCACATCGACAGAACAATGCTTCATCGCATCGGCAAAATACAGTGAACAGTGATTCATCGCATCGGCAAAATACAATGAACAGTGGTCAATTGCATCGGACAAAAGTAGAACATTGGAGCAATATATTAAAAGATTGTGATTGATGAAAGACCGGACCTAATGGGCTTTATAAACTATGATTCATATATGGCTGAGTTCCAGTAAACAGTGAATCATCGGAATCAGAGCATCGGAGCACTGGAATGTCAATACATTCAAATGGAAATTGTGACTGTGATCAATTGCAATCGGAAGAAGTGGAGGAGTAATATATCGCATTGGAAAGCGTGGCAAGTGGGCCAGAAAGGGCATTTTTTATGTATTAACATGATTCTTTATTGTTATAGTGGACGTGGCAGTTTGTTTACTAAAGCTCTGTATAAGTATGTCGAGAGTTGAAATTAAATTATATATATATATATATATATATATATATAAATCGCTGATATAAAAAGCACAATTACAAGTGTATGGCATATGGCCGTTACCCTGCGATAGTGAATAAGGAAACAAATAGAGCCGAAAGGGACAAAGACACAGTAAAAGAAAAGACAAATGCGCAGCCATCCAAGAGGCTGAATGAGTGAGCTGGAGTTCTCATTGTAATTGAATGTAAACGATTCTAATTTATATTGTTGTGATGCATTGGCAAGTCTTCGGAAGAGAGCAAATATCCCACTGTAATATTAAAATAAGCACCTACAGTTACATTTTTCTAAGTGAGCTAAAAAGAGATGAGAAGGCAGAAGGAAAAGAGACATGGATGTTTGTTTCGAAATTCCAGTAGAATACAAACATACATGAAGCTATTTTTGTATAAAACAGGGTAATATCCAAGGGGAAAAAGTTAACGAAAAAGAGAATGAGAGAAGAAGAGAGTGTGCAACATAATTGAAAAGAGTTGAAGAAAATAAGAAAGCTGCAAGAGGTGAGAGAGAGAGTAAATATAGAGAATGCAGAGTATAGAAGATTGAGGCAGAGAAGATAAAGAAAAGAAGAGCAGAAAGAGATGCTGCAGAACAGAGCTGATATCTGAGGTAAATGAGCAAACATTCCGGTTCATAAATTGAGGAAGTTGGAGCTTCCCTATCAAGTTGAAGCTTCATAGCTGTCAGTTGTAGCTGACTAAGGTTGGAGCCTCCTGTAGGTTGGTGCCTGTAGAAAATTGAAGGGAGTTGGAGCTTCCTTGCAAGTTGTAGCTTGCAAAATTGAGGTAGGAGCCTCCTATAGGTTGGTGCCTACAGAAAATTAGTGGTGAGAGGGAGTTGGAGCTTGCCTTTGCATCACAAAAATAATAAAATTTGGTTTTCTCCCTTTATGGGTTTCCACTTATATATGGTGTCTCTGTTTATGATGTCTATGTGTTGATATCGTTTATCTAATCTGCTTAATACTTGTTGCTCACATATTAAGACTGATGTTACATTAACAAATCTATTTGATACTTGCTGCTCACTAATAAAGATTGCTCACATATTAAGTTGATCATGAAGTGAAGGTGTAAATAAGTTTTAAGAGAAAAGTTTTAAAAATCCATGTATGTGTTAAACTGATTCACCCCACCCCCCCTCTCAGTTTAACTAAGAATTCAACAATGGGATTATTTGAAAGGCTAAGGGGGTATGATGATGAGGTTTCACTTGAATTTGTATTCAATTTAAAGGATCCATTTTGACAATAATATGAACCAAAATCAATTTTTTATCCTAAAAAACATAACCCATTACAATTGAAGAATCACCTGAGAGAAAGAAGCAGTCTGAACCTAAATTAGAAGTTCAATGGGAAACTGAGATAGGGGAAGAAATGAAAATAGAAGAGTAGCGAGAAGAGCATAAGGAGAAGAAACACATGGACCAACAAACAAAGAATGAAATAGGACAACATAGATGAAGAACCACACAGAAAGGAATATGAATAGGTTTCTTATAGGATGAAAAACAATTTCAGTAGGGGATATGATGGGCCTCTTAATTAGACACAAATGAAGGCCCATCTAACCTTTCTTAGGAACATAAAGGCCATATTAAATATCTCCTTCTACACTTAATAATGTCTTTAAAGCTTTAATAAGTTCTTAGGAAGGTTTAAAGACAATTGCATATTTGTGCCTAATATTTTATTTTTGAAGAATATTGGGCAGATTATGAATATTTGGAGAAAGAGATCATATAGGGACTTGCTCCCTACTACAGGAGGATTAATATTGGAGAATTAATGAATAAATATCAAGAAATTATTGATATAATTTGGAACTCTAATGATTGAGAAAATCTACGAAAGTGTTCCTTGTCATTCAATACAAACTCCTAGTGTTGGGAACCAGATCCACTATTTGAGGGATTTTAGACGGGAAAGTTTCCTTCTTTCAAGGATATTAATTCCCCATCAATTTTTATAAGTAACAATTCGAATTTTCCTCTAGAGGCATGTATTCTTAGTCTTCTTGTGGATAAAACTTGTTGTTTAGCATCTCCATTCTCATTTCGTGCAAGGATGTACTTGGATTGATTCAATAATGAATTTTGGTGACATTTTTAGCTTCTAAATCTTGGTTTCTTCCCTAGGAATCTAAGTATTCTTGGGCTTGGAAATCCCAGGAGCCTAGGATCCCTCTTGCATTATTTATTTATGTTCTTTTCACTTCTTATTCATATGCATCTCTTATTTTTGTTTTTCATATTTCTATATTTAGTATTGTTGTTTTTCTTTCTGTAGGATTGAGTTAAATGGTTGAAGTGAGTTCTTCTATAGGTTTTGTACATATTCAAAAGCATTATTAATCCTTAAAATAACTTTGGAAGGTCATATTCATAATTAACCTATTTGGATTCGGTTACTAGTTCACAAATATAAGATTTCTGGGAATGCCTTGTAGTGAAATAGTAGTAAATTTCTGCTATTTTTTAGAATGGGTTATTGAGATTAATTTTAATTTATTCCACTTGTATTAGGTCATAATAATATTATATTTAATAACAAAATTTATCCCATTTCATTTGCACTTGATTAGGTTAGGCATTTTATAGATTAACTAACTCACTAGTTCTTGAATTTCCATATTTTAGAGTAGTAATTTCCTGCTATTTGTTATCACGTGTGAACAGGGGTATTTTGGAGTGATTCCACTTGGAATAGAGACATAATACATCCTACTCACTAAAAAAAAATTTCCCATCCAATTTTCATGTAGCACTCTTATAGCACATGTAAACTTGATTAGATTTGCTCCCAAAGTTTGTTTTTTTATCTTATGCTTGAAGCATGAACCCTAGGATCTAAATCCATGATTGACAAAGAATAGACACCACTTATGACATGCATTTTTACAAAGTAGATTAGACTTGTTTATTTGAATTCATGCTCTTAGGATTTCAATTTCAAATTGTTGTTCTTACCTAGGATTAATTTCTTTTCAAAGCAATACTTCCATTTCTGCATTTAGTTTAGGCTTTGATTCCATGAAATTCCCTCCACTACATCAGATAAATAAAATAATGACACATTGTATGTTGCACATATAGTGTCGATACCTCTTAAGTTTGTATGGTTGAATTAAAGTTGGTAGCCTTGGGAGTTGCAACATGCTTATTGCAATACTGAGGTTGATCAGTGGAAACTCTGAAATATATTCTGGAAAAACATCCTGAAACTACTATAAAAATGGAAACCTATTCAACACATCTGCATCCTTAACTTCCTTACCTTTGTCACTAGAGATACGAACTGAAAAATAGTACACACCATTTCCTACGCATACACTTGGTCTGCATAGTTGTCACCATCTTTACTGGTGTGGCTTTCTTCTTTCCCTATAAGACTCTTGGTTACCCATTGTCATCCAAGCACTCGATAGATTTTCCATAGAAGTCTACCTTGTTCCTGTGAAGATATAACCAATCCACACCCAATAGCATATTGTATGAACCCAATGGCAATATGTTCAAGTACATTGTTGTAGGCATACCACTTAACTAAAATGCACATGCTCTTACCCAATGGTGAAATATTTTCTTTGTACCTGTGTCCAACTGAACTAACCAATATTATACATGCATTTCCTTACCCAAACCACACTTTTCGACCAAGTGAGGACTAACATAGCTATAATTAGATCGAGGGTCAATAAAAATAGAAATAACTTGATCACAAAGCTTACTCTCCATCTCAATGATAGAAGCCTAGTGATTTTCCAGCTTGTTGTCCACTAATGCATAAATGAGAGGAATTATATGCCCAATATCCCCAACAGTATGTGTCTCATGTGAATTGTAAATCTTAGGCCTACCTCCATGATTTTGTGGACAATCTCTCTTAAGATTCTCCTCACCGCATGTCCAACACTCCAACTGTCCCATACCATTACCTCCATGTTGTTTTGTAATCTATTTTGTCGATTTGGCCTTTGTACTTATCCACCTATAGTAAGAATTATTTTGCAACGCCACATTTTCTTTCTCTACTGCATTATATGGCCTTTCTCTTCTCAGTTTCCATTTACCTTTACCTTTTTTCTTCCCTTTCAATCCCTTTTGAGACTTATTCTTGCTCTTTTACTATTCATAGCAGTGATTCAGATTTCAAATGACCTCCTCAAGTGTTTGAGTCTCATCAAACTCAATCTGATCTTAGAATGCTAATGGAAAACCACTGAAAAATCGTTGAAATTTAGCCTTCTCATCCTCAATATACAATACATACCTTAGTAGCTCCAAGAAATTTGTTGTGTACTCCTCATCTGTTATTGATCCCATATGTAGCTCATAAAATTCTTTAGCCTTGCTATCGTAGTACCTCTCTGACAAGTATTTCTTCTTGAAAATTCTTTTAAAGTCATGCCAACCCAAGTCAATTGTCCTGATATGTCTAACTCGCTTCACATCTTCCCACTAGATGTATGCTTTACCTATAAGACTGAATATAGCAATCCTAGACTTCATGTTATTTGAGTACTCATGCACCTTAAAGGAATTGTTCATCCCAAGTATCGAAGCTTTTGCCTCTTTTGGTTTCTTCAAGTCCCCATCGAAGGTAGGTGGCTTTGCTTTCTTAAATTCATCCAACATATATCCCCTGTCACTCCTCCTGTAAGGATGATATTGCTGAAGATCATGATATATATCCAAACCAGAACTAGGATGCTACATGTACTACTCACCCCTCCTATCTAGAGTGTCGAAAAACCTGCCATCTCTCATTGTATCAACTCTATATGTCATGTGTCTACTAGGATACCTACTGCCATATGCCCCATATGTTTTTTCCTCCTTTCCATAGCTTATCCTAAGTGGCCCTTGTTTTTTCAAATATGAAAAACTCTGAAGAAGTATTGCATTCACCTCTGCTTGTTTCTCTTGTGCCTATCTGACTCTTTCATTGTCTGCTTTACAACTCCTTATTTCCTCCTCAATGTGTCTGCCAAATCAGAAGAATGCCCACCATGTTGCTCATACGACTCATAGAGAGAGTCCTTGTAGTCTACCATATTTCTATCCATGTTTATTTTTCTCCTACAGGGTATAATATGTCACTTAAACCAAATAACAATAAACCAATGTATCTTAGTGTAATTTTGGGAGGATACTTCCTGCAAGATCAACCAATAAACGTAATACATGTATAGATATAATCATGAAAACATATAAAAATATAAAAATATAATGTATAGGCATATAAACACATAAATGTCATTCTAGTTGGAGCATAGTCATACATTGATAACCATACCAAGTAAACAACGTGAACTAATGCATACCCATACCAATGCAACTTGACAACACCATCACAAGCACAAACCATACACTATCATAAGCAACATGTAACCCAACATGAACAACCAATGCATGTTCAACATATGACATCACTCAAGCAAGAATACATATAAAACACACAAGCATGAACAATATGTGTCCTAGCATAAATAAGCAATTCATACCAAACATGTAACAATATGTAAGCAAGTGTGCACAGACAATACATAAGCATAAACAACACACAATCAATCATACACTCATGACAACATATTAACAACAACATCATTGGTCCTTCCATGGCCACACCACTACCACCATGGCCAAAACAACACATATACAACAAACACATACACCATAGGTATGAGGAACACATAAGCAATCAACAAAAGCATCACCGACACACCGTCTATCTAGTCCAAGGGTTGAACCATGCTCTCATACCACTTTTTAACACCCTCTTCCCACATCTACCCAAGTAAGCGGCCAACCAGGGTAAATATGCAATGAGAGGCTACTAATATGCTATTCAACCTCCTATATGACCTTAAGTAAGTGGAATCGATGGAAACAAGATGAACACACCTTACCCAACACCAAAAACATCCTCAGGAGGTAACCCAAGTTTCCAGACCCATGAACCCTGAGGGAGACTAATTTTTTGACCAGTTCAAACCTTATCCATGGGAATTCCAAGGAAAGGTAGTGGCTAAAATCCTATACTCACAGGCATGCCAAGGTAAGGTAGCGGCCAAGGCCCAATTTGGTCAATTTTGTGCCTGCAACTACGTGATTTGTGCCACGTTTTTAGCCCCAGATCCCAGTTCACTGCACATAACTTCATGAAACTATAGGGAATGATGAATAACATTTAAAAAAAGGTACGAAAGCGATCACATCATAAGGAACTCATCTGGACCCCTCCTAGCCATGATATGCATTTTTTCAAACTTGTCAGAAACATTGCATCTACAGGTTTAAACAACGTATTTAAACATAGGGGTCTCATGCTTATCTGAAAAATCGCTAAGAAGAATTTATCCCTTCCATCATAAGCTAAAATACAATCTATTTGACCATTGATACATTCTGTATTCAATTACGAGTAAAAACATGGATAGATCCATACATCATCATTGATAAAATACATGTTTATAAACAACACAATAACAACATAAATACCATGGATAAAACAACAACAAAATCCACATAATAACCAGTGAAATTATAAATCAAATATCAAAGGAATTATCTTCTCTTTAATGAGTGTAGAAACCAACTGGAGATGGGACTTCCATGTTCCACCTGACCATATATTGGTTGAGTCAAATCTCTGTTCAGCCAATCACCCTTGTGCCATATTCCAAGCATGAATATGGGAATCAAACCAAATGAGTCAACCAGGGAATCCTAATGCTAAACCACCTCACCCTCTTCAATCATAAACCAAGATTTACCATGATCTACACCCGATCAGTAGGCCAACAAAAGCATATATATCACCAGATTTTCTCCTCCTAATCAATGAGAAATTTTCCTATCTTTGAGTCTCTTAGGCTTTACCACAACCCACAATCTAAATCAGGGGTCGCTACGCCTTAAACCGAAACATACTCTCCAGGCTTTACCGCAATCCCAAACCTGATATTCATAGGCATGAATGGAGATAAACCCACTACCTCTCAGGCTTTACCACAATCCAAACCCAGATTACTAGGCCCTAAAATGAGGCCACAACGAACGGGTTCTATAATCATTCGAAGATCCACCTCACTCAGCTTTGAATCCATCTGGTAATATAGCTAAACCAAAGCATGAGAAATCCACAACACCATGGCTATCCGGAAATGGCAAGGCTAGGCTGAATACACTATCACACCTGGAAAAAAATCGATACCAAGATAGAAAATAACCACATGCAATACCATGCATGCCAAATCTAGTAAGGAAATCATACATGCAAATAAATATTTTCAAAGAATCTCGTTGTAGTTGCTTGATTTATATTCCTCCTTGCTTGTTTCCTCCTACCTCTTGCTTTCTTTCCTTTCTTGCTCCAATGCCAAAGTGCTCCAAAACTCTAAGTGTCTAAGAGTGAGAGAGAGAGAGAGAGAGATAATAATGAGAGACCTCTAAAAATTATACAGAAAAAAGGTACCAACTGATCCTCAGAAACATTTTTATAGAATATGCCTTTATTTTCTTCATTTTCCATTATTTTCATTCATTTTCCTCCTCACTTATAACCTGTGACTTTTCATCTCCCTTTTCTCCTAATTTCCATTATTTTCATAAATAAATGTGCCAAAAATGCCAATTTTCCTTTCCAAATCCTTTTACATTGCCCTTTCCATTTTCCTTAGCCATAATAAATCAAATGAACACCCCTTAGGATGTTTTACCCAACATTCATCTTGGAATAGGTCTCCCATCAAATTTGGTTAATTTTTTTAAAAAAAAATTTACATCAAATTTTCACCAGTCCTATTACAACTGGGGTTAGACATCCAAAGATCAAAGGCATATAACAAGTTTATTTAGACTACAATATATTCAGATGGTAAGCAGAAAGAAGAAGACAACCCATTACACAAAAAAAATGGAATCTATGTAAATTTAGAGGATGAAATTGAATATTTGAAACTAAAAATAATAGAGCATAAAATATGAATTCCACTATTTATAAACTATGTTTCAAACATGAAGAAATAACAAATATGAGATTTACTGAGAAAGCATATATGAAAAAGAATCACTCATTGATAAACACAACAAAAATGTCTTGAATATGTAAGTCTCGAACTTATGTCTCAAAATTTTTATATATATTAGGATGAAAAATACACCATAAGTCTTTTTGTGCTAAAAACCAACCCTTGGTTTCATTTCATGATCCACTTTATATAATTCTACAAAATTGAAATAACATTTCTAGGAAACTTTAATTACAACAAACTTTAAATAAATCTAAATCCATAAAAATATGATTAAATGCATGTAAATATAAAAAACTTAAAATATTTCTTCTTGAACACAAAATGGATTTGAACTATACTTGGGGAATATGCTGAAATAAAGGACTAAAACCACCTACTGATATTCTACCATGAAATATTAAGTGATCTATTTTATCCCACAAAATCTACTCTGTTTTCGTCAAAACATAAAAATCACCACATATCTTGACCTGGGACATCCAAATTGCCACTTGGAGCATAAATCCATACTTCAAATATGATTTATCATAATCAAAATTCTTATAATTACCTCCAAAACATACTTCTTCTAATCACTGAAAAATTAATTGACAATATATAGGAATAAAATATCGTAGAGAACTGCCAAATAATATGGTAGTGCCTTCTTGAAATAGAGCAAACTAAAATTGACAAACTAACTATCAACGGTGTGAAAAACTTTCAAAACAAATTTTGAAAAATGAATTGGCAGTGTGGTTTAGAAAATCTTACTTGAGTTACTCTGTTGCCCTCAGCAAAAGGTCTACCTCACTAGTTTGATTTGGTTTCATCCTTTTAGTATTGTTGGCCTTGGGGCCCTGCTCTCTTTTCCTTTCATGTTTTTACTTCTTTGAACTTCAAGGCTATCCTTTTTTTATTAGCAAATCCTTTAGGGGTGTATCATCTAGGTCAATGACCTAGTCTACGCTAAAGCATGGTTTTCTTTCAGCTTAAACCTAAGTCTGAGCTTATTTATAGGTTGAGTATGGGGTTTTTTTATTCCATACATTTCAGCCAAGGTGGCTTCCTTTGTAGCTTTCTTAAGTACTACTTTATGTTGGTCCTCCCCTGTTTTTTCATGTATGTATATGGAAGGTTCATTCGTGGCCTCATCTTGGGGTGTCTCATGAATCTTTTCCTGAGGAGAGGTTGAGGGTTTTTTCTGTAATTTTTTTTCTTCTTCTTCTCTTATACACTTCCATTAGCTAAAAGTTTTCTTGTTCAGGTATGGTTTTTGTTTTTTGTTTTTTGTTGGAATAAATGAAGTACCTTGTTCTAAGGTGTCAGAAGTATAAACAAGATACTTTGGTTTTGTCTTCTTGCCACTAGTTTTAGGATCGAGGGAGACTTAATCTATAATTAACCCTCCCCAGAACAAAAAAAATTCCCATGTTCGACCTATATTATTCAAATGATTAACAATTAGTATCTTTATCAGAGCTTTATGAAAAATAGAGTGGGAAGATGAATTTGGCCTAGCCTAAATCTTAGCAAACATTTTTATCAGACTCATTAATAAAAAGAACAAAATATTCATATGCACTTGCCCAAAGATGTGTGCGAGAAAATTAAAATGGTACATACACATTCAGTGGTAATTCCCTTCACAGGCGAAATACCTCTAGATGACATTCAATGTCTCATTCCAATAATTTTTGAGACAAGACCTCTCCAAACCTAAAATCCAGGGTTTATCTTTATGCTCATCCTTCATAAAAAATGGAATATCGATACCTGCCAAGGTTTGATTCTTGAATCAATGATCACCATCAACTGGGAGGCTTGTAGCCTCTACAAATTTTTCCTCTGTGACCAGGAAGGAAATGTTAGTGATGCTTTTTCTTTGAACCCTTCTACAAAATCTTGAGCCACTTCGTGAAGATAATTTTCACACTTGAAACGAAATTCCTCCTAGCCTGGTCATCAAAATTGTTCCCAGAGTTATGGGATGGCTTGGAGGACTTCAGGGCCTTTTCTCACCTATCTAAACGAACACCCTTTCCCATGACGACTAAAAATATATATGAAGAACGAGAAAATGGTGGTGCTGATATTTGTAAAATGAAGAAGGTGAATTTCATGAACCTTGTTTTATGCTATGAAGAGCCCAATTTGTTGATTGTTTGGTTGGAATGATAATGAATTATTCACTTTATTCCTTAATCATAACATTCATCCCTCACTTGTAACAAATTCATAATGAATATACATTGTAACTTTGAATAAAATCATATTAATTGTCAACACAATACCCTACAAAAATGGCACTAAATCATGTCACCGACATTTTCTTTGTTAGTGCCATCTGTCATTGGATGATAGGTTGCACTAATCATTAATTTGGTAGCGCCTTTGTTTTAACAAATGAACACTATTTTTTTTATTTTATTTCTCAGTGATTTCCTTTATTTATTTTTTGAACCATTGTTGGCAAATTAATTATCAACGCTTTCGAACTTAAAAAAGAAAAACTTTAAAAAAGTACTCCAAGCTCCTAAGTCTAGGCTTTGAATTTGACCCTTGTTTATAGATTTGGGCTCGTTTTACTCTCTATAAACATTTTATGACAATCTAATAGAGGAATAATTTTGTAAATGGTTTTCCCACTTGTGGGGTTTTTCCTTGGTCTTTGACCAAATCAATGTCTCTTTTGATGTTCTTGATTCTCTCCTTATATTGTCATTGTATTTACTTTTCTATCTTAAATTACTGTTGATTGTTGGAAGAATTTATTATTATTGAAAATTATTGCTTCTTGAAGAAGTGAATTAGGATAAAGTAATTGATATAACATAGAGAAATGGAAATTTAACACGAACTCCTCTACATACATTTGAATTTTTTGTCGTAACTAATCCAATTTCAAAGGCCTAATTTGAATTCTAAAAAAAAAATGGTTACGGTGAGACCTCTCTTTAACAATTTTACCTTTTTGGCCTTATTCTCCAATTGTTCCTATAACAATATTCCTAACACATTTTGGCCTTCTTTTTTGCCTTTAGTTTCCCTAGTATTCACATTTGATAATGAAAACAATGTTTTCCCTTGCTTTGAGTTTTATCTTTCAATTTTCTCTTAAATGCATCATTTCCCCTCTCCTAGAACAATTTCAGCCAAGCCTAACCTATATTTTCCTCATTTGTAGTCCATAATGACAATATAGACTTCATTCAATGCATTATTTTCTTGGCCCAGATTACCCAAAACATTAAATTCATTTTTCAATATTTATCAACATACCATGATGCTACAATTGCATCACTCAATATTCACATGGATTCTTTCAAATTCCATTCTTTTTGTAATCACTACCAAGTATTCATACTCTTTTCCTTTTATGATGCAGGGGCATTAGACACTAGCCAGCAATCTAGGAAATTTTGTCCACATGTTGTGGCTACGAGGGTTCAAAATCATTCGAATTTGTAACAGCAAGGTGTCAATACCTTAGCTGTCTGTTGCACTTAGATCTGTTAGAGTCAGTAGAAGTCGAATAGTTTTAGGTTCAGTCCATCTGTCCTGTTCAGTTATTCGAATGAATGTAATCGGGCCTTTTGTTAGAGTAGAAACGGTCCCCACAGAAGAACCGAAGAGACACATAATAATACATATAAATTGTATTCCCCAGATGCATGGAGGGGAGGAGATTTTCGCAGTGAAGTTTGTGTGTTAAGTACTTTCTTTAGTTGAATAAATGCTAATATTTTATTGATTACCTGTGTGTGATTGAATTGGTCTCTGTGTGAATTTTGTTGGTCCCGAACATATTGAACCTTCAGTCCTATGATTAATTCAATCAAGAGAATTGCTGTGTAAATCTCCACAAACCTCTGTCTATGTTGATTATGGATTTCTCTTGAATTGTTGGAATGCATTATGTAAGAGGTCAGGAATGGTGTATTGACCCATTGTTGCTGTATGTTGTGGAGTGTGTTCGACCAGTCTTCGAAGAGTGTAACCTGTAAGGGTTGTTTGCCCACGGAACAGTGGATTCTGGTCATAGTGGAAAATCTGCTTGTGAAAGAAATAGGATTGTTTCATTGCTACATGAGAGCGTAGTCCAGAGGTTGAGACCCTGAGTTCGTAGTCCGGAACGAATGCACGGAGTAGTGTCAACCCTGGAAAAACTCCGGTCAATCACTGTGTGAAACCGAAAGCAGTTTTGATCGCACCGCTTTTGTACGGAAAGGAAACCACTCCAATAGCAAGTGATCCTATGAAAAGCTGCCACGTCGACGAGGTGATACCGCCTCTTCACTCCCTCATCGCGCGTTAACGGTTGACAGTGAAATCAACGCGATATCGACATACACCGTCTAACTGGAGACTGGCTCATCGAATGGTGATTGCACACGAAAGTAACATGGGAGATAAACTAAGGTATGGACGTTTATTTTGTTGAATCCATGTTGTGTAGGTGTGGGCCTGGGGCCTAAGGTACATTAAGTGTTCCATTGGTAATATAGTTGGGTTATTCACATAAGCCCAGTAGTATTTAACCTTAATTATAAGGTTTAGTGCGAAGATAATTTGTTGGGTGTCGACCTTAATATAATTAAATTCCAAATTTAGTACCTAAGCTCAGTGGTGGAGATAATGCGGAGTTATAAGGGTGGTGACAATATATATATATATATATATATATATGGGTTTATAACTAACGTTGATTAAAACATTCATTTGTCAATTTCCACGAAATTGACAAATAAATTTGAAAAAGAAATTATGGAGACTTCTTGTATTACAAAAAAATTTGCACTAAGGCAACGTGGACAAACTGAAGCTAGGAACCAGCTCTCCTTGGGGGCCAGATTCAATTTTGTTGCTGTCAATTGTGGTATCAGAGCTATTTTTGAGTTGTTTTTGCAAAGAATTAAAATGGCAATCCGAGTTGCTAGAGGTGCTGGCAGAAGGAGAGGCAGACCTGTTGCCAATGCAGAAGTGTTGGAGACCTTACAGAGGTTCGAAGCCAGAATGGATGCCATGGAGCGAGGACAGCCCAGAGATCCTGAAGACATCAGTGAACCTGAATTAGAAGAAGCTGGAGAAAATACTGAGATTCCTCCTGAGATGAGGCTCCTCAGAACTGTTCTGGGATTTGCAGTTAAGCCCAATATTGAAGTGTCAAGTTTTGCAGGAGGACTGAATCCAGAAGAGCTGGTGGACTAGATCAATGAAATGAACAAGTGCTTTGACTATGAAGAAATGAGCAAAGATAAGAAAGTCAAGTTTGCAGTAACAAAGCTGAAGGGACATTCTGCACTTTGGTGGGATGGAGTGCAAGCAGAAAAACGGAGAGCTGGCAAACAACCTATCAAAAGTTGGACCAGAATGATGGCTAAGCTAAAAGGTAAATTCCTGCCTAGTGATTATCAGTTAACATTGTTTAGGCAAATGCAGAACCTGAGACAGAGGTTGCTGACAGTAAAGGAATACACAAAAGAATTATATAGAGTAAGTATAAGAGCTGGGCAGTTTCAAGACACACCAGAGAAGATTTCCAGATATGTGAATGGTCTCAAGCTGGAGATCCAAGATGAAATTGGTCTTCTGTCTCCTAAAACAGTTGAAGGGGCCTATCAGATGGCCTTGAGAGCATAGGAGAAACTCCTGAGAAAGCAGTCTGTCAAAGGGAGAGGTAATTTCCGTGGAAAGGGAAGTCAGGGTGGTAGAGGAAAGCCTACTACACCTAGAGATGGAGATAATAGTAGCTCACCTCAGAATGCATCTACAGAAGGTGATGCAAGAGGCAGAAGGGGTTGTTACAGAGGAAGAGGAGGCAGAGGCAGAGGTAGAGAATTGAGGTGCTATAGATGTCATCAAGTGGGACACAAGCATTATGAGTGCCCAGAGAATATGGGCGCTGGTCCAAGAAATGCTATTGTTGCCCAGTCTGGAGAAGAGGCAGCAATTGAAGAAGAAATTATACCAGAGAGGGGGGAGTCCTTGGTGGTTAATAAGGTCCTGTTGAAACAAGCCAAAGAGGTCACTAAGCCTACACAAAGGAAGACATTTTTTAGGAGTATATGCAAGGTCTAGGGGAAATGCTGCCAACTAGTCATTGATAGTGGTACCACAGACAATCTGGTTTACACTGAGGTGATAGAGAAGTTGAAGCTGAAGACAAGGGAGCATCCAACTCCCTACAGGATGTCCTGGCTGCATAAAGGGCGCCAGCTGATTATAAAGGAATAGTGTGAGATAGAGCTGCAAATGGGCAACTACAAAGACAAAGTCTTGTGTGATGTGATGCCCATGGATGTGTGTCACATACTGCTGGGTAGACCTTGGCAGTTTGACAGAGCAGTAGTGCATGATGGCAAGAAGAACACTTACAAGTTCTTCAAATATGGGGTACATCATACATTGATACCCATGGAAGAAGGAGAACCATCAAGCAGAGTGGTTGATCCAAAGACCTTGTTGTTGAGCGGGAAGGAGTATCTACAACAGATTGAAGAAGAAGAGGTAAGCTTTGCTTTAGTTTGCAAACATAAGGTAGTTCTTAATTCTACAAGTGAGGCATGAGACCTTGAGCCATCAACCATAGCATGACAAACCAACAGTTTTTAAGCAGAGTTATTACCCAGTACCATCACGTGCCAACCATGCCTCGTTAGTAAAGAGGATAAATATCTCATTGAAATACAGATGAGGTTTCCATAAGCACATAAACCTGTTAACCATAAAATTCTAATGTCAATGGAATCCGATGTTGAACCTTTGCATAAAAACCATACATATAACAAGAAATTCTTGTGTGCAAAGATTTGAAACTTATAAATCGAATAAGTTTAGAACTTTATTAAAATATGGTATGGGTTTAATAATGCTGATCATGTTTAATAAATCCAGAATAGTATAATGATTTTACCCTTTTATATATATATATATATATATTAAAAAAAAATTTACTCGTTAAATTATAATAAAATAAAATAAATATTTACAATTATAATTAATTATTATATCACATGTAGCTCAATTGGTGATGAAATTAATTTGTTTATGTGATAATTAAGAGAACCAATGTTAAAATCCTCCTAATTATGACCTGGTTAATACATCGGAAGATAAACAAAAGAAAAAATCATATACAAATTTTATGTTTAACTTAACTATGATTTTAGGCGAACTTAATTATTATTTAAAAATCTTATCTTCTAGATGAAATGACCCTTTTTTTAGCATTTTCTTGGGTTAATATTATTCAAAATTTGATACAGATTTTTAAAAATAATTTATTTAAATGATTTCAATGCTATAGAAAATTTTCAGAGATATAATTTATTTAAAAATTTAGATGTATATTTTAAATAATAAAAAAATCATAATTTTCCTAAAAGTTAAATTGCTAAATTACAATAAAAAATCCAATTCATCTATTAAAATTAAACTACATCAATTAAAATTAAACTAACAAAAACTAATTCATTTATTAATTAAACTGAGCCTTTTAAAATTACCTGTCACTTTAGTTTTTTTTTCAGCGTGAAAAGTACTCTGGTTTATATTAAATAGCAGCACATATATTTTTGTTAAAAAAAACATTACATTCTTCTTGTTCGACATACAATACATTCATATAGTTACCTGTTCAGTATTATCACAATTACAATTACTTTAATCTGATAAGATACTGTTGTGGAATTTTAAACACATTTATAGTCAATTCGAGATAAATGTATCACCCATCTCAACAAATTGCCTGTCTCTTCCACTGGTAAGCAACATTCCACTCTCGATCCAATTTTGAACTCCCCTATTGGAAGGCCATGAAGTGGGTTATCAGCTCAGACCAGAATCATAATGATATTCAACCAGAACAGAAATCGGAGGCAGAAATCCTGACCACTTCTTGGCATCCCCACGTTGACTTCAGTTAAAATGTCCCAGAAATAAATAGGTGGCGCCCATCGTATCTTCATTGCTTTACAATGGTGGCCACGTGAACAACTCCACTCCACTCGCCCGGCCGCCCTCGTTCTAGAAGTAGACCTGCCCTACTTTATATCAACCTCCACTCTCTGCACATGGCATCCTGCTGCTATAAATTCCATTGTTGCCCCATTAGAAGTATGGTGGGCAGAATGAGATGGTTGTTGTGTTGGATGGTGTTCTTGTTGCTTGCCCTGCAGCTTAATGTAATTTCGTTTTCAGCTGTAATTTACGGTCTCTGCAACGTAAACAAATACAGCAATGGCAGTGACTACGACAGCAACTTCGACAGGGTATTGAAATACCTAGTGAGGGCTGCTGCCCCGCGTGGCGGATTCGCAACATATTCTTATGGCGGAGTCAACGGCCTTCTGCAATGCCGGGGCGACGTCTCTCAGCATGGCTGCCAAAAGTGCTCCGCTGCAGCCTCACAGATGGTTTATGAAGACTGTCCGAACGCCATTGGAGCTAGGATTCAGCTGGAATTCTGCTTCATTCGTTATGAGAATTACACTTTCGCCTCTGTTTTCGATACCGTTGAGATTGCTGCTCTTGAGAATGTGAAGAGCAACTATGATATTAAAGGCTTCAATCATACTCTCGGGCATCTTATGAAGACTCTTTCTTCCAAAGCTCCCTTCACAGTAAATAGATTCGCACCGGATCATCGCTGGTGAATTCTTCTGTCACCATTTATGGATTGGAAATGTGCCAGAGGAGTCTTGCAGGTCCTGATTGTGGTGTGTGTCTGAGACAAGCTATTTCAGATATGAATAGTTGTTGTTCTTCACAGGTTGGAGCTCAAGTGTATCTGGGCAGTTGCACTGTGCGGTTCGAGATATATCCCTTTTATACCGAGGCCAGCTACCTGCCATGAGAAAGAGACACGAGCAACTTTCCTCGCTGACAGCGTGCTTTTAAAATAAATAAAGGTCTTTTCTTTTATCGTTCATCAAACCCTCCATGCTTGCGTGGTGAAGGTCAACTGTAAAGATCTATCTTTGCTGAAAATCTCCTTGCAGAATTTGGTGTCTTTCTTAATGGTTTTTTTGCATTAGGATGCATAAATTTTGATGCCTCTTGGGTTGTTTTTATTGGGTGTTTTAGTAAGGCATTTTTAATAAGAGAGTTGGTATTTCTGTTTATGGTTGAATATCTTTTTTTTTTTTTTTGGGAATATTTACATGTAATGGATTTTGTAATTCGTTTTGATTTTATAATTTGTTCAAAGTTTTAGGTGGACATTCTATTTATCATTAAGGACTAGAAAATAAAGTGGAGTGTTAAAGTGGAGTGTTCCTGATATTAGGTGAAGTGTCTACTAGAAATTTATAACAAATTACAAAATCCATTAGACAGGTATTTCAAAAATTCTATTCAACAATGCATTTTATTTTGATTGTAGATTTTGAGAATATTTAAGACTTTCAGGGACAAAAGTTAGACCAATTGTTCCATTCCTTAACAGATTCTTGAAGTATTTGGAAATCCCATTGGCAAGAAGTAAGTCAATTGTTTCACCTTGCTATTGTAGCTCTAATTTTAAGATATCTCCAAAATCCAAAATCACTATGATTATAAGATATTCCCAAAATCTACAATTTACATATAAGTTCGTCAATTTCAATATCTCCTTAGAAAGTTAGGTGTAACTTTATAACTTTATAATTCCAAAAACAATAAAGTCAACTTTTTAAACTTAAACTTAAAGGTAAACATAAACACCCTATTTAAAGATCAATCTAATTATTATGATATAAACACAATATAAATTTAAAATATAAAGATGGTTACCAACACTCAAAAAATAAGTATGGTAAATAAATAAATATAACTAGCAATTGCACCACATGTTGCAAAAGAAAAGCCTTAAGACAATAGAATTGAAAAGAGTAGCCTAAAAGAAATAAGATGTTGCAGAGAAGGAGCCATCATGAAGGAATGAAAGGAAAAATTTTCTTCCATCGAAGCACGTCATGGAGGTTTCAAAGATATTGATGATAAGAGTAATTAAACTGATAAGATATAGCTAAAGAGAAATAACCTAAAAACTTCTTGGCACAATTTTTACATAATAATTTGATGCACAACTTGTATAGCAGTAAATGTCAGGCTGCAACAAGTCCAAATAAAACAAGTGAAGTCTCTCCATGGTGTCTACCATTTTTTTATTTTTTTTTCATATCGCTGATATGAAGTTGGTTTCTTTTGTTCTTTGTCAAGATATTAAAAAATGTATGGAGAGGTGGCTTTCATCACTTCAAGAGAAGTAAAAACAAGGCTATTAAGAAAACAACTCCAACACCGAGAGAGATTCGGTAGCATTTATGGAATTTGCAAACATGCATGTCTTGTTCTGTGGTGTTGGCTACTCACCATAGCTTTCTTAATCTTGTCTAGAAGAAATGAATTGGTATTTAGCTTATATTACATTGACCATGAAATTTCCAACATTAATTTCATGCTTTCCATCACATTTGTAGATAAAAATATAACAGCATATCACACTTTTCTTATTAGATCTAAATGCTCTTATATGCAACAAAGATGGATTTCATCACTTAAGAGCAGTAAAAACAATTTTATTGCGAAAAAAACTCAACACATTTGTAGAGAAAATTATAACACAATATCACACTTTTCTTATGAGAGCGAGCTAAATGCTCCTATATGAAACAATGATGGATTTTATCAATTAAGAGCAGAAAAAACATCATCAGTTCAAGAGTAGTAAAAAAAAGTTTATTGAGAAAACAAATCTAGCACTGAGAGAGATTCGGAAGCAACTGTTGAATTGGTGAACATGTCTTGCTCTATGATGTTGGATATTGGGCATAGCTTTCTTGATCTTGTATACAAGAGTGTAAATTTTCATGTAGCTTATACTACATTAACCATGAAATTGTCATAATTTAGGGCACACTTTCCATAACATTTGTAGAGAAAATTACAATAGACTATCACATTTTTCTTATCATATCTAAATGTTCATATATGAAACAAGTAACTTGTGACTCATAGTTTAAATCTGTCCAAGGAGGAGGAGTGTCAAGGTGCAAGCTAGAATAAGAAGAGAAAGAAGAATCTTGTTTGGGACTTGAGATAGATTCCTTTTGTGCACATCTATAGTAATGCTTAATAAAACAAAACTCACCATACTTTGAATTTTTGAAATAAATATATTAAAAATTAGAATATCAATTTAATTCATTTTACTCAATTACACATTTTCTATATTTTGAAATAGGCAATTGGGGGTGAGAACATATATGTAAACCAGCATAATATGTTCACATAAATACAAATTTTGTTATAGATATGGAAATAGGAAATTAGGGGTGAAAATCCTTCGGTGATTAATAATCTAGCACATAACTCAAATAAGATATTTTAAATACATTCAAGTACAATATATCTAGCATAGATGTAAATAAAGAGATTTTTTATTAACAAAAATAGAGTTTACTTCAAGTTCATCTACATATCTGAGATCCAATTGCATGCTTATCAGAAATTGTATATGAAGAACAATAGTCTTGGTATACAAGAAAGTGAATGTTGTTTTAATATGGAGACATTTTTGGAAGGATTTATTGTTCTTTATGTTATGGTTCATTTTCTTGACTCCAAACTTGGTTTATTCTTTATATATATACATAAGAAAAAAATACAAAGTAAATTCACAAATTTAAGTTATAGTTTTATATTTCATAATTACAAATCTAGTTTCTTATTAAAATATTTTACACATCCTAGGTTATTCTAAATTGATCAAGAGTATAGAATTATTAGGGTGGTGTTCTATGTGTACTAAAATTCCCATGAGGTCCATCACAATGTATGGGTTCATTGCAACCTTGGATATATTCTGTGAATTGTTGTGATTTTTTGCTTGTGCTACAACTTAGTTTTGGTTTTCACCTAGTTATCATGATTCAAAACTTTTTTATCATCTTAGATCGTTATAGCATTATATATATTACGTGAGCTAATGTGATGTTTTATTTGTCACAATGATTCAAAAATCAGTTATTATACCACAATATTGACATTCTTGTTGTCTGTTTTGTTTATCTTATTAAAATATTTTACACATCCTACATTATTCTAAATTCATCAAGAGTATAAAATTATTAGGGTGGTGTTCTATGTGCACTAAAATTCCCATGAAGTCCATCACAATGTATGGGGTTCATTACAACCTTGGATATATTCTGTGAGTTGTTGAGATTTTTTGCGTGTGGCTACAACTTAGTTTTCATTTTCACCTAGTTATCATGATTCAAAATTTGTTATCATCTTAGATCCTTATAGCATTATATATACTATGTGAGCTAATGTTATGTTTTGTTTTTCATAATGATTCAAAAATCAGTTATAATACCACAGTATTGACTTTCTTGTTGTCTGTTTTGTTTATGAACCCCTTAAAAAAACCAGAGGAACATTAAATTTTACAGTGTGATCTCCCCAGCATGGGTGGGGGTTTAAAAAATTGGAGAGTAAATTTAGTGGTTATTGTTAGAAATTGTTGTATAAGATGGGAAATTTGGATGGTTTGTAGACAAGATGGATGTCATAACATATATCTTTTTTGAATTTTTTAGTGTCTCTAGCCACCATG
The DNA here is from genome assembly GCA_034641835.2 of Pinus albicaulis. Taxonomy (NCBI): domain Eukaryota; kingdom Viridiplantae; phylum Streptophyta; class Pinopsida; order Pinales; family Pinaceae; genus Pinus; species Pinus albicaulis. Next base: position 468,415,805 of record CM076581.1, on the reverse strand, counting down.
CATCTAATAGGATCCATTTCAACTAAGAACGTCAATACATCACTATGTGAATGATAACTTGTGACATCCCTAGCCATTTTCTTTTATTATGGATCAAGTTATAAACTAATAACTTGTGAAATCCCTAGCCATTTTCTTTGATTGTGGATCAAGTTATAAACTAAAATATAAACTCTCTATAGAAGACTCTACATTATATATTGGATGGAGGGAAAGGTTATAATAAATTTTTTACAAAAAAACCCCTTAAGGTCGTCTCAACTTACTCTATTGTTAATCATAGTGTCAATTTTGTAAAACAATAATATACAATAAGGACCGACTGGGGTTTTTCTTTTGTAAGTTTTGTTTGGAATTGAAAAATAAATAAATAAAATTATAAAATCTAAAATTATGTAGTGGGAAACATTGTATAAAATTTCAGAATAAAAAGTTCAGTAAGTTTGACATCATATAATATGAAAATTGTTAATGATTATAAATTGAAAAATATGTAAGATTTTTTAGCTAAAATTAGGTAATCAAAGATATGTATATAGTTTGTTTTTAACAGAAGAAAGAGTATGTCTGTAGTTACAAACTGTTATGTAGTTATAAACTATTACAATTAAGTAATTAAAGGTAAATTTAGTGTTATTTAAGAAATGAGAATTATGAACATTCATCATTATTGCTCAAGATAAATCATGTTGTGTGAAATAATTTGGAAATTTAAAAAGATCACATATTTTAAAAAATTTCATTATTATTTTAATTTTTTATATAATAAGAAATAATACTCATGAATAATAAAACAATTGTAACATAAATAATGTATAACAAAAAAAAACATGTATTTTTGGAATAATAAAATAGTTGTAACAAAAAAAATATAGAACAAGAAAAACTATGTATATTTGGATGTATGAAAATTTAGATATATTTTATTAATTGAAATTTAGAAGAATAATGGTTATAAACATTTAAAGATAATTTTAGGTTTGCATATAGAGACATTTGATCTCTCTTCACTCTTGGTAGATACAGAGTTAGGCCATCTTAATTTCCCCCTTTACATAAACCACATTCCACATGAATACCATGAGTCAATACCATGGGTTGTTTTTATAGTTTAGTAAATAATTTTATTAAATAATTAGTTTAGATCTATATTATTGATGAGAGGGATCAATGAAGTTTGCATATTAAGACATTTGATCCCTCTTGGCTCTTGGTAGATCCAGAGTTAGGCCATCATAATTTCCTCCTTTACATAAACCACATTCCACACGAATACCATGAGTCAATACCATGGGTTGTTTTTATAGTTTAGTATTATTTTTTATTTTTTATTTGACCTAGTTAAAATTTTCATTACAATATGTTAATCTTTTTATTTTATTTACTTTTATTTTTATTTTTCTGTAATTTGACAAAGTCACCAAAACGTAAATTCAACCACTTATTAAAAAAAAACTAACATTATAAAAAACATATATAAAATTTTTATTTGTGAATCTAATGGCCTAAAACATTTCAATCATCTAACATTTGATCCAATGGCTCACACATTGACACAGTGATACCTAGAGGAGTTGTTTTCAAATAAGAATGTCTTACGACATAATAAACTAAAAGTATGGTAAATAAATAAAACCTCATTTTATATTTAACCCATAAACCTCTTTATATTTACCCTGTAAGGCGTATTTATTTGAAAAAAACTTTCCTAAATGCCTTTCTGTCTTAATATTTTCCATCTGATCTCTTGTTAGACGATTGAGACAATATGAATCGTTGATTGAAATATAACTGTAACACCGACAGTTAAGACAGTTACTAACTACTCTGCTCTATAAGATTTGAAACTAGCATAAACATGGCATGGCTTCAGTGCGTCCTGCAGCACTGGGCTCGAATCTGGTAGATGCATGCCATGGATTGAGAAAAGAACCAACCACCATTTAGACCAGCTTCATTGAAATGGAAAGGAACTCGAGAGGGTTTCACTGACAGTTTCAATTTCAGGCGTTTATTGGTTCAATTGTAGAGAAACATTGGGGAGAAACGCAGAAGCTCGACTGTGCAAAATTTAAATTTTAAATTGGAGATATATCAGTAAATTTTAAACTTAGGAGCATACTGTCTGCCACAGAGGTAACAATAGTCTGTCCGCGTTATAATCGTTCTCAGAATATAACTTTGATCGGAAGCACTGGAAACTTCGATCGGAAGGACATGCTTGGCAAAGGAGGATTCGGTGAAGTTTATAAGGAATAATATCAAAGGTGATTTTGATGGTTTTGTCCATTATATGGTTTGTTCATATGTTAATTGTATTGAATCCAGTGATCTGCACGGAAGACTTCCTGATGGTAGGGACGTTGCCATTAAGAAACTGAATGGAAAGCAGACTACTCAAGCTTCTGCGGAATTTCTGACGGAAGTGAAGCTCATTTAGATTTATAATTTCTGTAATCTGGTTTGTTTACTCGGATGTTGCAAGCAAGGGCAGAAATGCCTGCTGGTTTACGAATTCATGTCAAATAATAATCTTGACCTATATTTTTCTTAGAAAGCCAAACCATATTTCTAGCAAGCAGATGGTGAGTGGGAGAAAGTGCAACTCAAGGAGTCGTCTTTGAATAGGCCACGCCTCTTGCTTGAATTGCTACTTTTGAAAAGCATGCACTATCTCTTTTTAATGCTTTTTTTAACATGGCTTTTCCATCACACAAGAGTACTGTATTTTTAAAATCTCTGAAACAATGTTACCGATGAAATAGGTAACCTGACCTCAAAACGGGAACTCTAGCCCAAAAAGACTCAAAAAACATGAAAAAACACCCCAAAAACAAAAAGTGTGTATTCCAGAACGCACTTTGTTTTTTTGAAGGTCAAATTTCAACATTTTATAAAATTATGGTAAAAACAAAATTGTTTCTTGAAAAAAGGATTGAAAAAACACCCTTAAAACAAAACCAGTTGATGCTAGAATAACCAAAAAAAAAAAATTGTGTCATACTTTTGGCATTTTTAAAAATAGAAATAACATTTTTTAATTTTTTAAATTCAAACATTTAAAAAAAAACCTAAAATTTAAGAAAAAAAAATAAATTTAAAAAATAAAAACATTTAAAAGCTTAAAATTTAAAAATATATGAAAATAAAAAATAAAAATAAAAAGCAAAATAAAAATTTTAATTCAAACATTAAAAAAAAACCTAAAATTTAAGGAAAAAAATAAAAATAAATAAAAAAAATTTAAAGATTAAAATTTAAAAAATTAAAATAGAAATTAAAAAATTAAAATAAAAACAAAATAAAAATATTAAATTTTAAAAAATAAAAACAAGTTAAAAAAAGGGAAATTATAATAAATAAAATACAGAAAGAAAATTAAAAAAAAAAGAAAGAAAATGTTTATTAAATTTAAAAAATAATAATAATAATTTTAAAACAAAAAATTAAATTTAAGGAAAAAAAAAAAAAAAAAAAAAACAACAACAACAACAACAACAACATTATTTAAATTAAAAGTAAAAAAATGAATGATTAATTAAAAATAAAAAATGAAAAATAAAATACAATAAAAATATTAAATTTAAAAAAATATATATTAAAAAAACAAATAAATTATAAAAAATAAATTAAATTTAAATTATAAAAAATAAAAAATATATATGATTTTAAATTAAAATATGTCTATATATCAGATTTTATTAAATTTAAAAAAAAAATACAAAATTTATTAACTTTTATAAAATTAAATTTAAAAACTAAACATAAAACTTAATAATAATTTTTTTTTATGAAATTAAAAAAATATAATTAAATAAATTAATTAAATAAATAAAAAATGCAAAATTTGATAAAAATTATTAACAAAATTAAAAAAGAAAATTTAAAAAAATAAATAATAAAATTAAAAAAAAATTAAATCAAAATTAAAAAACAAAACAAAACAAATTAAATTAAAAAAAATAATAATAAATAATAATAATAATTGAAAAAAAAAAAAAAAATGAAATTAAGGTATGGCAGAGGAAAAAGCCGATTCCCGGAATCGGATTTGACAAAGCACTGCTTGGCCTACATAAAATCTGTGTATTCTCTATTATATCCATTAGGGTAGGGTATCTAAGAAGATAGTAGATATGTAAAAATAGATGGGAATAAACCAAAATTCATTCACCATTTCAACACACTAGTGCCAACGAGGATGGGATTATTCGTTAAGTTTGTCATGAATGCAATGAGGCATAACATCGAGGATCCTCAGCCTCGTTGCTATATACAACCATGTCATGAGGGTACACGCTAGCATATGCTGCACGGAAAGGGATTAACACAAAATATTTTGACTGAGCGAGTGCAATAACCGAGAGAAAAGCATATGACAACGGATATTGCTCTGGCCAGTACCTTTGAAAATCCAATGGAAAGCATCAGTACACAACGGGATAACTTTCACGGCTTGATGCAAAGGGGAGTGAATTAAAATTCAGCTGAGGGAAGAGTTATGAATGCAGAAATAGGAAGGAAATTGATGGAACGACGTGTAATTATTTATTTTATTGAACAAAATTAATAATTTTTATGTATTAGAATTTTAATGAAACTAAACAAAACGGAGCAGTGATTTCCCCTTTTGTCAATTAGACGATAGCAAACATAATAACAATAGAGAGATGACAGATCGACAAACACATATACGCATAAGGTAGATAGAATTGTGAGAGCGGAAAAAAAAAATTGAAAATTTCTAACAAAAGCTAAGTAAGCTATAAAAATTATATATGCGTTTCCACCGTAAAGAAACAATTTTCCATTGGCAGTAATTTTTAAAATAAGTAACTAGACATTAATTTTTAAAATAGATAACTAGGATCTCTAGGATGAATTTACTAATTCCATATGTAATGATTTTTCTAACAAAAATTTCAAACAAACTGACAATATAACTATTTATGAAAATCCATCTCAAATTGAGTTGAATTGTAAATCCATTATAGCTCTTTTTATTTATTTAAAAGTTCCAGATAATGGATTGGCAATATAACTTATGAAAATCCGATTCCGGGAATCGGATTTAAGGGTGGATGGGCTCGAACGCTCTTTTCTCTAGGTTATTGCACTCGCTCAGTAAAAATATTTTGTGTTAATCCCTTTCCGTGCAGCATATGCTAGCGTGTACCCTCATGACATGGTTGTATATAGCAACGAGGCTGAGGATCCTCGATGTTATGCCTCATTGCATTCATGACAAACTTAACGAATAATCCCATCCTCGTTGGCACTAGTGTGTTGAAATGGTGAATGAATTTTGGTTTATTCCCATCTATTTTTACTTATCTACTATCTTCTTAGATACCCTACCCTAATGGATATAATAGAGAATACACAGATTTTATGTAGGCCAAGCAGTGCTTTGTCAAATCCGATTCCGGGAATCGGCTTTTTCCTCTGCCATACCTTAATTTCATATTTTTTTTTTTTTTTTTTAAATTTTGTTTTTTTTTTTAAATTTAATTTGTTTTGTTTTGTTTTTTAATTTTGTTTTTATTTTTTTTAAATTTTATTATTTATTTTTTTAAATTTTCTTCTTAAATTTTGTTAATAATTTTTATCAAATTTTGCATTATTTATTTATTTAATTAATTTTTTTTATTTATATTTTTTAATTTCATAAATTTTCTTTATTATTAAGTTTTATGTTTAGTTTTTAAATTTAATTTTATAAAAGTTAATAAATTTTGTATTTTTTTTTTAATTTAATAAAATCTGATATATAGACATATTTTAATTTAAGTTCATATATATATTTTATTTTCTATAATTTAAATTTAATTTATTTTTTACAATTTATTTGTTTTTTTAATATATATTGTTTTGAATTTAATATTTTTATTGTATTTTATTTTTCATTTTTTATTTTTAATTAATCTTTCATTTTTTTACTTTTAATTTAAATAATGTTTTTTTTTAATTTTTTAATTTATTAAAATTTAATATATTTCCTTAAATTTAATTTTTTGTTTTAAAATTTTTATTTTTTTTTAAATTTAATAAACATTTTCTTTTTCTTTTTTAAATTTAATATCTGTATTTTATTTTTTATAATTTCCTCTTTTTTTAACTTGTTTTTATTTTTAAAAATTTAATATTTTTATTTTGTTTTTATTTTTATTTTTTAATTTCTATTTTTTTTAAAATCTCAATCTTTAATTTTTTATTTTTCCATAAATTTTAGGTTTTTTTTTAATGTTTGAATTAAAATTTTTATTTTATTTTTATCTTCATATATTTTTAAATTTTAAGCTTTTAAATGTTTTTATTTTTTAAAATGATTCTAAACTATGCCAAGGCCAAGCTGGAGTCCATTTGCCCACAAAATCTTTCCGGCACTGACATTCTCGGCATCGCAATGTCATCGCTGCCATAGATGTTGTAGTTATGGTATTTACTATAATCTCCTCTCAATAATTTTATTTTATTTTTTCTAAATTTTAATTTTGTAATTTTAATTATTTTTAATTTTATTTTTATTATATGGTTTTTTTTCTAATAAGTTAGAAAAAAAGAGCTTTTGATGTTTTTATTTTTATTTATTTTTGGTCAATTTTTGTTTTTTTCTTTAAATTATGTGTTTTTTTTTCAAATTTTGTAATTTCTTTTGATATAATTTTAGAATATTTTTGTTTTTTTTACTTATTTTTGTTTAAATTTTTTATTTTTATGAGCTAATTTTGTTTTTTTTACATTTTTATTGGTTTTTTTAATTGTTTTTTATATATTTTTTTTTATCTAAGTTTTGTGTTTTATTACCAACATGAAAATCACCACTCTAAAAAAAAAAGGTTGATGCTGCATCAATACGTTTCAAAATTAGCATGAAAATCACCACTCTAAAAAAAAAGTTGATGCTGCATCAATACATTTCAAAATTAGCATGAAAATCACTAACATTTAAAAAAAAAATATTCATACTTCGTAAATAAAAATATTAGAGTGTCAAAAATGTGCACAAAAAAAAAATGGTGATTCTGCATCACCACTTTTCAAAATCGGGTGTTTTTTATGCTACCAAAAAAAAGTAGGTAACATTGCGGTTACCTATTTCATCGGTAACATTGTAAGTACGATCAGTGATCGTACTTATTTTATGTAAATAGGGATACCCAATTTGCAATTTATTAGCACTTAAAGAATTTATGAAATAATGTGATTTAGCAACAAACACTACAGTTAATTGAAGAATTTTTCATTGGAGTATGCAGTGGTTATATGGTGCCAAAGTATGATCAGTAAAAGTGGGGGCGATTATCAGTGAAAGTTGATGTAGTAGAAGAAAATGCAGTGATAAAGAAAAACTTATTAGAATGAGTAAGATTTTAATTTATAAATTTTTATTTTTATTTTCTAATCAATATTTGTTTGAATAATCTCCTACAATCCAATTCTAATCTATTTAAATCAATATTCGTTTAAATATTTCCGTACAACCCAATTCTAACATCCATCTATTTAAATCAATATTTGTTTTAATATTTCCCTATAACTCAATTCTAATCTCTTTAACTCAATACATGTTTGAATATTTCCATAAAACCCAATTCTAATAGGTTGGGAAGAAAAAAAAAATAGTTTAATTGGTCACCTGCAATTACTAATTACTACCAGAAATATCGCAGTAACAACGTGAGAGGTAAGCCCTGGACACCAGTGCATTCAGCTGTAGCATAGTCTGTGTAATTAGAATTAGATACTCTTCTTCTGGCGTGAATGCACACCGTAAGGTGAGCCGGTTCTTTTTATCTGCTTGGCAGTATATGATGCTGCCTATTTTGCACATTTGACTCGCTCTCTCTGCCACGGGACTGTCATTTGCTTTTCATATCATCTTTTGTAAGGCATTATACATGGCATGATTTCAATCATATATATCGGACTAATCCTATGCATTATCATTTTATCTTTCTTTCATGTCATAGGTTTATTTTTCGTTTGCAATCTGTCATAATCTCTTCATCACCTTTGTCTGCTCGCTCTCATAGATGAGCATTTTGTATGAACGGGTACGTTCTATGTTGATGCAGCCTTCATAAGGTTGCCTATGGTTGTTTATTCTTGCTGTATCTTTATACATGCTTGAGATATTATGGACTATGTACTGTTTTATTTTAATATATAACAACGTTTTTTTCTTCTGAAAAAAGAATTAGATACTCACCTCCTCTGATATAATTTAAATTTAAAATTAAACAAAAATTATTCAGCAAAAGTTTGATTTATACTTAAATTTATATTTAATTTTTATAATGTATATTTAAATATAAATCTAAATTTTAGATTATGAATCAACTTGGGAAAACGATATATGCCTGGAAAAACGGATTTAAATATCTGACTTGCTCTTGGAAAACATGTCCACGCCGAATTTAAATATTTTATTTCCCTTTACTCAGGAACTCGGTTTAAGTTTGGCTTTGTTTCAACAACATAATACAAGTCAGTTGATTGGAGAGTGTCCTAATTGTGAACGTAAATCTCCATGAAATGACCACGTATGGGAGACAAAGAAGAACGGCCTTGAGTTTCCGTTTTTGCATTGTTCGAAAAGCGCTTTATTAATATGCACTTAATTAATAAATTAATTAATATCATATAGGGTGTTGTATAATGGCTAAATGTTTATAATTGTATTGGATTTATATTATCTTCTACTTTCGAATGTTAATGTCAATGGGAGACGTTTGGAATTTTTTTTAAGCTTATTGTCATCACTAATATGATGATTTGTGGAAAAAGACTCTGGATTAGACTTTTTATAAGTATAACTGTTGGATTGTATCATTTAAAAGTAATATGGGAAAGTTTTATTTATAAAATCTACATGGTTAAAAACAAGTAAAAAATAAAGTTTATATATGAATAACTCATGCCAAATAGAAATAATAAATAGAAGATGTATTACATGTCTTTCTTTTTATTTTTTAATTTAGGATTTAAGTTTAAAATTTATGTTCAATTTAGGATTTAAGTTGAAATTTTTAAGAATAAATGTACATTTATTTTAATTTTGCAAAGATTTGATTATTAAAAATTAGTGAAGTGTACATATTTTATTTTATTGTAGATTTAAATTTATAATTTTTTTAAGAGAAAATCCATGCTCTTAACCATTAGACTCACTAAAAATAAAATTAATATATAATTATTTTATTTAAAGTAAATATTGAAATATTTTATTCAATATTAGATTTCTTTAACTTTTGTGTTAACTTCAAATTGAGTACAATTTTTTACACATTTTCCTAGCCACAACCAAGCTCTTTCAAAAAGCTATTAAGTTCATGACACACTGATAAGAAAAATATTGACAATTATCTTAAATAAAATTTTAGGATTTGAGATCTTAATCTAGTAAGTATAGCATATTATTTTTTTATGTTTAATTTTGTAAGTTAGTGTCATGCAGAAGTTAGATTCTAGGTTGAGTATAAAATTGTTTTTTTTGATGTTTTGACCTATGAAAATTTAAATTTTGAATCTCATAATTTAGATAATAATTCATAATTGAGTGATTAACAATTGAGTTGTCGAAATAATAAAACACTATAAAAAATTATAACCTACACAAACCACCTAATTTATAAATTATATATATTTTTAGGTAGACAAAAATGACACCAAAAAATATATGTATTACAACTTATATATATGATGTATAACATTAAATAAAATATCCTCAAATTAAATAAAATAGGACCCAACAATTTCACAATGTTTCTCGAATTTATATGTCACAATGCATCTCGAATTTAACAATTGAGTTGTCAAAAAAAAAAAAAAAAGGCTATAAAAAATTATAACCTACACAAACCACCTAATTTATAAATTATATATATTTTTAGGTAGACAAAAATGGCACCAAAAAATATATATATTACAAACTTCTAAAATTAATTACTTACTCAATGAATTATATATGATGCATAACATTAAATAAAATATCCTCAAATTAAATAAAATAGGACCCACCAATTTCACAATGTTTCTCGAATTTATATGTCACAATGCATCTCAAATTTATGCATTACGGTGTTTCTTTTGCAACTCTGGTGCAATTGCTAGTTAAGAAAACTAAAAAAAAAAATTATTTAGGTGAAGGCTATGGGTAAAGTACCATTTCAATACCATTGGCTAGATATCAAGGGCCAAATACCATATTTATTAAAGAGGTATGATAAATAAATAAATATAAAATAGGTATAAAGAGGTATGGTAAATAAATAAAAATATATCAAATAGAATTAGAAATCAACATCTAATTATATACCAAGCCTATGGGCCAAATACCATGATAAATAAAAGAGGTATGGTAAATAAAAAATGTAAATAAACTAGAAGTATGGTAAATAAATAAAAAATATTTTTATATTTACTCCACAATGCTCTTTATATTTACGAACACTCAAAAAAGAGGTATGGTAAATAAATAAAAAATATTTTTATATTTACTCCATAATGCTCTTTATATTTACGAATACTCAAAAAAAGAGGTTTTATTTAGGTGAAGCCTATGAGCCAAATACCATGGGCCAAATTATTATTAATACCATGCAAAAAAAAAACTTATTAACCCTAATATTAATATTATTATTAATTCTAATATTCATATTAATATATCATAATAATATTATTATTATTATATTTAATAAATTTGGATTAATACAATATTAAATTTATTATATTATAAAATATATTAATATATCATGATATATATTAACTCTAGATATATATGGGAAGGAAGAAAAAAGACATATAGTGATAGAGGTGGAGAGATAGGGGGAGTCACAAGCCAGAAATAGAGATGAACTAAAGGAGAGAGGAGAGAAGGAATGGAGAGAGAGAGAGGGAGAGGAGTGAGAGAGTTAGAGAAGGGTAAGAGAGGGAGAGGGATACACAAAGAGGGAAAGGGAAGAGAGAGGGAGGGAGATAGTGAGATTATTGGAGGGTAGAGAGAGATACATAGAGATAGAGAGAGACATGGGGGAAGAGATAGGCAGGTAGGAGAGAAAGAGAGAGAGAGGAAGGAAGAGAGAGAGAACTTGAGAGAGAGGAGGAGATAGGGGGATAGAGATGGAGAGGGATAGAGAGACAGAATTGGAGGGGGGAAAGAGGGAGGGAAGAAGAAATACATAGAGAGTGAGAAGTGGAGAGAGGGAGAGTGTTACAAGGGAGATATGGGGAGAGAGTGTTTATGTTTAGGGGCGAGATAAAGAGAAAAAGAAGGATAGATGGAGAGAAGGGAGGACAGAAGGAGAGAGGGAGGGAAATAGTAACAGAGAGAGAGAGAGAGAGAGAGAGAGAGAGAGAGAGATGGGGGAAGAGAGAGGACTGGATGGCAAAGAGAGAGAGACAGAGAGAGAGAAGGAGAGAGGGAGGGCGATAGTGAGATGATTGGAGGGTAGAGAGATAGAGAGATATGGGGGAAGAGATAGTGAGGTAGGAGAGAAAGGGAGAGAGAGGGCTTGAGAGAGAGGAGGAGAGAGGGAGGGATAGAGAGATGGAGTTGGAGGGGGAAATAGGGAGGGAAGAAGAAAGACATAGAGAGTGACAAGTAGATAGAGAGGGAGTTACAAGGGAGATATGGAGAGAGTGTGTGTAATTTTATGGGTGGGATAAAGATACAAAGAAGGAGAGATGGAGAGAAGGGGGGAGAGAAGGAGAGAGAAGAGAGGGAGGGAAATAGTTAACATAGTTGGAGAGAGAGAGAGAGAGAGAGAGAGAGAGAGAGAGAGAGAGAGAGATGGAAGTGTGAGGGAGGTAGGAGAGAAAGGGAGAGAGAGGAATTGAGATAGAGGAGGAGAGTGATGGGGAAATAGATAAGATTGGAGGGAAAAGAGAGAGAGAGAGAGAGAGAGAGAGAGATGGGGTAAGGGAGATGGCAGAAGGAGAGAAAGGCAGAGAGAGGAAGGACGAGAGAGAGGACTTGTGAGATAGGAGGAGAGGAGAAGAGAGGTAGGGGGAGAGGAGGAGAGATGGATGGATATAGAGATGGAGTTGGAGGGGGAGAGAGGGAAGGAATAAGAAAGATATATAGAGTGAGAGAAGTGGAGATATGGAGAGAGAGTGTGTATGTTTTGGGTTGAGACAAAGAGAAAAAGAAGGAGAGATGGAGAGAAGGGGGGAGAGAAGGAGAGAGAAGGAGAGAGGGAGGGATATATTAACAGAGTTGGAGGGTGAAGATAGAGACAAAGAAAGAGAGAGAGAGGTGGGAGAGAAATGGATAGAGATGAAGGAAGAGAAGTATGTGAGAGAGTGGAGAGAGGGAGGGAAAGAGAGATGAAGTTGGATGGGAGAGAGAGGGAGGTAAGAAGAAAGACGTAGAGAGATCAATGTGGAGAGAGAGATAGGGAGTGATAAGGAAGATGGAGAAAGATAGAGAGAGGACAATATGAGGAAAGAGATAGGAGTGTGGGAGTGGGAGATAAGGGGAAGAGAGAGAGAGAGAGAGAGAGAGAGGGCTAGATAGATAGTTTGGACAAAGAGAGTGTATCTTTTTGGGGTGATATAGGGAGACAGAGGTAGATAGAGATATTGATGGAAGTGAAAAGAGGGAAGAAGAGATAGATGGAGAGAGGGAGGAAGTGAAAGAGATATTTATAGATATCGAGTGAGAAAGTGTGTGTGTGTTTTGGGGGTGAGATAGATATATAAAGAAGGATAGATGAAGGGAGATATAGGTATAGATGAAAGGGGGGAGAAGGAAGAATATTTCTTTCACTAAATGCATTAATTTCAGTGTATATGGTGATTTCTAATCCTCTTTGATTGCTTTCACTAGATGCATTTATTTTAGTGTTGATTTTTATTTTTAATGATATTTTATTTCTTCTACTCGATGCATTGATTTCAATATAGATGATTTCTAATCCTAGTTTATTTCTTGAACTAAAAGCATTGATTTCATTGTAGATGGTGATTTCTAATCCTATTTGATTGCTTGCACTGGATGCATTCATTTCAGTGTAGATGTTGGTTATTAATCCCTTTTCTGAGTGATTGCACTAGATTCATTGATTTCAATGTAGATTATTTCTAATCCTATTTGATTTCTTGCACTAAATTCATTGATTTCAATGTAGATGATGATTTCTAATCCTATTTGATTTCTTTCACTAAATGCATTGATTATAGTGTAGATGTTGGTTTCTAATCCTATTTTATTTATTGCACTAAATGCATTGATTTTAGTGTATATGGTGATTTCTAATCCTATTTAATTGCTTTCACTAGATGCATTGATTTCAATGTAGATGTTGATTTATAATTATATTTGATTGCTTGGACTAGATGCATTTATTTCAATGTAGATGCTCACTAATCCTATTTGATTGCTTGCACTAAATGCATTGATTTCAATGTAGATGGTGATTTCTAATCCTATTTGATTGCTTGCATTAAATTCATTGATTTCAATGTAGATCCTAGTTTCTAATCCTATTTGCTTACTTGCACTAGATGCATTGATTTGAGTGTAGATTTTGATTTCTAATCTTATTGCTTGTTTTCATTAGATGCATTGATTTTAGTGTTGAAGTTGTTTTCTAATATTATTTAATTTCTTGCATTAGATGCATTGATTTCAGTGTAGATGTTGATTTATGATTTGATGTAATTGAAAGTATGATGGTAAATTAATTTTAAAGTGATTGGATTAACAATGCTCATTGATTTCAATGTAGGCACAAAAAATTATTGGCAATGTGATTTCTTTTTGTGTTATAGTAATTCAAACTATTAATATTGGAGAGAAAGAGAGACAAGGTATGGTTTTAGTACAACATCTAGAGCTAAATATTTAAATGGTTTACGATTTCAACTGTCTTTTCATATAATCAGTATGAGAAGATGACAAAACTAGCAAGGGTGATAATAAGAATAGTAGAATAAAATAGTTTGATATTTATCACAATTAAGACTATTTGTAATTGACTACATTCTTATTATTCACATTTTCTATAATTCAACACTATTACATTCTCACTTTGCATTCAAAAAATTTATTTCATAATTTTCCATCATTAAAGTTATTAACAATATTTATCATCTCAACAAACTGAGGTAACTTAGAAAATTTAAAATTAAAATGACCAAATTAATCTTAGACATATTTATCATATTTAAAATGATTATATTAATATTAAACTTATTTACATATTATTGATAAAACTAATCATATGTTAGATAGATTTTGCTTGGCTGCACATGGTTAAACCAACCTAGATCCATCTTAACTTTGGATCTATCAAGCATTGAGAGGGATCAAATATCTTAGGTGAAAACCTCTCCTCAAGTTTTTCACTCAAAAATTAGGTTTTCACCTCGAGAGATTTGATCCCTCTCGGCGCTTGATAGATTCGAAGTTAAGATGGATCTAGGAAAATTCTTCAGAGAAGTACATCAAAGTTAGAGTTTCCACTTCTATGTGGGTATATTTATCAATGCACATTTGTTTCTTAGGATTTTGGTTTGGTTAAATGTTAATATGGTACAAGTTTTTTTGTGTTTTTTTTAAATATTAAAAAACATAGAATTTGGATTCACAAAAGACTCCCTTGGTTTTAAATAGAGCGACTTGAGTATCCTTATATACATTTTCATTTAGGATGGATTTTATAATAACATGTGTCATGCGAGGCCCTACTACATATTAGCATGTTACTCAACTACTTATTATCCACAACTAAATGGTGGTAAATGTATATTGCAACTACCAATGACTAAAATTAGGTATGTTCATTTCATTGATAACACAAGGTTTATCTTCATTTCCATTTATTTAAGGGAACTAGAGTGCACCTTCATTTCTCTTTACCCAGGAGAATTGAAATAAGAAGTGTTGGCACAACATGAAAAATTAAATGATAAAATATTACATCAATTTGAATGATATGATGATTAATTTTACATCTATTTTTGAATAAATATTTTACATCTAATTCATGGAAATATATATTATAAAATTAACCATAACTAATTAACTTATATTTCACCAACACATAAAACACACTTATATTCATACATTAAATAAATATAATTAATACATATACAATTGTAGCAACTTTCTTATACATTCATTGTATTAAAAATTCTCATCTAAACATATGTATACATTATATTTAGAATGATGTCCCCTTTAGTGACACACATATGCACATACCTCTTATTAATAGAATTAGAAAATAATATAGGTACAAAGACATAATTAAAATCTTTTTACCAAAATAATGGGTATGAAAACTTCCAAAACTACATATTATTTCCAATCCAGTATGTGCTTCTAAATTCCAATGTCCACCTATGATATTAAAATTTCCAAAATAAACACTTCCTTGACGATAGTACTCACCACAAGCATTAGAAGCTAAAATACGAATTGTCCAAATAAATAGCCTAACCATATCCAAATGCACTTGGGTAAATAACTCCATGGGAGCCATTTTCCACAAAATGGTAGGGACCATCTAGATTAGGTGCCACCCCCATGTTAGGCTGTTATAGCATCATTTTTCACCTTCATATGATTCATGATTTCTTTTATGGCTTTGGGCACCCATTCCTATAGACTTGGACAAAATTCACTAAAAAACTGTGTTAAAATTCCCATACGCGGGTATGCCCAGACTTTTCTGCATGTATACGCGAGTCCACATGTACTTTCCCACGTATGCCATTAAAATCATTAAAAAATATAAAAAAATCCCTATTTTCGAGTTGGGTTGATGGTTACTCTGGTAGTTCAACCACCCCAGCACGTGGCCAACTGTTTCCAACTGTTGAAACTACTTTGAGGGAGTATAAAATCCCCTCATGTGTATGGCCTAAGAGAGAGAAATTATTGATATTATACTCTGTTGGAATCCTCTATCCAAGTCTGAATTCCCATGCCTCCTGCACTTCCCAGTTCATTACATGAAACCCTTGTTTCTTGGAGATGCACATCTCTCTATATGTCATCTCGTATGCACCAGTTTGGAAGGAATCTTAGCGAGGCAAGGGCGGGACGGATCCGGACGACGGTCTGCTCGAAGATCGTGGAAGGATTTAGGTGATCTCTCCACTCGTTATTTCTGTACATGTTATTTATAATACAAAAGAACCATCTTGTTCCTGAAATATACGTGTTAGTATCCGCTTGTATATATGAGAATATTGTTATTTAAGCATTTATGATGGTTTATCTAATGTTTCACATGGATTTTACTAACATTTAGAGTAGATATATGCTGTACAACCAGTTCTTTGTGCTTGTTTCTTCTTGTCTTTCAGGTTAAGAAGGAAGAAGGGTTGCTGGGGGTTTGGACCCCGCGGGATCTGCTTCAACCGTAGGACCTACGGGTAAGTTCCTCGATCTTCTCTATTTAGTTTTTCATGAACATGTATGGTTGTGTGAGTCCTTCTTGAGTAGCATGCCCTGCTCTGTGGAGGTTGTAACCCAACAAACCTCTAGGGTGATTTTCCCCAAAACAGAACTGGCGACTCCACTGGGGATCGCATTCTTGTGATTCCCCTGTTGGGTGGTTTCAGCTGTTTGATAGGTTTCCAACAGTTTTAACTTTTATTTGCAGTCCAGTTAACTCTTTTTCAGTCAGACTGAAGTCCTGGTTCCTTATCCAGGCTTAATCTTTTTTATTTTTCATTATTTACCTTTTCATACGCGGGTTTGTCTACACACAGTTGCGTATACACGCAGTTTTTGTTAAAGGGAGTCGCGTATACGCGGGTTTCCTTTAGCACAGTCGAGTATGCACGCTTGTTGCTTAACTATCAAGTAGCGTATATTTGGGTCAATTTTGAAATTTTAGGTTTCTTGGCTTTTTAGTCCTGTCTGACTCTGGAGACCTGTTCCTGCAGTGTCTTAGTATCCTCTGGATTGTGTTCAAAGTGGTCTTTGGTTTTTTCTCTCTCTGGTTTGGTTGAAAACTAGCTTATTTGGAAAATTTTGTTTTTTGTGCTGGCATTTCTGGTTCGAGTACCAAGATCTCTTTCTGCGGATTCTTGGCTGTTCTGCTTCATCAGAACAGAGAGCCTTTGCTCATTTACTCTTTCCTACCTTTGTGTCTTGCTTTGCGCTTTGATTTTTGCCCATTTCTTGGTTGGTTTTCTTGAGTTCAGTTGACTAGGTCTTGTTGCAATTTTTGAAGAGTCTTTCTTGGTTCTTTGAAGTTTTTGTTTGCTGCAAGGTTGTACTATTCTTCTAGGCTGAGTGATTGAGTTTCTTGTCTTCTTGTGCTCATATAACTCTTGCTACTAGCTAGCCCTATAAGATTTGGAGCATTTTTGAAGTTTTTGCTTGAAATTCAGAGTTGTTTGGCTTGGGATTTGATAGTTTTTCTTGGTCTTTTCGAGCTCTTCCTTTTTATAAAACTCAAAAGCTCAAAAAAAATTTTGTTTTGTCATTTGCTTTTGTTTTGCATTTTTGTTTTCGTTTTGTTATATCTGTTGAAGCTTTGTTGAGGTTTCTTGCCTTTGGTTTTTGACTTGGTTTTGGAAAGGAATTTTCATTGGTTTCTTCCTCTTGTTTCAAGCGTTTTTGGTGTCTTTATATTAAGAGTTTCTGATTTAGGGAACTAGCTTTCTGGACAACCAAAAAGAGATAAAACTGAAGGATCTTTGGGAAATTTCTCTCTGCTTTAGTAGATTTTGCATCTTAGAATTTGCATGCTCTTAGTGATTTGCATCAGGTGCACTTAAACATTTAGTCATTTTCATAGTTTTTGTGAGTGTGAAGTTTGTTATTTGAAAAGAAAAAATAAAAAAATTTAGTCTCGTAGAACCCGTATAGAAGTTGCTTTACATCGAAAGACAATAGCTGCATTTGCATGTAGTTTGGTTTTATTAATTTCTTTTCTGCGTCAAAACACCACAAGTTTCATATTCGTATCCCTTTGACTTAACATAACAGCCCATTAAAATAAGCGATATAATTTAAAAGCAACTAGCAAGTTTTTTAAGTGTCATACACCAACTAACTAGGTTGCAGGGCCTTGGATTAGGAGAGTGGAGAGTTAACTCTCCAAGGCTGCTCAAACAAAACATAGAAGTTGATTAATTGAGCGAAATCCAACTCCGTTAGGTGGACTGGGAAAGCTCTCCTCTAGAGAGTCAAGCACGAGGGGAAATGAAGGCTGAGAAGAGAGATACCCCCTCTCCGATTTGCTGAATCTGACCTCAAGACCGTTCCGCCCAGCTTCTGATACGGATTGGTGCCCATAGTTGCCACTCCTAGGTTCCACATAGGTGACTGCGGGGGGGAATACCCGTGGTACCTGAGGCAGACGTCGCATCACTTCCAGCAGTACTTCTGGGGGGTGCCCTTGCGAAGCTTGGGTGCTTGAGCCGGCAAAGGCTGTTGTTAGGAGGTCGGCGTAACTGTTTCTGTTAGCTTCGCTAGTAGGCCTGGGCCGTAATTATCCCAGACTACTTTCGGGAGGTCCTATATTTCGCTTTCCTGTATTTTGTTGTCCGGTCCTAATCACCCGGAGCGGAAATACTTGAAGGTTGTTTGCTTGATTGTATCACAGTGATTTTTCTTATAGTGAGTGCTCTTTGCTCCTAGCTTGCTTAGCTTTATATTTTTTGAGTCTAATTAAAATGTGTTAAAGTGGCTGATCAAGCGCCTCATCGATCGAGGAGAATCCGGGGGCTATCTCCAGAGACTCCAGAGCCTTCTTCAAGAAGGTGTAGGAGTGATTTAGCAGGTGGGTACCACCCTGTGACGTCAGACGCAGTGGAGAGAGATCCTCCACAAGGGTTTGAAGGTTTCATAGCTGATTCTGGTGTTGGTTCTGAGAGGAGCGTTCCGCTCACCTTGCGAGTTTTATTTCCTCAGGAAGAAGATTTTCAAATAGAGGAAGTACCTGAACCTCCTGTGTCAGGTCCATCTCCTCTTCCTCCTGATTATCCGTTCGCTGTTCAATACATCGGACCTGAGTTAG
The DNA here is from genome assembly GCA_034641835.2 of Pinus albicaulis. NCBI lineage: Eukaryota > Viridiplantae > Streptophyta > Pinopsida > Pinales > Pinaceae > Pinus > Pinus albicaulis. Next base: position 468,396,816 of record CM076581.1, on the reverse strand, counting down.
AGAGACCGGAAGATCCTCCGTATTATTCATACCTTTCGATGGCCATGACTGGGAATGCGGCTTCTGCTGTGAGTGCTGCAGGCATTCAGACTCTTGCTTCTGTTGAAGGAGGGGGCACTATTGCTTTATCTTCGATTGCTTCTAGTGCTGCTGTGTTTGGCTCTATTTTTACCCAAGCACATGCTTCTCATTCTGGTCCCTTCTGTTTCGGAATTCCCACTAGTGGGATTCCTTCTTTTTCCTTTTTCGCTGCTGCAGCTGGATCTACGCCCATGTCTTCCATGGCTAGTGGATCAACTTCTTTTCAGGGGTTCCCCTTTGGAACTGGGCACATTCCTAGTTCCAATCCTTCTTTAAGGTCCTTTCCATTTACTTCTCAGACCCAGAATTTCAATCCTTGGTCTAGAGGTCAGAATTCGACCACTTTTACAGGTTGGAACCCTGCATTCACTACAGTGGGGGCAGGGAATCAGTTTTACGCTGGTCACCAAGGGAATACTTCTTTCCCTTTGTCGAGTGCTTATCAGACCTTTTCTCCTATTTCTAATGCCTGGAACCCCTATCAGGGGCTTTCCTCTTCATTTAATACTTCTGGGGGGGGAACTGGTCTGGGCTTCGGTAACTCGGCATTGGGGGGAGGTCCTTATCCTTTTTCTACGAGTTCTTTTTGGAAGCCTGGTGCCTCACCAAATCCAGGGTATTCTTTTCAAAATGTTTGGAATCCATCCCATCAAGGATGGAATCCTCGGGCTCCACCTCGCTTACCTTTTCTGGCAACATTAAACTTGCCAGATCTGTCAAAGTTGACTAATGATCCGATCCGTTATAGTCCAGGGTGGCCTCCGGTTCCCACCAAACTTCCTTCAGACATTCCAAAGTTTGAAGGCAAGAATGGAGAGGATCCGGCAGACCATATCACTACTTTCCATTTATGGTGTTCTTCTAACTCCCTGATCGATGATTCGATTAGGTTGAGATTGTTTCAACGCACCCTAACTGGAAATGCTGCCAAATGGTATATTGAGCTAACTGGGGGCAGTTTTTCTACATTTGGAGAATTGGTTGTCACATTTCTAAACCATTTCCAGTTTCCAGTCCGTTACGATGCCGGGACTGAACTCCTAGCTAATTTTAAGCAGGACGACGCAACCCACATTTCTGACCATATTCAGGAATGGAGGAGAATGAAGAGGCTTATTAAAGCTCATATTCCAGGAGAATTCCTTTTGGAATGGTTTCTGAAATCCCTGCAGTCAGATATTTTGAAAGATGTATCCCTCTCCGGGGTATTTTCCGAGGAGAAGGCCATTTTTAGGGCCCAGCAGCTAGAGTTGATATATTCTCAGTCTGGGGTCCTTCATAAGTATTTGCCCAATGCTCCTCACTCCAAATTAGATTTATCCAAAAATAAGCCTGGTCCTCATGGTGACGGACTGATTGGATCGATCAATAGTGGTGCAGCCAGTCTGCTTACTCAATTGCAGCAGTTGTCTTTACAGTCTGCTCCTTCTGGTCAGGTTGTGCCTGCTGAGTCATCGCCTTCCCCCTCTTTGTCCATAAATGTTGTCCAAGCTTCTGATCCCAAAGGAAATCAACAATATGAAGGGAAGAAGAAGGGACGAAATAATAAGAAAAAGGGAAAGAATGGGAAGGGAAATGTGAATAAAACCAACGAGCATGTTGGTGAGGGTCCAAAGGAGAAAAGGAAACTGAATTTTCCATGCAAGCTGTGTACTGGAGACCATCTTACGCACCTTTGCCCTAAAATTCAGGATGCGCAGCGCTTGTTAGCCCAGCAGGGTTCTTCTAGTTCCCAGGCTGTGTTAACAGACCCTTTTCCCCAAGGGCAACAACTAGTTATTGGCGCGAACCAAAATCCTGGGGCTTCCTCTGGGGGCACCCAGGAGGGGGAAATTCCATCGAACATATTCATGATGAGTTCTCACGTAGATGTAACTACGAGATCCTGTGATTATGGCGGAGAAGAGTCTTCGAAAGCTAAGGATGCTCCAAATGCTACTGCGCCGCTTCACATTACAAGGCCTACTGTTGAGCCTATGCCTCGGATGCCCAAAACATCCACTAAGCGTTCGATGATTAATCCAAACGCTAGGGCTGCCCATAATTACTCTATTGTGGAAGATCTGGCGCAGAGCCCTTGTGCTATGTCGGCTTTAGAGGTGCTCCATTCTTGTCCGGCTCAGCGCAGTGCCTTGCTCATTGCCATTGGGGCTATTGATCCGAAAAATTCTCTTCTGATTACATTTGATATGACTAATTTTAAGAAGAGACTCCCCCATCATATGGCTTTTCATATTAAATCATCGTACCGGAAGTGTAATATCTTTCGAACGGTTGTTGATGAGGGTGCTTCCACATGCGTGATGTCTCTCACATGTTGGAAGACAATTGGATCTCCCAAAGTTGTTCCATCTACCACTCTTCTAACTGCGTTCGATGGTCATTCTCACAGACCCCATGGTATTGTCCCAGCTTTTCCCATCCGTGTTGGGGGCAAAACTGTTAATATAGAGGTTGAGGTAGTTGACGCAAGCTTGGACTACAACCTTCTGTTGGGGAGAAACTGGATTTATGAGATGGATGCCATTGCATCCTCATTATTTCGGATTATATGTTTCCCACACGAAGGGAGGATAGTTACAGTTGATCAACTGGACTGTCCTCCTGTAGACCCGAATGCATCTACTGACTCATCTATTCCTAAGTTGGATAATACTAAGGCGCCTGTTGAGAATTTAAGAGTTGGAATGTATTCTTCCTTGATGGGTACTTTCGATATTCCTCCTCCTACGGTTCATATTAATGCAATTTCATCCTCCAAGGCTCCTCTTCGAAGAGAGTTCTTCAAAACTCATTATTTCTCGGACCCTTGGACCTTACCTTCCCCTACTGCCACATTAGCGGAAGGTCAAGTGGGTGGAATGGCATTTCCAATATCTGCAGCTGAGATTGCTTATCAGTCTATTGTTGACTCTGCAGAGTCCATCCCATCTCCTCTGTCACGGGAAGAGTTGGATGGCGATGTGGCTCCGGCTTGGACACTTAGTTCTTCTTCGGCCCAGGATTGCCTTGATACTACTCTTCCATCTGAAGAGGCCATCCTGGAAGCTATGACTGATATAGATAGACCGTGGGATGATTTGCATCATCGGTCTTACTTTTTACCTGATTTGAGCGAAGTTGAAACGAGTTTTCCAAGTCCTCAGTCTCCTGGTCCTGTTCGCCCAGTCCTGAACCCTTTAGCACCAACACAGGTTTATGCTGAAGGGAACATGGCCGTGATTTCTCCTACTATCCCGGTGAACATTTCCAGGGATCCCAATATTATTGAGAATGTCTTCATCGGAGCTGAATGTTCCCGTGAAGAGATTCAGATTTACACCGAGCTCTTTAAAGAGTATAGGGATGTATTCACTTGGTCTTATGAGGAAATTCCTAGTATAGATCCATCTATTGTCCAGCATGAGATCAAGACTTATGAAAACGCTAAGCCGATGAGGCAAAAACTTCTTCCGGTTAATCCCAGGAAGGCAGTAGCTATCAAAGCTGAGGTTGAGAAGCTGCTTAAGGCAGGATTCATTTTCCCTGTTCCTTTGACTGAATGGGTTTCAAATCATGTTCCCGTAGATAAAAATCAAGGAACGATTCGAGTTTGTATCGATTTCAGAGACCTAAATAAATCATTTCCTAAAGATAATTACCCCACACCATTTATCAATCAGATCATTGACGAGTGTGCCAGTAATGAGATTTTCTCCTTCATGGACGGTTTCTCCGGATATAATCAGTTTACTATCCGTCCTGAAGATCAACATAAGAATGCCTTTATTTGTCCCTGGGGTACTTTTGCATACAAGAAGATGCCTTTTGGTCTTAAAAATGCTGGGGCTACCTTTCAGCGGGCCATGTCATATGCCTTCCACGACATCAAAAAGATTATCGAGGCATACTTGGATGATTTAGCTGCTCATTCTCGGAAGAGGATGGATCATCCTGCTCACCTCTGTCAAATATTTGAAAGATGGCGTTTCTATAAGATTAGATTGAATCCGAACAAGTGTGTTTTCGCGGTTACATCCGATCGGTTATTGGGATTCATTGTGTCTAGGGAAGGGATAAGGGTAGATCCCTTCAAGGTTGAGGCAATACTTCGGTTGCCTCCCCCGTCTTCTATCCGTCAACTTCAAAGTCTTCAAGGAAAGGCTAATTTTCTTCGGAGATTTATCGTAAATTATGCTGAAGTTACCAAGGGATTTATGAGATTGTTGAAGAAGGGAATTCCATTTTTATGGGATGACTTTGCTCAACGCTCATTCGATGCTTTGAAAAAAGCATTGACCTCTGCTCATTTATTGAGTCCACCTGATTATAGCAGGGATTTCCTTTTGTATCTGGCAGCAGCAGAATCTACTATTGGTATGGTTCTGGTTCAGGAGCATGATGCTCTTGTAGAGCATGTTATATACTACCTTAGTTGAGGTTTGGTAGGACCTGAACTCTGGTACCTCTGGCATTACATAATTCTACGAAAAACTTATGTTTTGGCAGCTGCCAATCCATTTCAGTTTGTCCTCAGTAGGCGAGTGATTGGGGGAAAATATAATAGATGGATTCTGATTTTACAGGAATTTGATCTTGAGTTTATGTCTGCCAAGTCCAAGAAATCATTGGTTTTCTCAGAATTGATCTCCGAGTTGCCCTGTGGGGATGAGATTGTCTATGATGAATCCTTCCCGGATGAACGTTTGTTTTTGATCTCTCCACAGGATCCTTGGTATGGAGATATAATTGTGTATCTCCAGACTGCGAAGTTTCCCTCTACTTTTTCGAAAGATGAGCATCGTAAACTGCGTCACTTGGCTAAGAATTACTTGATTATTGGTGATGCTTTATACAGTCGAGGGGTTGATTCAATCCTGAGACGTTGCTTAACTCTCGAAGAAGTTGAGGCTGTGATGAATGATTGCCACAGTGGAGCTTGTGCTGGTCATTTATCTGGGCTTCCTACAACCCAAAAGATCTTGCGTGCTGGGTACTTTTGGCCTTCGATTTTCAAGGATTGTATAGAGTCGGTCAAAAAGTGTCATCCGTGTCAAGTTTATACTCGAAAAATGCGCGCTCATCCAGCTCCGCTTTTTCCAGTCATTACTGTTGGTCCCTTTACAAAGTGGGGTATTGATTATACTACTTGTAACCCGCCTTCAGCTAAAGGTCACAAGTACATTATTGTAGCAGTAGACTACTTTACGAAGTGGGTCGAGGCTATGCCTACTTTTGGGAATGATGGTGAGACTGCAACTCTTTTCCTTTTCAACCAGGTTATCGCTCATTTTGGTATTCCCAGAGAGATTGTCACTAACCATGGAAGTCATTTTCAGAATAGTATGATGGCCGAGTTGGCTCTCAAATTGGGTTTCCGGCAGGAGCATTCATCTCCGTATTATCCTCAAGCCAATGGGCAAGTGGAAGCCGTGAATAAATCCTTGAAGACAATTCTTCAAAGGACAATTGATAAAGCTAGATCCAACTGGCATATTATGCTATATCCTGCACTTTGGGCATACAGGACGTTAGTGAAAACTGCAACTGGATTTACTCCGTTTCAGCTAGTACACAGGTTGGAATCCGTATTTCCCATTGAATGTGAGATTCCTTCTCTTAAGTTAGCTATTGAACTTCTTCCTGACACTTATAGTCTTGAATAACGGCTCCTTCATCTAGAACATCTTGAAGAGCAGCTTCGGGATGCCTCCACGATGAATGAAGCACATAAAAACTGAGTTAAGGTTCAGTACGATAAGTCGGTTGACAAGCCCAGGGTCTTTTCAGAAGGTGACCTTGTTTTGGTCTATTTCCAAGAAAAAGATGCCCTGGGGGTAGAAAAGTTTAAATCTATGTGGTATGGCCCCTTTATCGTTAAAAAATTCCTTAAGAAAGGAGCATACACCTTGGTTGATTTTGAAGGAAACGAGTTGCCCGAGCCTAGAAATGGGCTCTATTTGAAGAAGTATTATGCCTAGGCCTCAGCCTGGCATGTTGCTTTTGTATATAGTATTTTTTCTTTGTACATATCTGATTTTTCGATCTTTGATGGGTTGGTGATGTTTTTGATCTGCTTTGGTAGGTTGTGTCGGATGTCATGAGTCATTTTGGTTTCGCCGATGGTGCTAGTAGACACACCCGGAACTTAGCTTCCGCGGCTTGGGTGCTTCATTATCCAACCGGTCAGCTATTAGTATCAAGAGGGGTCTGCATTGGTCCTGCTTCCAATAATATAGCAGAATACACTGCAGTTGTTTACCTACTTTCGGAGGCAATATCTTTGGGTGTTGATTCATTGGTAGTTTTCTTGGACTCTCAGCTGGTGGTGTCGTAGTTGAACAATACTTATCAGGTTTGAGATCCATTTTTACTCTGATTGTTCTTGAGGGTACGTTTGTTACAAAGATCATTTCAATTTTTAACTTTCATTCATATTCCTCGAGCTGACAATTGATTGGCAGACTCATTAGCTAATCAAGCAATTGATTGGCATATTAATCATTCTATACAATAAAATTTAATCATAAAAAACATCATACATTTTGATACATTTGGTTCATCACATCAAACATCGGTGTATATATATCATTAGAGTGTTCAAAACTATACAAAAATTTGGATCCATAAGTCATACAAAAATTTGGGCTTATGCCCGATCATGTTCAGTCTCAAAAAATATACAGTCATCTGATATATCATATCTATCTACTACTGAGGTCCCTGCCCAGAAGTTGTGTTCCTATAGAACATGATCGCAGTGGCAACTCGGTGGAATAACTGTACCCAGTCGCGCGGTACTCCTACCACTTGCCTCTGGATGGCTTCAGGCATATCTTCCATTGCAGCCATAGGTACTTGGCGGGTTAATCCCTCCAAGTTCCTCTGTACAGCCTGGAGGGTTCTGTCTGGATCCACTATATCCGCTTCACCTCTGCGATGCTTATGTCGTGGGTATCCCTCAGGTCGAACTGGTCCAATATCTATTTCATGATCATTTTAAAATTGTAAGTCTTTTGAATCCAATCAAAAACATGTTTTGTTTTTCACATTTTTTCATATATATTGAAAAAATCCAAGAAAATTATATAAGTCAGAAATTGTGAACTTACTGACTGTACCCCATGTTGCGCCTGGTGGAAGGACAAGATCTGGATCTCCATGAAAGTCCATCCTGGCATAGGGATAATCGTCCACCGCGATGATTTGTTCTCTCCACCACAAGAAGAACTCATCATCCCAGGTGGTCCAGGGAACTTTACTTCCCCCCAATCTCTTCATCATGTCTGCCCAGCGGGCAATTCTTGGGTCTCTCGGGCTGCTGATGGTAGAGATCACTCTGGGTCTTAGTACTGGAATCTTCTCGAAGAAGAATGTCATCAAAATTGTACCGTATCCAAAATGTTTTGTCTTTACCTGGCGGATAGAGGTCAATTGTTGCTTCATGTTCATCAGTAGGGCTATGCACCAATCATATACATGAGTTAAGCATTCCACTACTATGCTCATTTGCGTCCTGGACACCTGGTGTAGGGAGGCAGATCCTGCCACCCTGCCAATGGTGAAAAGGAGGATTTTCATGTGCAAATCCCTTAAATCTTTGATTGCAATTTGAGTTTCAACTTTCTTGGAACCCTCTACGCAGTACACGTGGATGTAATCTTCCACGGTGAGCCCTCCCAAACACTTACCGTGCAAGTCTACTGGCTCCCCCCTCCGGGAGAGTCTAGTGATAAAATATATGTCTTCCACTTCAATGTGTACAGGCATCTGATCTATCATAAAGCAGTCCTCTTCCGGTTCCCAATAGTTCACAAGCATTTCAAGCAACCGGACATTGCTTTTCATATTTGGCATTTTGAAAAGCTTGAGTAATCTGCAATTCCGAAGAATATTCAGTGATGCTTGGTTCTACATGACTTCTTGATCAATTGCACTGTGTTCGCGCTCTCTCCATGAGATGGTCATCCTGTCAAAATTCAATAATTCATTCATTAGCTACGCATTTTTCATTTTTGGGTTGCGCATACGCGACTTGGCCATTACCAACCCGCGTATGTGCAAACCCTCGATTTTTAGCAAGAGATTCTACGGTGAAAATTCCTAAATTTTAGTTTCTGAATGGACAAAATGAATAACAAGGATGATTGATAAACTTACCTGACAAATTCGGTGGATTTTGACGGTCGGTTGCTCCTGATTTGACGAAAGAATTTTTTTTTCTCCAGAGCACTTTTTTCCAAATCAGCAATGTAATAATGAACCAAATATGAAGTAATTTGTCTATTTATGCCCAAAAAGTTGAAAATTTTTGCAAAAATTTGTTATGCTTATTTTTTCAATCTATCTTAAGCTGCATAACCCAGATGCTTGGAAGTGCCCAGTTTGGTATGTTTTCTGGTACATTTTGACGATTTTTGAGATTTTTTCTCGATTTTGATCCATGACTGCAGACTCGTCATGGCAAGTATATGATCTTCACTGGCATATAGGTTAGGGAATCCACTTTCCGTTACATTTTTCATACTAGCCTCCATTCTGATCACTTGCCATAGGGTCGATCCCATCAGGTCATGAGTATTACACCCATTTCACTCGCCTATTTTTTAATCATGACTTGGTGGTAGAGCCTGCCTTTACATGGGCTTCCTAGTTAGTTCCTCGCTATCACTTGTTGCCCATGCTACGTTTTATGTAGGCTCGGGAGTCCTCTTTAGTCCTGGCATGACTTATGTGTTGAAGCTTCATTCTTCTTCTTCCTCACTATCATTTTTCTGGCTATTACCCTAGAGGCTCCCTGGTGTTGTTGAGTTGTATTATTGCATTGCATATTGGCTACTTTTTTATCCTGGCCTTTAGCCGGCTTCATTTGGACTCAGTGTTTAAGCCAACTTTTGACCTTGACTATCTGTACAAGTTAACCATTGCATGCACTTTAGCTATCGCGACTTGACACCCTTTTACCCATGGATGGGACATTCCTCTGAGTATCGCTTACTAGTTTCCGCCAACTTGCATTGAGCATAGGATCGTTCCAATCCCAGGAACTAGTGCATCTGTTTCTTGATACTCGTTCTATCCATTGTACCATAGCATTCTTTTATTTTTTTTCAGGCTTACTATATGAAAAAGACAAAAAAAATCATATATAAAAAAAAGAGCGGGAACGGGATGTAACTTCATACTTTTATGGCAGTACAGTGTCAGTTTGTTGCCCTTGAACAAAGCATATACACTTATATATCTTTCCTCCATTTGGGATGGTTTTAGTTTTTACCTAGGTTCAGCCTTTACCTTGTTTCACTGGTCAGTTCTCCCTCGGTTGGTTATCTCTTCCAATCATATGGAGAGTTTGTTTTTGCCTCCTGCATAACAAACTTATACGGTGTCACTTTTTTTACTGCCATGGTCATTACGAGTCATGCTTTTGTTCAAGGGAAGTCTAGCCAGAGTCGGCCATTCTGCGGTGTCTCTTGACTCTTTATTCAGTCGGCCTTCCCGGTCTTGTCAGTATCTTGTTCTATCACATCAGATGTTTTGGTCCTTTGCTCGTGCTGGTTTGAGAAGGTCTCCATTGACTTCTTGCTGGCGGGTTTGTCTCTTATCGACTATGACACATTGCTCTAAGAGCAAACCTAGAGCTGCACCCTGGCCCTATTTCCATCATTGATAGGTGACCTTGTGCTCAACATTTGATCATCATTATGGGTCTTTGACTGAGTGGTTTCCCATGTGTTCAACGTCAGCATATATTATCACACTTGGGATTCGTGCAGTACCTTGATTTCCATTTGACCCTATCGGTGGATTTCTCGCCTCTATGTCAGCTTTCATTATTAGTTGGTTCAGAGGGTTTCTTCCGTGCGCTAGCTTCATCTTGTGCATGTCGGAAACGTACTTCGGTTTGGTTCTGTCACTCTACTTCATCCGATTCCTTCCAAATCTTGGCCTGCGGGTTACACTCACGCTGGACTGATGTGGGATGCCTTAATGCCTTCCTTCCAGCAGATCTTTTTCCATCGACTCCGACTCATTGCTCTGGGAATAAGGTCTAGAGTATTTTTGTCAGTACTTTAGGGTTTGCAGTCATCAGTGGCAGACTCTTCGCTATCAACAATGGGGATTCATCATTGCCTCCTAATTGGTAGATTCTTTCAAGTCTTTGACTTCAACTCATTCATTCGCACTTGTTAGATTGTACTGGGGCACCTTGACACTCATTTTCATTATTGGTGGGTTGTCTCGCGTTGGTTAACGGCATACATCATTGACCGGTAATCCAACGATTTCTCACATGGTCGACTTCAGCTCATTTATTCCCATTGTGTAGAATTGTGCCATAGTGATCGGTGAAGACCTCGGGTTGCATCAACATTTCTCGGTTCACTTTTGACGGTCCATTTAGTTTCTGCCAGTGATGCCGTGCACCCTTATATGTTGCAGTTTAGTACATCAGCATCTTATATGTTGGCTCCCGAGTTGCGTGATTGTACCATGAGATCTACCCTTTATGATTTGGTACTTGGAGATTCAGTTACTTATATGATTAGACATCTAGTTGCAGCATCCTTGATCAGCTTTCTATATGTGATACTTTGACATTGATTCAGACTTATATTTCCGGGCCATGCTCAGATGATTCATTGTGTACTTTCAGTTCAGCTATACTTGTATACATGTTGGATCTATTCAGTACTTTCCATATGATGTATTTTTTACTGAGCATGGGTATGCCCACCTCAGCATGAGATGACTCTCTGTTTTCTTTCATTGGTTTTTGGCATGCTGAAATCTGGTGAAGTCCTCTCTTGTCCTTGCAAGGTTCTTTCTATGTGCATAATACATTTCGGCCATCATGTACCCCTTCTGACCTCATATATTAGGGGGCATCTGTTATAGCATCATTTTTCACCTTCATATGATTCATGATTGCTTTTATGGCTTTGGGCACCCATTCCTATAGACTTGGACAAAATTCACTAAAAAACAGTGTTAAAATTCCCATACGCGGTTATGCCCAGACTTTTCCACATGTATACACGAGTCCACATGTACTTTCCCACGTATGCCATTAAAATCATTAAAAATATATATAAAAATCCCTATTTTCGAGTTGGGTTGATGGTTACTCTGGTAGTTCAACCACCCCAGCACGTGGCCAACTGTTTCCAACTGTTGAAACTACTTTGAGGGAGTATAAAATCCCCTCATGTGTATGGCCTAAGAGAGAGAGAAATTATTGATATTATACTCTGTTGGAATCCTCTATCCAAGTCTGAATTCCCGTGCCTCCTGCACTTCCCAGTTCATTACAAGAAACCCTTGTTTCCTGGAGATGCTCATCTCTCTATATGTCATCTCGTATGCACCAATTCGGAAGGAATCTTAGCGAGGCAAGGGCGAGACAGATCTAGACGACGGTCTGCTCGAAGATCGTGGAAGGATTCAAGTGATCTCTCCACTCGTTATTTCTGTACATGCTATTTATAATACAGAAGAACCATCTTGTTCCTGAAATATACGTGTTAGTATCCGCTTGTATATGTGAGAATATTGTTATTTAAGCATTTATGATGGTTTATCTAATGTTTCACGAGTAGATATATGCTGTACAACCGGTTCTTCGTGCTTGTTTCTTCTTGTCTTTCAGGTTAAGAAGGAAGAAGGGTTGCTGGGGGTTTGGACCCCGCGGAATCTGCTTCAACCGTAGGACCTACGAGTAAGTTCCTCGATCTGCTCTATTTAGTTTTTTATGAACATATATGGTTGTGTGAGTCCTTCTTGAGTAGCATGCCCTGATCTGTGGAGGTTTTAACCCAACAAACC
>CM076581.1:468079073-468384830 GCA_034641835.2 Pinus albicaulis | reverse complement strand
AGCTGATCCCCAAAGTGCTCAACTGTAATCGTAATGACTAGGGAGGTCAACAAACTCATCCCTATCATTGATGAAACCGATTCAATTTGACCCAAAACTACATATTTACCTGATGAATCTATCTCTAGTAACTACTAATGACATAATTAAATTTACATTTTACAATTACATCAGTAAATATCCTTGGAATCCATCAATCAATTGAGAAAACTGGAAAATTTTGAAAAAATCAGTCAATTGTAAAAAGCGCAATGTGGGCCTTCAAACTGAATTTTGAGTGACTTCCTGAAGTCCAAATTGGGCCCAATATGACTATTGGAAATATCTTCTGGTATAGTTGTCAAAAATGTGCTCAAGATCTGAAAATGGTTGAGTGAAGCTCCTAAAAAATGAAATCTTGCAAGACTGGTCAAAAAGCGCAGTGAGAGGCTCAAAAGGGAGGCATAAAGGTTTTTTTGAGAAGTTTTTGGCCTTTTCCACCTGTCAAAAGCTATGTTTTTTGAGTTCCAGTAGTCAAAAGTTGATGTAGAATTCATTATGAATCCAGATATGCAAAGCCTTTCTCATTTGGATGCCTCCACAAAAAGTTCAGTGGGGCCCACGCTGTGCTTTTTGCAGGCTGAATGCGCAAAAAGTTTATCAAAATTTACAAAACTACCCAAAAACTTCAAAACTTACCCAAAAATATTCAAAATTGGTAGATTAAGTGCTTATGAGGTTTCTCAAGCAACCAAGGAGGCATCAGCAAGTAACTCAAGTTTTTCCTTGTCCTTTTGAGTGATTAGGGTTTGCTTGAGTTTATCCTTCAATTGCTTGATCCTGATGTTACAAATATTGTTTCTAGTGTTTTATATGTTAGCCATGTGTCTGAGCACCTCATTGTACTTGTTGGCCTTATGAAGGATCTTCTCAAGGTGGAGGTTCACTCTATCAAGCCACACTTCTATGTCATCATTGATTTCCTTTGCTATTGTTTCCTCAAATCTGAGTTGTTCTGCTTCATGTTTCTCCTGCTCTAATGCTCTCTTAAGACCTCTTGTTTTTGGTATTTTTTTGGTGGTTTGAGTCTCATCATGGTTAGACTCATCAGGTACCATAACTTCTTTACCTTTGGTGTCTTGTCTCTTGGCCTTCAACAACTCTAATTCCAGGAGTACTTGTTTGTCTTTCAGCTAGTTGTTTTCTTGTTCAAGGAAGGAGATGACAAATTGTGCATTGGCCATATTGTCCTGCAACTCTCTGATTGTGTCATATTTATCTTTTATGATCATATTTGAGGCTTCATGATCATCTTGGACATTCAAGTCCACCAAGCCAAACACGTTTTCTTCCTCATGAAGGTCTTCCTCCTCTTGAACAACTGCCTCTTTCTGCTTTTGATTTCCATGTTTTGTTGATGAAGAAGGCAAGGCCCCTTCCACAATCTATGGAAAAAACACTTGCTTAGGTCTCCTCTGGTAGGTTTTGACCTCTTTTAAATCTTTGGTCTCTTTCAATGTAGCCCTGCTAGATAACCTAGTTTTATTGTGAGGAACTGATGCTGGTGGTGGAATAGGTCTCGAAAGTTGACTTGGTGCTGCAATGAAGACATCTTCCTTAATGAAGGTCTCCCATGAAATGTTTAGTTGATTGAGGTGGTGAAGGAAAATGATTATAATCAAAGAGTGATTGAAGAGGTTGTTCATTTGAAGCTCATAATATCTATTTTTCACTATGTAGGCCATCTTATCAATACTTATGTAAAAGTAATAAGGTTCGTTGAGCAATTTCACCCTAGTGAAATGCATGAGAAACCTAATGTGATAGATGTATAATCTGGAGAATATACCTTCACAAGTGAAGTATTTCATGATGATTTCCATCATGGGGGCAAAACCTGTTCAACAACTGACCAAAAGGAAATATCTTTTTAATGTTATCTTTATAAGATACCTTGAGGTAAGGCTCATACTGCTGGGCATCCAAATATTTAGTCTTGAACCATTTTTCACCCACATTGGGTATCCCTGTTGTTGTTGCAATGATGTAAGTGGAAATGGTGAAAGTCACCCCTGCTATAGTCACTTAGTCTTTTTGGAGGTTGCTGATGAAAACTCTGGTGAAAGTAGGATGATTTTGGACTCTTTGAACCATCCCACAAAATTCAAAGTAACCTACATTCTAGAAACATTTGACAATTAAGGGTGATGCCATTAATTCCCTCGTACCTAATGGATCTAATATCATAATTCTCCCTTATTTGTTATATGTTTTCTTATCTTCTTCTGTGGCATTTCTTTCCTCCTCCATTATGTTTAGTTTGTCTTGAAAACCCTAGGGAAGAAGGGGAAGGGAAAGGGAGTAGCATTGTAAGGTTAGGGGGTTGGGATGAGTGAGGGAAAATTTGGGGAAATGTGTAAAGGGGTTGGGGAGCTTAGGGAAGTGATGGGAGGGTGAAATTTTTAGGGAAATAGGATAGTAAATTTCTATTATAGGGAAGTAACTAGCTACCCAGGAAAGCACAACTAGGGTGGTAGGACTTTAGGGAACAGGGCTTGGGTATGGGAAATGAGTGAATTTAATGGTAGTGGGGAGTGAGTTAGGGTGTAAGGAAGGTAAATGAGGTCCAGGGGAAATAAATTAAACTTGTAAACTATGAAAATAGGGTTTCAATGCTTAAAACATGACATGAAGGGTAAGAGAGGGTGTGCACCATAAATTTAACACCACAAGCTGAAAGGAGGGGATATAAGAGGTGTAATTACTTGCAAACAAGTGTAGAAACCCTGAAAATATGCTTAGAACCCTTGGAGAGAAGTTTTGAAACCGTGGCTCCATTCTGCAAAAAGTGCAACGAACAGAGGAAAAGCACAGCGAAGGCCTGTGAAAAGCGCATCACCTTTGGAAAAAGCGCAACGTCCCTCCTGCAAAAAGCGCAATGAATGACCCAGAATTCAATTTTCTAAAGGAAAAATTGATTTTTTTCTTGGGGAGGCTACGAGCTCGATGCTTTGAGGATGAAAATGAATGACTTCTTGGTCTTTGGGAGCCTTTATACTTTGAGAAATGTTATTAAAAAAACTTGGACTCGCTTTTCCTTTCTTGAAATTGACTTTACATTGCTTCTTTACCTTTAACTTTTGAATCTGATCTTTGAACTTCATCTTTTGATGGCTTAGGAACACTGATTGAATTTTTGGAACTTTTCTTATTTGCTGATGGAACTTTGAGTGTACAACTACTTGGAACTATGAGAACTTATTACAAATTAGGAAATTAAAATTACATTTTGCTCTGAAATAAAATTTATAAATCAAACTTACTGATGAAATTTATTTATTAGCACTCCTTCATTTGCTGGACTTTATGCATGAAATGGTGATTTTGATGACCTTGGAACCCATAATATATAATGGAGACTCTGACTGAATGATACCATGATGAAAATGACTGAAATGATAATGACAACTCATGACTCATCGTACACTCAGCAAAGTGGTGAGATGAGCTAGCAAGTCGTAAAATTTAGAAAGGAGTGAGATCAGACCTAATCTGCACTAAGTGACCAAATTTTTGCATGATTACCTAATGGAATAACAAAAATTTCAAAATGGGACCCTAACATGACATGAAAAGAGGTTATTTGATCACTGATGGAAGGATGCAAAAACTGACACTAACAAAAGGAAAAGTTGATATATGGTGGGAAGATTTAAGAAATTTCAAGGGAATTATAAAAGAGGAACTATCATGGAGAAAATAAAAAAATATTTCCATGAGAAGTACCTATATGAGAGGTACTACGAAAAAAAAAGGAGTTCCATGAATATAAACTGGGGAAGCTTACCTTAGATGCATATACCAACATATTTTTGGAGTTGTTAAGGTATGTCTCATATATCAAGGATGAGTAGGTGAAGATCAAGAGATACCTCAATAGGTTGCCTCAACCCTATCAAGATAGGATTGATTTTGATGAGCGAAGGACATTAGAGGACACCATATGAAAGGATAAGTATTGATATGATCAATCTAAACATATGGTTGAATTCTAATAATATTGGAAGAAGAAGAATATAATTATTTTTAAAGGAAAAGGACCAAAATCCTCAAGACGTAAGCAAGGAGGGAAAATTTTGAAGGTCGCCATTCTTGACAAGGGTGAATTCTACCAGAATTTTATTTTTGCTAGTAGAGTCTAACTTGTTATATAACCAAGAAAATGGATTGAGGATCCCAAGGAAAGGTCGTTACAATGTTGGGGATGTGGAGGGAAACACAAGTAGAGGGATTTTCCCCTCTAATAGCAAAACAAAAAGAAGTTGTATGATGTCCAAGAGACATCGACAGTGAATGATGTAGCTTGCCTCAAATTTATGTAGCATTGGATAATAGGCAAGTAGATCATAAAGCCTTAATGATCAAGATGGAAGGTATGGTTACCAAATATCCTATTTCAATTTTAATTGATTTGGGTTCTAATTTTAGTTATATTATTCCAAAATTTGTAGAGATTTGCAACTTACAAAAAAAGGTCCATGCAAAGTCATGGCTAGTCCATTTAGCCACACAAGAAAAAAAGAGGGTAACTTAGTTAGTGAAATTGTGCCTCCTCAATTTAGGTGGCATGCCCACAACACATTAGAGAATTTTTTAGGTATAAAATGGGCTCCTAAGTAATATTATAAAATAATAGTGGAAATAATAAAATAAGATTAGATTACATCGTCAAATTTTAGAGGGAAAAAAGAAAAAATCTACTTTTTAAACTCATATTTTCAACTTATCTCCCTACGGTTTTATTGAAAATTTCAGTGGGAGCACTTTTTGGATGCATAATTTAATTACTCATCCAAGGAGTACCCATGTTTCATACTTTCGATGGACCATACTACACGAAAATGAGAAATACATGAAAAAATATGATTGCAATAACGTTTTCATGTATTTCTCAATTTTCATGTAGAAAGGCCCATCGAAAGTATGCAACATGGGTACTACTTAGATGAGGAATTAAATTATGCATTCATCGAGCGCTCCCACTCAAAATTTGAGTAAAACCGTAGGGCGATAAGTTGAAAAATAGTTTTTATTTATTTATATATTTTTTAAGCCTTTTAATTTTTTAATCCAAAAATGGTGAATCATCCCAAATGGTTGGAATCATCATCTTGAATCCTATTGGTTATTATAAAGTTTATTTTTGTTGTACATGTTTTTGAAGGCCGTTTTAGACCTCAAAATTTCTGTAATGGCTACCCTCAATCAATTTTCATTGGGATCATATGACACTTTGATTGGAATAGACTATATGGTACCCACAAAACCAAGGTGGAATGATATAATAAATAATTGGAGTGTCTCAACGATGAAGGAAAGGAAAATACATTGCAAGGAAAGAGAAATATTGTCTCTGTTAAAAAAAATTCAGCACTGTAAGTAGATAAATGCAACGAGAAGGTGTGTACCATATTCACAATCTAAGTAACTAGTGTGATAGAAGAAAACAAAATCAGAACTGAAGGGAACCCTCTCTTGAAGTTGTTCAATGATGTGTTTTCGAAGGAAATTTTGTGATTTCCAGCCAAGAGGGAACTCAATTTCTCTATTTAGTTGATTCCTAGTGTAGTTCAATTTTCAAAAGCTCTATATCATATGAGCATGCCAAAACTGGTAGAATTGAAGTTGTAGTTGAAAGAGATGTTGGATAAGGGGTATATCAAACCCAGTTTGTCACCCTAGGGAGCCTCAAAATTGTTTGTAAAGAAGAAGGATGACATCTTATGGCTATTCCTTGACTACCAGTGGTTGAATAAACCTATAGTTAGAAATAAGTACCCTCTTCCTAAAATTGGTGATCTATTCGATCAATTGAGAGGGGTTGTAGTGTTCTCTAAAATAGATTTGATGTTTGGCTATCATTGGGTATGAATCAAAGATGAAGACATCCCAAGACATCATTCAGGATGAGATATGCACACTACGAGTTTTTGATGGTTCCATTTAGGCTCACAAATGCACCAACCACATTTATGTGCCTGATGAACAACATCCTTGGCCTGTATTTGGACATATTTATATTGATTTTTGTGGATGACATCTAGGTTTACTAAAAAATAGGGAAGAACATGAAGGGCATTTGAAGGAAGTGTTGTTGTTTTTGAGGGAGCACAAGTTGTATGACAAGATCAATAAATGTGATTTCTTCTGATCACAAGTCCAATATTTGGGACATGCCATTTCAAGAGAAGGAGTGATCGTTGATCCCAAAAATATTAAGGCGATAATGGAGTGGCCCACACTTTGAAATGTCATGAAGGTTAGATCCTTTATGGGATTGGCCAAATATTACTAGAAGTTCATTCGATATTTTTCCATCATTGGGCATCCAATCACAACCCTACAAAGGAAATGGGTCAAATTTCAATGGAAATCAGAGTGTCCAAGAATATTTGTACAACTCAGGAAATTTCTCACATGTGTGCCTATTTTGAGGATAGAAAATCGAAAAGGACATGTGTTATATAAGGAAATGTTTGCACAAATTCCTATAAGGACTAGGTGGAGTCCTAATGCTAGAAGGAAATGTGTTCTATTATGAGTAAAGGAAATTAAATGAGAATTATAAGAACTAAGTCACTCATGACCTAGAGATGGTAGCAATTGTCCATTCCCTGGAGATGTGGAGAAACTACTTGCTTGGAAAAAGATTTGTACTCATGTTAGATTATGGAGAGCTATGATATTTTTTTGATTAGACCAATTTGAATGCTATACAAGACATATGGCTGGATTTAATTAGTCAATTTTATTTTGAAATAAAACATATTAAGGGCAAGTAAAATTGGGTAGTAGATGCACTCAGTATAAGTCTACAAGTAGTGCACTTGGACACTATAAGTACTTGTAAGTTTTACACCAAGGAAAGGATAAAAGAGGCATTAACACGTGATGAGCATTTCCAGCATGTGAAAGAATGATTACAACAACAACTAGAGGGATAAATGAGAAAAAACTACAAGCTCACTCATGATGGTATGTTGTTGTTCAAAGATAGGTGATATATGCCTAGTGTGAACGAACTAAAGAAGAACATAATGGATTTTTCCATAAAATACCTTACTCAAGTCATCTTGGTTATCATAAATTGATAAAAACCATAAATAAATCATATTACGAGCCAAGGATGAAGAAGGAAGTTTCTAAGTACGTTTCCAGGTGCTTGGAATGATAAGTCAAAGTAGAATGCAAACACCTAGCAAGACTGCTACATCCAATCCCAATCCTTGAGTGGAAATGAGAAGTCATATCTATGGAATTCATTATAATATTACCAAAGAAAACCAAACAACATGATGCCATCATGGTGGTAATGGAGAAATTGGGCAAGGAAGCTCATTTTATAGTTGTTATGTCCACCCATAAGGCCATCTAAATAGCTTATATTATCATGAAAGAAATATTAAGATTGCATGGCATATCTAAGAAAATCATTTTAGAGCAGGATGCCAAGTTCACTTATAATTTTTGGAAGGCATTGTTTTATGTTTTTGGAACCTAGCTATATTTTAGTAAAACATCTCGTCCTAAAAAAAGTGGTCAAGAAAAAAGTGTAAATATAATTTTGGAGGACATGTTGAGGATGTATGTCATGAATCAACCAAATAATTCCTACCATTAGTGGAGTTTGCATATAAAAATGGGTCTCAAGAGTCACTGAAGATGAGTCATTTTGAGGCATTATATGGTTGAAAATGTAACACTCCTATTAGCTGGGATGACCCAGTGAGAAAAGTGGTTCTTGGACTTGACATGCTAAAAAAATGGAGCAGGAAGTGATCAATATCAAGTAGAAATTAAAAGCAACCCGGGATATGAAAAAGAGCTATGCAGACCAATAGAGAATGAACAGATAATTATAAGTGAGATATCATGCATATCTATGTGTCATATCAAGGAAGATTTCATTGAGAGTGGGTTCTTGTACTAAAATAACACCCATATTTTGTAAACTATTTTGGATATTGGAAAGACTCAGACCAGTAGCTTACAAACTAGCCTTACCACCCACAATAAAAGTACATGATGTATTTCATCTTTATTTTCTTAAAAATTATGTACATTACAATAATCATGCAATTGCTTGGTCTATTATACAGGTGTAATATGAGGGAGAATTCCAAGTAGAACCATTGTACACCATATATCAGAGACAAATCATGGTTCAAATTCAAGTAATAGATCAAGTCAATGTGCAATGGAAGTGCTTTGGACTAGATGAAGAAACCTAGGAGATGGCAGAACAAATGACATTACTATACCAAATTTTGTTTAATTTATAAGTGAATGTAAGAGCCATGATTATAAAACTTAGTTTTATTCTTTTTATTTCTAGTTATAAAACACCAAGGATGATGTTCCGTTTAGAGGGCGGGGTTTGTAATTGTCCCATATTTTTGCCCCTACTTTTGTATTTGTGACAATAACTATGAAATCCAGTGTGGAAGTGATGGATGGATGCCACAAATATTATAAAAAAATGAAGTATTAAATAAATTTCTTGAAAATAATAAAAAAATAGAGTGTTGGTTGATGGCCCTCAATATTGCAAGAAAAATGTTGCAACTCCCAAAGGGTCTCATCTTTAATTGTTGACCTAGGTTTCATACAAATTTAAGAGGGTTGGAATTGTATGTGCAAAAAGCACTATATTCTTCTCTTGTTGATCTTTATGCAGGTCTAAGTATTTGAATGAAGGCTAGATGCATAGATACTGGTATAACTATGTTATGCTACAGGAAAAATATATTTGTAGAAAATAACTTGCATACAAGGAAATGTCACAAAAATCTATTGTAATTGCAATGAAATAAAGAACACTTGATGAATGACACCAAACTTATATGATGTCCACAATAAATGGAAAAACACTTGCTAAAATGAAAGAATGAAAAATCAAAACCCTAATTTGCATGAAAAAGTAGTTTTCAGAAATAAATGGACAAGGGCATATATGAGGTTTCTATGCTTATTTGCATTCGATTTACTTGGCCATTGGTGACATAACTCAGAGGACATACTAGCTAGAAGAATATGTATTTAATATTTTCAAGTATAAAAATCATAATATTTTTGTGGTGTGTAGGTGCTACTGTTCATTTTCAAGGTTATCATTTTCATTTACACTCGTTATTACCACTAGCTCCTTCTTTCTACCTCAATAACTCATCCAAAACACTGTTCACTGAGAGTACATGTACGATTTTTTGAAGGCCACCGTATGCATTATTCCTTGTTTACGATGGGCTCCTTAAGGGTACTAAGCTTGGAAAGGGAAAGATACAACCTTATCCTAGCTTCCACTACCTTTTCCAACCTTTATATCACCTTTTACACCCTCATAATTCTCACGGATGCAATCTTGTAGCAGTCCTGTAACAATCTTGTAGCAATCTTGTAACAATGTTGTAGCATCATGTAGCACCGTGTAAAATTGACCAGATTTTCTCCAAAATAATTTTTTTTTTGTCTCTTAGGCTTGAATAATGACCTCTAGGCTCTAAATCCATGATTGAGGAAGACCCAAGACCATTTTGAACCTGCCTTTTTTTCGCTACAAATACAATTTTTGAATTAGGATTATGTGACAGATTTCTAAATTAAACGATAATGATGATTTTCTTATGAATTTCATATGAGTTCTGTTACTCTATACAAGTCCGTTTGAACACAATGATTAAGAGGATGACTTTCCCATGCAAAGAATAATGAGCTATTTCTTTGAAATCATGCTCTTAGTATTTCAATTACAAAGTGTTGTTTTTTCATAGGATTAGTTTATTTTCAATGAATTTTTTTACATTCTACAATTAGACTATTGTTTACATTCTTGTTAGTAGCATAGAATTTAAATTTATGAAAATAGCCTAATATTTACATTTATGCAACTAGGGCAAGTATCATTTCCATTTCTTACAAATAGAGTAGCATTTCCATTTTTGCAACTAGTTTAGGCTTGATTTCATGATATTATCTTCAGTGAATTAGATCAACGAAAGAAGGACACATTGTATGTTACACATATAGTGTCGACACCTATTAATTTTGTACAAAATCCTCGTTGATAATTTAAGTTGGTAGCCTTGGGAGTTGCAACATTCTTGTTGCAATATTTGGGCTCATCACTATTGAGAGGCCCATAGTTCTTGACACTAGAAAGGATTTGCTTTCCATCACCTCAATAGACACATATTTCTCTTAGGAAACTGAGATAAATGTATGGGATTACCTAAAGTAGTAGAAGAAGAATGATGCAAATATAGTTGAGTTAGAGAAGTAGGTTAAAGTGTTGAAGTAGAGACCAAGACCATGAAATAGATGAACATAAAGATTGAAAACTACAAGACATGTGCTTCAAAAGTACATGAGTCCTACAAGTCTATGGTATTACAAGTCTACCCATGCCTATAGATTAGCTGGGAGATATAAACCTAGTTATTACCACTTTGGGAGCTAGCCAAGGAGTGTGGCTCTCAACTACAAGGGATATTGGCAGTTATAAACTAGTTTTATTAGTGGCGAAAATAATATCCTCATGCATCAACAAAAGTCC
This sequence comes from Pinus albicaulis, assembly GCA_034641835.2. Taxonomy (NCBI): domain Eukaryota; kingdom Viridiplantae; phylum Streptophyta; class Pinopsida; order Pinales; family Pinaceae; genus Pinus; species Pinus albicaulis. The sequence goes on along the minus strand of CM076581.1, from coordinate 468,374,239 downwards.
CTAGAATCATTGAAAAAGAACTAAAGTATGACTCTATTTTTTAACCAAGCTCTAAAGGTATAGGAGAAAATAGAGAAGGACATAGCCCACTCAGTGGCACAATATCAACAACATTACTCCTTGTATGAGAGGGTCATCAAGGTGAATAAACTTCCATTAATTGGGACCAAGGGAGAGGCTAGGCCAAATGAAGAAGTAAGAAAATAATTAGATGAGTTGTTGAATGCGAGAGGAGGGTATTAGTGTCTTCACTAGTAAACTAATTAAAGAAAGTTTGAAGCAACATCTTATGGATCCTGCTAAGAAACAAATAATTCTAAACACATTCCTAGTTTCACTAGAGAAGGACGTACCAATTATTTGTCGAAACACCTCAAAATACCACGTAGTCATCACGAGATTGCTACCTAGTAGAATTAATATTATTGCATCATAATATGAATTTTGTGTGGCATCTCTTCAGGACATATTGAAGCTCCCAATCAAAGATCCACTTATATCATAATAGTTGTTAGTCTCATTTATGAGAGTTTTAAAGTACTTATATCATAATAGTTGTTATTCTCATTTATGAGAGTTTTAAAATATTTTCCTTTATTATATTTGTAAATCATGAAAATTATAAGCGTTGTTATTGACTCCAGAGTAGTCCAACAATCATGAGGGGTAGTTTCTAACTCATTCTATAAATTTTATAAAACTCTTACTATTAAGAAATGTTGTCTTATGAACTTTTGGATTTCTTGTATAATAGAACTAGGAAGTTGGAACTTATATATTTGTTTCTTTAATATTGAGAAGCCTTGAAGGCCACTACTGAAGCCATCATTTTACATGCAATTTGTGTTTGTTTTAGAGTATTATTTAACAAGTTAATTCATTTATGTACTTTGTGAGATGTATTATTGCTAGATCATGAACTCATATGTGGAATAAATAGTCTTGTCTTGCATGTTTATGTTTTATTTTTGTAGCTTTCATAAATGAGCACTTATTAGACCAAATAACTAACTATTCTATATTTTCTCTAATAAGTGAAGCATTCATTGTTATCCTAGATATTAACTAATTGTTTGCTTGATTGAGTATCTATGTGTTTATTCACTTATTGCTTCCCAAATGTTTGCCATATTTCAGCTATTAGTTAGCTTAGATTAGTTTCATTTTTCATTTAGATTGTTGTGTATTTGAATTTTCATTCATCTGTTGTGAATATCATCCATATTTCACAACACTCTCAAAACCAAGCATGGTTACCATACTCGAATTTGGATGGGTCTCTTACACCAAATAATGTGAGGTCTAGCTCGAACCTTATACCAGAGAGACACCATTAATAATTTTTATTGGGTCATTTATCCTTGTCAACAAACTTGTAGGTTCTTCCATTCACGGGGTACTTAGCAATTGATTTATTTCTCATCTACTTAATCCTTGTTTATTTTATTTTATTTTTAATTTTTTTCTGGTCAAGAAAAAGCACTTCAACTAAGTTGAATGATTGCATCCTCTAACATTTCTTGAATCAAATATTCAATCTAAATATTTTTTACATATGCATACTTGTAAAGCCTAATGTTAGGTGGTACACTTCCATGTTTCAAATGAATAACATTGCCATTATTTTAGCTAGTTGAAGACCCTTAGGCATCTCTCAAAATACCTTGGAATGATTTTTAATAATTTTTCAAATACATGTTAGAGTAGATGACATAGGTGTTTAAACATCTAATGTGTAAAATTGTGCAATTAAAACATGGTGTCCCTTCTTTTACTACTTGTTTCATGATATGCTATCTTACCACTTTAGATGGTTTCCCTTGGATACCTATAAGCTCAATTTCCCCACCTTCCGATGAAAATCTCATGAGAAAATATTAAAAATTAAGGGCCATTGTTCCCAATTATTATAACCATTTTACCCCTAATACAACATTATCACCACCCATTTAGATTGAAAGCAGTGGTATATCCAATAAATACTCTCTCATATTCAACTTAATACTATGACACTTCCTTAAACAATTTATGGTAACTTTGTCTGCAATCATTACTTGAAATTATGGTGTTGTAAATATAAAGAAATTGAAAAGTTTTGAAAATTTGTAATTGATGAAGTTAAGGGTACTACTTAAATCAATCAACATTGTTATCTTTTTCTTTTTGATATATCCTTTTATATTGAGGGTTCTTGGAGCACTAATGTTGGCCAAAGCATGAAAAGATATTATTGAAGTAATCTCTTCTATCTCTAGATCTTGTGACAATTTCAATTCTTGATCTTTTTCCTCTTCAAAATATAGTAAGTAGAATAATTTATTCTCACCATGTTTATGCCCCTTACTATACTTTGAAAATATAAAGAAATTAAGAAGTTTTGAAAATTTGTAATTGATGAAGTTAAGGGTACTACTTAAATCAATCAACATTGTTATCTTTTTCTTTTTGATATATCCTTTTATATTGAGGGTTCTTGGAGCACTAATGTTGGCCAAAGCATGAAAAGATATTATTGAAGTAATCTCTTCTATCTCTAGATCTTGTGACAATTTCAATTCTTGATCTTTTTCCTCTTCACAATATAGTAAGTAGAATAATTTATTCTCACCATGTTTATGCCCCTTACTATACTTATTGTCACAATTGAAACATAGTCTCTTTATTTTTCTTTTATACTATTGTTGAGTTGTCAACTTTGTCAGTTTAAGAGAGGGAGCATGATCATGTTCTCTATTGTTGTTAATTACCACTTCCCTAGTAGCCATAGTTTTACTTTCAACTTTTCTTTCTAGTTTGAAACCATGCTCTATGGATTTAGGTTCAAAGAGATACACAATGTGTTCAATTCTTCCCTTTAAAGTTCCCATAAAGAGGTATAACATATTATCCCTTAAATTTTTTTTTACCATGAGTATCACCTTTTGAAATTTTTGAATGCGCTTTCTAAATTGGACCATTTTGTTGAAGATTTACTAATTGAATAAATAATTTGTTTCTCTTCATATCCCCATAACGCGTTATAAATTCCTCTATGAAATTGTACCAAGATGCAATCAAATCCTTTTTCCTTTCTCAGAGCCATTGATACCATACAAATTAATATTTTTCTAAATACATGGATGCCATAATTAAATTTTTAAAGGCTATCACATGGTGTGTATCAAAGTATTATTCCATATAGAATATCCATGTTATAGTATCATTACCATGAACCTTCCTCATTTCGATCCTTGAAATGAAGTAGTTCCCTAGTGCTACTTGAAGCCATGATGATGCAGATTTTGGATTGAATAATCATGATTGTAGTTTGTGATTAAAAAACAATATCTCAAATTGAGAAAAAATACTCCCCATATGTGATTAATTTCCAACAAAATTATTCTCTTTATTTTCATGATTTCTTGGGATCTCCATATCCTTTTTAGAAAGCCTCTCTAAGTGAAGTTTTTCCATGGAATTTATATATTTTTGCATTTATTTCTTAATATATTTTACTCCTTGTTTTTCCTCCATATTTCACTCCATATTTTTTTTACTAATCCTTAAATCTATGAGAGCTAACTTTCCAACTTGGATGTTTCGTACTGGACATATCTATTTCCCCATGAGTCATTGATGAGATTTATAGAGGATTAAGTGATGACGTAACTTTTAAATACCCCTTAGGATCCATATAAGTTAGTAATAATACTTCTCTTTTTCTAGTTTATCATAAATTTTGAATCATCAAAAATAGATATTCTAATAAAAATTTATGCTACTTATAAGTTATGTACCTTTGAAAGCCCTAATTTTCAGACCATATAGATGGATGACCTTTGTCTTTATATATCTTTGAAATTTGAACCTTCCTGAACCTAAATTTTTGGCCTATAGTATTTTGAGATGTCTTCTTTGTAAATTCATAGGCTTGACCAAAATTTAATATGGCAAGAGAAAGTTAGGGCAATTGTATGAAAACTTATTGATTTTTGGTCTCTTCCTAAGAACGAACTTGTATAATATTCCACTTGTACAATTTTCCAAATATGATAATGAATTTTTTGCTTGAGATACTTCAATATATCTTCAGAGGTTGTTGTAAATTTGACATTATGAAACTTCTTTGGGAGAAGGTTACAAGAAAATTTCAAGATAATTCAATTAAAACTGATATTGGACTATTCACAAGCCCTAAATTTGACAAGGTATATCTCCAAATCGATAGCCAACAAGAATATCAATTTATTACTACTTGTACTCAAGATATTTCTCTAATCTCTTTAAAATTTCATCATATGGGGTGTTTCAGGAAAAATATATAGCAAAAATTCCAAGATCACTCGTTTGAATTTGATTTTAGGGCCATTCACAAACCCCAATTTCCATACAATATATATCTAGAAGTATAGTGAAACATAATTTCAAATCTTGATCATATGTAGTTTGTGATCTCTCCTCAATCTTATAAAAATTTCACGACTTGAAGCTTCCAAAAAATAGTTTGTAGCGAAAATTCCATAATTACTCATTTGAAGTAGCAAAATTCCAGGTTCGTATTCTTTGATACCAAATGTTATGAACCGTGCACCATAAAATGGTAAGAAGTCAGAGAATACAATATAATTTGAGGGTAGAGCATATTTTACCAATAAAAGTAAGATAATACAAGACATCATGATCCTAAAACTAAGTCTCATTCACATACACACACACACACACAAAACAAATGATACAGTTATAATGAAAATGTACAATGAAATGTTCTAGTCTACATAACAATAAAACATTATAAATGTAATAACCCAATGTCTAGGGCTTAATACAAGTTTTAGGGTTAACATGGGGCTTTTATAGAGCTTAACATAATCATTATCCTCTTGGCACAAGAGAATATTCTATAGGTATCATAGCATTAAGAGCACTCGTCAACCTTGATTTATTCTTCATACATTCAAGAACCTTAGAATCTTTATAATTTCATTTCAATAATTTCACACTTATTAGATTTTTATTTTTATCTATGTATACAAACTTTAAAGTCACATACATAGTTAAACAAACTAAATAAAATTTATTAAAATGAATACAAATTAATGGTGATCCCTTAAGATGTGTTAATGACAATGTAAATCTAAAAAACAATATATTGAATTCAAAAGAAAATTTGAGGTATTCTCAAAACTAATTTGAATACCATGTAAAAAGATAAAATATTTAAAATCATAATATACTTATTTATGAATATTTGGTATGACTACATGAAAATTTCATTTTTTCCATAATAATATAGTATTTTTCTACCAAATATAAAATTATCTTTATGTCACTATAACAATTTGAATATTTAAATGAATGAAATTTCCCAAAATAATTTTATGCAATTATAGAAAACCATTAATACTTATATACAACTATATATATATATTGAAAATCAAAGTTCAAAATCAATGTGGATGGGGTAAAATATTTGATCACCCATGTCACATGAAGCAAATATTTGAAAGCTATAGGAAATATGGGATATCACTGAATCCAAGAAAGAGATTTTTTGTTGTAGATGAAGGAAACCTCTTGGTTCATGTGATCTCCAAATAGGGCATCCTCATTGACCCTAAAAGGGTTAAAGAAATAACATAGATTCCTTACCCTAATAGTAAAAATTTCATGCAATACGTCTTGGGGAAAACAACTTTTTCAGGATAATTGTTTCAAACTTTTCCTAGTTCATCGAACCATTACAACAAATGATTAAGAAGGATGTACACTGGGAAAATTTTAGGGGTTAATATTCATAGATGGGTTAATTTTTCATGTTTTTTCCACAAAAAGCTTCACCAATTTCCATTTTTTCTAAAACTAATTCACCTAAATTTTATAGTATGATGTTATTTTCCCTTAAAATTGCCAAACGTTTATAGATAATATATATAAAATCATTAGAAATATGAGTATTTTTACAAATATATCAATAAATATTTTGTAGTTTGCATATTAAGGACTAGTAAGATCCATAAAGGTTTCTAAACTTTGAGATAAATTTCCATTATTAAAATTTTCCCTTGACATAAAGTTCAATTGGAATGCTCTAAAAACTAAATCCTTCACCAAAGCCAAAGATGCCATCACACATGCTCCTGCATTTTACAATCCAAATTTTGATAAGGAATTCTCACTCTATACTTTCACCTGTAATTTCTCTTTGGTAACCATACTCACTTAAAACGATCACCACAGAGATGAGAGGTTGATTTTTTTAATGAGTAAGGGATTACATGGTCATGAACTAAACTATCCAAACATTAAAAAACAAGCCCATGTAGTGTATAAGGAAGTAAAACAATTTTAGGCATACACCTTGAAAATCCATTTAAAATTCATAGTTCCCCGTCCCACAATAAGATCATTATTAAAACATAAATAACTCAAGGAATGGAGAGGAAATTAGATGATCTCTCTTGAGTATTACGATTTGGAATTCAATCCCACACACACTGTAAAAGGACATAGCCTTTTTAGTCTCTTTTTAGAGGCCATGGACCCTAAAAATGAAGAAGATGGTTAGGAGAACAAGTCATCTATGTAATTATGTGAAAATATTTACATTCTCTGGCATGAAGACTCATGGAACCAAGACTTAAAAAAATACCTGTGAGAAGGGACCATGTCTATAAACCTTAACCCTAAGCAGCGAAGAGAAATCAGAATCAATGATTCACAATATCAACTTATCAATTGGGTTCTCTTTCAAAAGTACCATAATAGAGTCTTGCTTCACTACCTGGAGAATATTGATGCCAACAAAGTTCTCTCTAAAATTCATGATGGGCCTAATGGTAGATATTAACCAGGTTATTACTAGCCAAATATATTTAAATACTCCCATGCTTGCACTAGAAATTTCCTAGTCAGTTAAAAGTGTGTTAGATAAGAGATTTTTTTGCTATATTTTATTAGCCGTAGATGGCGGAGGAACTATTCCAACAATGAGGATTGGACATGATTGGTGAAATTCATCCTCTCTTCTAAACAGCGCTAATACATACATATAGCCATGGATTATTTCATCTAGTGTATTGAAGTTGTTCCATTAACTAAAATCAACAATCAAGTGGTCATTTAGTTGCTAGCGAAACATATCATAACCAGGTTTGACATTCCTACTTCTCTATTTTTGATAATGCCACATATTTTTCATCTCTGAATTTGACTAAATTTTCATTAGATAAAGGAACTATATTGAGACACTCTACAAATTGTTACCCATAAGGCAATGGGTTGGCTAAGTCTAGCAATAATAACCTGATCCTTGTTTTGAAGAAAACTATAATTGAACAATAGTTAAGCTAGCATAATTCCTTGGTTAATTAATTATGGGTAGATTAAGTCACACCCTGGGATACTTTAGGAACCTTTCCTTACTTTTTGTTCTACGAGAAAGAAGATAAACTATCCCCTAAAATATTCCTACCTACCCTACATTTGTTTGAAGACTTCTAAGGCTAGTCATGCCCATCTATTCAAAAGAGAATAAATACCTTGTTAAAACTTGAAGAGGAAATAGATAAATCCCAATAGAATTTTTCCACTCTCTAGTAAATGATTAAGAAATGGTTTGACAATAAAGTTGTTGATGAAAAGGATTTCGAGGTAGGGAGCCTTATGCTTAAGTGGAATAAACATCATGAAGACAAGGGAAAACACACTAAATTCCAACACTTATAGATTGATCATTATGTCGTCATAGAGAAAGTTGGCCTAGGAATGTATATTCTCCAAAATCTATTAAAACAAGTTTATCTCCGAAGAGTTAATTTCCAAATTTTGAAAATATATTTTGCATGTTGGCTACAACTACTGGTATCTATACATAAATAAAATTTATTTAATATGACTTTTTCCATTTTTATGTTTTGATTCATTTTATTTCATTTGTTTTCAATCAACCCAAATACTTCTTATATATAAATAAACTATATTTTAGTAACGGACTTCATTTAGTTACTTGACACAAGATTTATTTACCATACTACTTCTTTCATGCATAGCATAGGTTATACCATGATTATGTGTGTTATTTTTTAGACTAATTCACAAATATCACAATAAAAAATATAATTATGGATAATACAATCACTTCCAAGTGGGAAAAAAATTGTGACAAATGAGAATTCCAAGTGCATGTTTATCCAATTCCCGGTCTCATTGAGAAGCCTCATCCATACTATAAGATCTTAACTAAGGACTTATTCTGATATAAAAGCACAAGATCGAGCACTGCTACCAAGGAGACATATCTATAGCAAACACTCTTCAGAGGTTTTATAAGAAATCATCTTGAATGTCACTCAAGATCCCTCATCCACATTGTGGCCAACTGTACCCAATAATAAAATAAATGTAATAACAAATGAATAACTATAAATGAAAAAAAGGTAAAGGCTTGACAATTGTTTCCTGAGTAGTTTGAACATGAAATCAACTTCATCAATATTATGGATGCTCATTTGAAATGAATCAATGCCTATGATTCTAAGGTTACTCTTTTAGGCTATGGATACTCACTAATAGTGGGGTCACACCAAAAAATCATGTTTAATGCCTAATCCTTTAATCCCTCGAATGATCCAAAATGGGTTCAGTTTTGACTCCAGATCAAAGTCTTCAAATATAGTTGAAAAGGGAATCAAGTTGAAGTGCTCATCGACAACTTTCCAACGGTGCGAACGACGCATGAAACTGACTTCGTATGAGGAAGTTGTGGCAAGTCAAAGTTTCAGGGAAAAGTAGGGAAAAATGGAAAAAGGCAAAGTCAAATAGTCAATGGTCAAAGTCAACAGTGTGATGTTAGCAGTGTCGTCCCGAGAATGTGCCATTTGTTTAGGCTGATGTCATCGAGCTCAGTGACGTGTCGAGATATGATTGGTTGATACGGGCCAATCCGGATCTGACACGTGGCAGCTCAGATTTTTCCCAATAACACTTACTTTCCAAAATTCTAAGGTCAAGGAGGATCAAACCACTGACCTCCTGAAAGTGCCAAAAATTTCGCCGGATTCTATTTACCGAGGTCAAGGAGGATCAAACCACTGACCTCCTGAAAGTGCCAAAGATTTCGCCGGATTCTATTTACCAACTGAACAGTAATGGTTATTATTTATTGTGGAATATTTATCAAACATTTAAAGGCCGCAATATATACCATCGAACTATTGAACAAAACCTTATCATATGTGCCACCACATCCAAGGCTTATAGTTGCATATATATATGCCATATTAAAAGACAGAATATGGATAAATCATATCACAAAGTTTATGCAATGGATAAATGTCATCGCATATATTAATGTGCTATATATAGTTCGAAACCATATGATATGTATCACGTAATCGCCGGACGGAGTCAAAAGTTTTAAATGTAGCCACACATATAATATATATGTGGCAATGTAACTATGACATATAATATATATATATTTGTAACGAATATGTATATGATACGTTACCACCGGAGAATATATATATATATATATATATATATATATATATAGATATATCGTATGGATACAAACCATGAGATATGCCGGAACCATGTATCAACATATATACATTGTAACAAACGGACGGTTTGATAAAACTTATCTTAAGGTTTTAAAATGGCATTTATATGCATTGCTATCTATAGCTGCAAAGTGTGGAGGTTCGACAGAGAGGTCGGGTGGAGGTTTGAACCGCCGACCCTCCAAAATTATATATAAACCAATGACTTCGCACAGAGTGGGAGAACATTTGCGCTACAGATCGGACTTGTAATTCCATCACTCTGACTTTTATTTAATTATGCAGGTGCCGAAGGCGCCCAAACCAGCGCAGAATCTCCAGAAGCGGTTTTAATTGCAGAGAGGTGGTTTTGTAGAAAGGAAGAGTGGTTTTTGACTTTCCAAGGGGTCTGGAAGTCATTGTGGCCAAACATAGGCAAATGGGTACTCATTTTGACCAAAATTTCGAGCCGGTCATCATGGTGAGGTCTATTTCATCATTTGAGTATCACTTTTTGAGCTAATGTTTGTAAAGCATTTGAAGACATAATATAAAGGTCAGCACTGGAAGCTAAAGGACCAGGAGACGTAGCCAGGAAGTTTGGTGAACTCCTTATTAAATTTTTCCGTGTTGATATGTTTAAAATGTGTTTTTAATGGCTTATGTCATTTATGTTAATTGCAATATTTTCGATCTATTGCATAATATAACATAAGCAAGTTCACATAGATTTCAGTAATTCCTTTTGCATAATTTTAGATCAAGTGGTATCAGAGCTTCAGGCTAAATTTGTAAAGGTTTGACAGTGTCATGTGAAGATTGAATGCTTACTAGGTCAAAGTCCAAGTGAGGTGAAGGAGAACTTGTTGAAGCAAATCCAGAAATTGGAAGGGTGTTTTCGCAAAAGAAGATGACGAAAGAAAACGTTTTGGGAACAGAAGCTCAGTTCTTGGACAACTTCATGACAATACGTGCGATGGTAGAAGAGATGTATAAAGAGTTTAAAAAGAACAAAGGTGAAGGCACTTCATCACCTAAATCAGACAAAGAAACGGGTGAAAAGCCACTTTCGTTATTTCCACCAACTCCTCCATCATCACCACCATTGTCATCATCGTCTTCTTCTCATAAATCTAGTTCTTCTAAAAAGAAGAAGAGTAAGAAATCCTCTTTGATCAAATTCGATGTAAAATTTGATTTGGCGATTTATGATGGTGAACTTAACGCTGAAAAAATTGATAATTGGATAAGACAAATTTAAGTTTATAGTAGGGTACAGAAAATTGTGTCAAAAAGAAAGAAGATCCAGCTTGCTAGCCTTCGTCTTGGAGGAAATGCACTTGTATGGTGGGAAGGTAAGACACAAGCAAATCTTCAGAAACATGGTAAAACAATTTTGACATGGAATGAATTTTTTTATGCTATTAAAAAGCAATTTTATCCTTTGGCTTATATGCAACAAGCTATGATGAGTTGGCAGACATTGCGTCAGTTAAAGGGTAAAAGTGTTCAAAGTTATACTCAGGAGTTTCGTAAAAGAGCTTTGACACTAGGCATATCATTGGACTCACCAGAAACATTATTGAAATACATTGGTGGCCTACATAGTTATTTGAGGCACACCATACTAATGTTTAATCCGACTAGCTTAGATGATGTATCAGTTCAAGCAACACATCTAGAAGCTAGGGGTAAAAATGTATCTCATGATATTGTAAAGTCATCTAAATATATTGAATTCAATAATAAATAAAAGAAGAAACAAAAATGGAAGGAAAGGAAAGCGAACACTGTAAAGAAAGAAAAGCCTACATGCACTCATTGTAAGAAAGAAGGACATGATGAGTCACATTGCTGGGCACTGCATCCAGAATTGAAGCCTAAGAAGTTTGGAAGTAAAGAGCGAAAGAATGCTGCTACTATTCAGAAGGACTTGGGATCAGATTCAGGAGACGAAACAACAATTACAGCTACATGTATAAAAGGTAAAAATTCTCAAGCATCTACAAGTACTTCTTCACATTCTGTTGATAATGAAACTAATGAGAGGAAAATAAATGAGCTATTCCATATTAGAGTCGTTTCCAAGCATACTAAAATTGATACTTTGTTTGATAGTGGCTCTCAAGTTAATTTAATTACTGAATCAATTGTAAAGAAATTGGGAATTGAAACTAAACCTCATAAAAATCCAAACCCATTGGGTTGGGTCTGTGATAAAACTAAACTACAGGTTACGAAACAATGCAAACTGCGTTTTGCAATTGGATCGGAGTTTGTAGATGAGGTTGAATTAGATATAGTCCCATTGGATATATGTGGAATTGTACTAGGGATTCCATACTTGTATGATAGATATGTTGTCTTCTATCGAAAGGTGAATAAGTATCAGCTCACTAAGGATGGAATCGAATATGTATTAAGAGCTCATAAACTCAAAGATAACTACAATCTCATAAATTCAGGACAGATGAAAAGAATTATAAATTCAAGTAAACAATTTTTACTTATGATTGTAAAAGCAAAGGATCCTAATAAATCCGATGCTTTTCAATGCTGTAATCCTAAACATAAATCAGATTTAGTTAAAGTTGTTTCTGATTATGATATTGTGTTTCAAGAGCCTAAGGAGATTCCTCCCAAGCGACAGATAGAACATGAGATTTATTTGCAGCTAGATGCTTCTCTTCCTAACATTGGAATGTATAGGTTATCAACTCTAGAGAATGCAGAGATAAAGAAGCAGGTCCAGGAATTTCTCGATCAAGGGTTTATTCGACCAAGCACTCCACCATGCGGATCGCCTATTGTATTGGTGTGAAAGAAAGATGGTTCATGGAGAATGTGCATTGATTTCCGAGCATTAAATAAGGTAACAATAAAGAATCGTTATCCTCTTCCTCGTATCTAAGATTTATTAAATCAGTTGAAAGATGCAGTTAACTTCACTAAGTTAGACTTGCGAAGTGGCTACCATTAGATCAGAGTTTCAGAACAGGATGTATGGAAGACTGCTTTCAAAATGAAGCAAGGACTCTATGAATGGATGGTTATGCCTTTTGGCTTGGCCAATGCTCCAGCTACATTCATGTGAGTCATGAATGATGTTTTTAAACCATTTATAGATGATTTTGTAAAAGTCTACTTAGATGAAATTCTTGTTTTAAGTAAGACATGGGATGAACATATAAAGCATGTAATGCAGGTTTTAAAGTTTTAAAAAGAGAAAATATCTATGTAAAATTTTCCAAATGTGAATTTGGCAGGACATATTTAAATTATTTGGGTTATATTGTAGGGGGTGGTGAATTGAAGATAGATCCCTCTAAGGTCGAAGTCATTGTAAACTGGCCTAAGCCCAATACTGCTACAGAAGTTAGAAGTTTCTTAGGGGCAGCACAATATTGGAGAAAGTTTATTTCTAACTTTTCTTTGATTGCAGCTCCTATACATGCTTTGACAAGTGTGAAATAGGTGTTTCAGTGGGCAGGAAAACAACAGAAAGCCTTCGACACATTGAAAGAAATGATCAGTACAACGCCAGTACTAGCACTGCCAGATCTTCAACATCCATTTGAGATTGAGACATATGCAAGTGAATATGCCATGGGGGCAATGTTGATGCATCACAGAAAACCTATATGCTTTCATTCTGAGACATTCACATCAACAGTAATTAACTATTCTACACACGATAAATAATTATATGCATTAGTACAGAGTGTTAAAAAGTGGAAACATTACATAATGGGAAAGAAACAATCATACATACAGATCATCAACCACTACAATATTTACACTCACAAACTAAATTGCATTAATCAAGACACTATCGTTGGATGGGTTTCTTACAACAATTTCATCCTGTAATCAGATATAAGAAAGGCATACATAATAAGGTTGTAGACATGTTATCAAGACCAATCATAAATGCATCCACAATACTTAAGCATAATTCAGTAATGCACGAAAGCTATATTGAACAATATGCTCAAGACACAAATTTTAAGGATGTATATGCAACTTTAAGTCATGGCAAGCAAGTAGAAGAATTTGATTATTTCATAAAGGACAAACTCTTATATCATTTGGGAAAGTTATGCATTCCACAAACTGAAAGAGTTAATTTGATTCGAGAAGCACATGCTTCTCTAATTTCAGGTCACTTTGGTTAAGTAAAACAATTGCACAATTACAAAGATTTTGCTATTGGCCACGAATGAATGAAACAGTTTGAATATATATTAAAGGATGTACTATGTGTGCTACAAGCAAGCCAAGTAATAGAAAATTAGGCTTGTACAATCCACTTCCAATTCCTTCTCGTCCTTGGGAAAGTTTATCCATGGATTTTGTTGGGGGATTGCCAATGTCTAGAAAAGGGCATGATTATTTGTATGTAGTTGTGGATAGGTTCAGTAAGATGTGTATTTTGACTCCATGTACTAAATAGGTCACAGCTGAACAAACTGCAAATTTGTTCTTCCAAAATGTATGGGTTCACTTTGGATTACCCACTTCTATTATATCTGATCGAGATTCTCGATTTGTCGGGAACTTTTGGTCAAGTTTATGGGAAATCATGGACACCAAGTTAAAGAAGAGCACAAAATTTCATTCGCAAACAGACGGCCAGACAGAAGTGGTCAACAGGACAGTGGTACAATTGCTTCGAGGTTATTGCAGCAACCATCCCAAGCTTTGGGATGAACATTGGTGTTATGTACAACATGCTTACAACCATGCAAAACATTCTTCTACTCAGAGATCTCCATTTGAGACTTGTTTTGGTTTTGAACCAAAGTCTCCCTTGGATTTTGTCTTTGGTAAAGACATAGCAATTGATGGACACAACAATGTGGACAAAGTAACCAAGTTCCGATGAACAGATCCAGGAAATTCACCAGGAAGTACAGGAACAACTGGAAAAGAGCTAAGAAAAGTATAAAGCAAGGCACGACAAGCATCGAGTTGAGCATATTTTTCAAGTTGGTGATCAAGTCTGGCTGTACATCAACAAAGAAAGACTTTAAGGGGAAGGTAAAAAGTTAAAACCAATTAGATATGGTCCTTTCAAAATTCTTGACAAAATTGGTGAGAATGCTTTATGCCTTGATCTACCAGCTTATATGTAGATCTATTCTATTGTAAATGTGGAAAACTTGCGATTGTATGAAACTTCATTGATTGAAGATCCAGAAGAGAAAATTCAGGTACCTTCTATCGAAGATTTTTCGCCATAGTATCTCAACGAATTGCAGGAGGACACAATTCTCGACAGGAGGATAAGGACTTCGCGACGGGGAGAAGTTGAGTATCTTCGAGTTGGAATTAAAGGTACAAATACAAGTAAAGCACGATGGATAGAAATTGGAAAAGTGAAGGAAACATATCCTCACTTAGTCGACAACTAAAACCAACTTTTGGTGGTCCAAAAGCTTTCCAGTGGGGAGGAGTGATCCAAAATGGATTCAATTTTGCCTCCAAATCAAAGTATTCAAATGTATCTGAAAAGGGAATAAAGTTGAAGTGCTCGTTGATAGCTTTCCAACGGTGTGAAAGGCACGTGAAACCAACTTCGTATGAGGAAGTTGTGGCAAGTCAAAGTTTTAGGGCAAAGTAGGGCAAAATGGAAAAAATCAAAGTCAAAGTGTGATGTCAGTAGGACATGTGTCATCCCGAGAATGTGCCATTTGTTCAGGCTGTGTCATCAATCTCAGTGACGTGTCGAGATATGATTGGTTGATACAGGCCAATCCGGAGCTGACACATGGCAGCTCAGATTTTTCCCAATAACACTTATTTTCTAAAATTCTAAGGTCAGGGAGGATCGAACTCCTGACCTCTTGAAAGTGCCAAAGATTTCACCGGATTCCATTTACCAACTGAACTGTAATGGTTATTATTTATTTTGGCATATTTATCAAACATTTAAAGGCCACAATATATACCACCGAACTATTGAATGGAACCTTATCATATGTGCCACCGCATCCAAGGCTTATAGCTGCATATATATATGCCATATTAAAAGAAAGGATATGGATAAAACACATCACAAATTTTATGGAATGGATAAATGTCATCACATATATTAATGTGCTATACATGGTTCGAAACCATATGATATGTATCACGTAACCGTCGGACGAAGTCAAAGGTTTTAAGTGCAGTAGCAGCCGCAGCCGCACATATAATATATATGTGGCAATGTAACTATGACATATAATATATATATTTGTAATGAATATGTATATGATACGTTACCACCGGAGAATATATATATCATATGATATATCGTATGGATACAAACCACGGGATATGCCGGAACCATGTATCAACATATATACATTGTAACAAACGAATGGTTTGATAAACCTTATAGGTTTTCAAATGGAATTTAATATGCATTGCTATCTATTGCTGCAAAGTGCGGAGGTTCGACGGAGAGGTCGGGTGGAGGTTTGAACCGCCGACCCTCCAAAATTATATATAAACCAATGACTTCGCACAGAGTGGCGGTTTTGCAGAAAGGCGGAGTGGTTTTTGACTTTCTAGGGGGTCTGGAAGTCACTGTGGCCAAACATAGGCAAATGGGTACTCATTTTGACCAGAATTTCAAGCCGGTCATCATGGTGAGGTCTGTTTCATCATTTGAGTCTCACTTTTTGATCTCATGTTTGTAAAGCATTTGAAGACATAATATAAAGGTCAACACTGGAAGCTAAAGGACCAGGAGACATAGCCAGGAAGTCTGGTGAACTCCTTATTAAATTTTGCTATGTTGATATGTTTAAAATGTGTTTTTAATGGCTTATGTTGTTTATGTTAATTGCAATCTTTTCGATCTATTGCATAATATAACATAAGCAAGTTCACATAGATGTCAGTAATTCCTTTTGCATAATTTTAGATCATCGAAGTATCACTATTTTCACAAGATCAAAATCCAAGTGAAGAGGAAAGCCCTTATTATAAGTCATTCCCTTATTATCCTTCCTTAGGTGGCAACCAAAATAATGAAAATAGAAGTTATGTAACTCAACATTCCATAGTTCTAAATAGTGGTACTCTCACAGATGAAACAATATACATTACAGGATCACCAACCACAAGTGATTTGGAATAGATTCTGAGATGAAACTCATAGGCTCAAGTGTCCTATGAGTGCTTCACCAATTGTTGTAGCTACTAAAACAACCCTCCTCAAGTCCTCCAAGTTACTTGATGAATAGAGAAAATTGAGGAGCCAAATTAGTAAAATATACTCAAAGGTCACATTGCATATCCTTGTTAGAAATCATTCAACTATGATAATCTCTCTAATGACATGAGACACTCGAGGAAGTCTTATAAGACTAACTAAGAATTTTTGTCTAGTCCAGCAGCATAGGGGGACCTTGCAGCTCTTTATCCTAATGATTTGATACCCAAGGAAGATTTCCAACTAGATTTTTCTTGCATATTTTGGTTTTTGTAGTGTAGCGGAGTTCCCTCTTTGGCCTATGTCCAACACTAAAGCACCCAACTAAGCCTCATGTTAGTTGCACTATCTTAGACTTGGATTTGTAACTCAATTTGTATCCTTCCACCCTTTGTCCCTCGTGAGCCTTTATATGGCACTATAATTCCCCTATGAACCTCAATATAATGTTATATCTCCAAGAAGAGGCTTTCCCTTGACTTTTTTCTTCAAAATTATATTGTTAAGCTTCCCTAGCACCCTCTTGACCATTAGTCTTGTGATATAGCACACTCTTGGGCTCAAGGCTATGACACAACTCCAGAACTTTGCCTTCAAGCTCATTTCTCTCCACCCCTCTAGACCTCCTTAGTGCCCCATTGAGCCTCATCCAAACCTTGTAGCCTTCTAAAACACCCTTGAGCTCATCTTTTGGAATTATTGCATGAGTATGTTTCTCCATTGATCATTAGTGGAGTTCTATAGTGCCCCACTAAGCCTTTATATAGCATTACAACACTCTTGTAGACATTAAATAAATTTTATAACACTCTCTTGATCCTTAGTATGGCATCATGGTGACTCTCTCAATTTTTTGTCTCACTAATGATGCTTTCCCTAATCTTTCCTTTGTAACACTAATTTAATTAAAATTAAAATTCAAGTTTAAAAAAGAAATTACTTGAGTAGTTAATGCACAAAAGCTCAATGAAAACTTTTTAAAAAGGGACTTAGTTCTCCCTCTTCGGCACATCAATTACATCTTGTGATTTTGAGTTTAAATCACTTCTTTGGGAAAACATTACACCTCGGTTGTCTTTATCAACACTAGATTTAGCCAGCTTAGCCCAAGTATGTGATTTTTCATTC
The DNA here is from genome assembly GCA_034641835.2 of Pinus albicaulis. Taxonomy (NCBI): domain Eukaryota; kingdom Viridiplantae; phylum Streptophyta; class Pinopsida; order Pinales; family Pinaceae; genus Pinus; species Pinus albicaulis. The sequence continues at coordinate 468,356,386 of CM076581.1, read as the reverse complement.
CTATTTAACTTGAATTTTGACTTTTTTGGTCATTTTGGTTGTAGTTACTTCTATAACATATATATTATTTGCTTGAAATTGTTGTCTTACTTCATGTTTTAATCATGTGATTGGTTTTTGGTAAATTTTTATTAATGTTTCAGTTGTTTTGAGCCTTTTCCCTTTAGCATCATACAACTTATGGCAAGAGGTTAAAACCTCTATCTTGACCCCAATAGTAGTTTACTAGAGAAATAAAGATCATGTGACTCCTAAGTGGCTTTCTCCTTGAATTTTCCTAACTCATATCAACCTCATAGGTGTGCCCAAGAAACTAACAGTTGTTCTTTGGCTTCTATAACATTTTTCCATTATAGCAAACCTTAGAAAACATTTTTTCCTTCTGCATCAACTCTCAATTTTTTCTCTTTAGCTACCCATGGTTCTTCTTGCCAAAACACCTAGGATGGCATACCCAAAGTCATCCCCATGCGCTCAGCTCATCCTTTTGGATTCAATCTCAACCATTTTTTTTCAAGGTTGGGTACATGAACGAGTGTTTTACATGTCCAAAAACCCTAATTTTCATCCTGGTAGAACAAGTGAGCATCTCCATTGGAAAATACCCAGCCATCCTGGTCAAGAACATGATTTTTTTTTAAATTCTGATGGTTAAGAGTCTTTCCCAAGATAAATGTGACAATATTTATTTTTCCTTGCCACTAAAACTTGCTGCCTTTTCACATTCCCAATTATCCTTAAACACAAACAACTTAGTTTCCTGCATCTAACATTGTAATCTAATATACATAATGGGTGTTTATTTTTCTTATTGGAATTACAAGAGGACCATGTACATGTATATGAAATTATTTTTCAAATCCATAGTGTATGATATTTCATATGAAGAAGAGTTGGTAACTCATATGGTCATGAGTGCTTGGATACTCCATGCTTCATCGATAAATACACCACATACAAATGGTCAAAAATATCTTGACCATTCTAGAGAGATAATCCTCTAGTATATGACCCAGAATTAGATATCTACAAGGTTTCTAAGAGATCTTGGATCCCAAAATTTGCTACTCATCTAGTTGTTTTTCCATGTGCTAAAGTTGTTGAATGGCTTTTGAACCATGTCAACCTTGAAGAAGCCATGATTAGGGATATCCATGGGGATCCCATTGAGTTGTTCAATGCCTTTAATATTGAAATATATTATAAGCATACCAAGGAGGAAGTGTGCTTAGATGAATAATGGATGAAAAACTTCAACATTTTTCCTAGAGAACTACTTAAAACAAGGTGGACTAGTAAAGGGACTTCCAAAACATGGTGAAAAAAAGTATCTAGTGAATATACTGAAACCCCCATTTCAGCTAGTGGTAACCATGTTTTTCTGCTTATAAGGCCGGTCTAATGTTGAGACCTTTTATGAAGGATGGTTTCCTTTCATGCATAATGTAGCAATCGAGGGAAGGATATTCAAATAGGAAATCATCCTATCAATCTCTCTAAGGGGCATCATTGAACATGCTTAGAATCTTAAGGAAGGCCATCAAGTCAAATTTTTATGTCCTCTTATCTCTTAGACATATTCATTCTAAGATGGAATTCCCAACCATGAATAAAATATGGAAACATCACTAGGAATCAATTCATATCTATTATAAAACTTTTTGGGTGGATGATTATATACAGGTGTATGCATAAATTTTCTAATATTTTCTAGTTCCATTATATGAAGCTTTATTCAATCAAGATGATATGTGTATGTATAAAATGGGTAGGGAGGTAATTCCCTGAATGGGTGATTGGTTTTTGGGCATAGATGGCACTTACCTTAGAATATTTAGAGCAAATAAACCTCCTCACATACTACCTAGATTTGTAATTGATGGAGTAGTGCTCCAAGAAATAGTTTATCAGGTTTAAAAAAGGGTAGGTGGAGTGCTCTCACTTACCAAAAATCATCCTTGGACACACATTCCTTTCCACATGGGAGAATATTAGTTAAAATACATCAAGAGAGCTAAAGAAGGTTATACATAACTAATTATTTTCCATTTTGGGGACTTGAAGTTCCATAAATATGATCCAATATTTGTAGTGAAAGGTCATTGCAACTCAAGAAAGTACATGTGAGAGTATCAGTCAATGACTTGGGTCTAATAGAAAAATGAGAAGAATTCCTTAAAATTCTCATTGGTTATTTCAAGAATAGGTTACAATCCTTCTCAAATAAAAGTGGAAAGGGATCAAGAAAAAAGAGAAGAATTGGCCCATAAGCAAGAAGCTCGAATGGAACATGAGGAAAATATGAAGCAAGGACAAGAGGTATCTTAGATATCCTAGGATGCTTCTAGAAAATAGCTCAAGAGTTTTAGCTCATAAAAGAAGAGGAGAAAAAGATGAGGAAATACAATGAATGAAGAAGAAGAGACAAGGAAGAAATAATATTTGAAGAAGAAAGGAGAAGACAAGAAGAAGAAGTGTTATGAAACCAACTCCAAAAATAGAAGAGAAGAGAGATCAACGCCTTAGAAATCAGCCACTTCGAGGGGACAACCTCCAATACATTACATAAATGAACAATTCTTAGATGATACAAATGACAAAACCTCCTTCTATATATAGGAGTCCATGGGATCACAATATAATCCTAGCCGACCTAACACTAATAATGTAAGGGAACAATAATAACAATATGGGGGTTACAGGGGCACAACAATAACAATAAGGGGGCTTCACTAATAAAAATAAGGGACTACACTAGTAATATGTGGACCTAACATGCCCCTCTCCTTCAAAAAAGTGTTGTCCTCAACGCTTGAGTAGCTTTGGATGCTTCTGTATAATATTCTCATCCTCCATGTAGAATATTCAGTGGGTAAGTTCTTCCACTTGATGAGATACTCTGAAATTGATCGATTTCGTAGCTGTCGAGTTCTTGTTTGCGTGAATGTTTCAGGTTCTAGTATGATTTTTCCTTCTTCATCAAGTTCTAGAAATATTGTTTGAACTGGAAGTTTGTCACCTATAACCTTCTTTAAGCATGAAACATGGAAAACTGGATGCACTTGTGAAGAAGAAGGAAGCTCCAATTTGTATGCCATAGTACCAATCTTTTGCAACACCTTGTAAGGACCATAGTATTTTGGCGATAATTTATTATCCTTCTTAGCTTGCTTGAGGGACATTTGTTTGTATGGTTGTAGCCATAAAAATACCTAGTCTCCTACATCAAGACTTCTATCACTGTGATGTTGATCTACCTGTTGTTTCATTTGATTTTGTGCCAAACTGAGGTTATCCTTTAAGAGTTGGAGAACTTGTTGTTGATGCTTGATGTGATCTTCCACTGCTTGCACCTTAGAATTTTCTCTTAAAGATGATGTGATGGACAATGGATGATATCCATAAAGTGCGATAAATGGGGTCATTTTTGCTGCAGTATGGAAGGAAGTGTTAAACCACCGTTCCGCTAGAGGTAACCACTTTACCCATTGTGTTTTTTTATCAGATACAAAACAACGAAGATATCCTTCCAAACATTTTTTCACTATCTCAGTTTGACCATCAGATCGAGGATGATAAGATGAGCTATGAGCTAGTTGAGTACCCAAACAAGAAAATAATTTTGTCCAAAAATTTCCAGTAAAAATGGGATCTCTAAAGCTTATCATAATCTTTGGGTTTCCATGTAGCTTTTGAATTGTTTCCATAAATGTAGTAGCAACTGTACTTGTTTTAAATGGATGAGATAATGCACAAAAGTGTGCATGCTTGGTAAGTCTATCAACTACCACCATGATGACACTCTTTCCTTCGGACTTGGGTAAACCTGTGATAAAATCTATTGAAATCTCCTCCCAACGTTGACTTGGAATGGATAAAGGTTGTAGAAGACCCAAGGTCTTAATTGTCTCAACTTTATTTTGCTGGAAAACCAAACATTCTGCCACAAACTTTTGAATATCAGATTTAAGGCCATCCCAAAAAAAATTATTTATTCACCCTGTGGTAAGTTTTTAAAAATCTTGAGTGTCCTCCTAAAGGAGAAGTGTGCAATTCCAAAAGAATCTTTTGTTTTATTTGGGAATTCTTACAAAGATATAAGTGATCTTTGTACCATAAGGAATCATTTTCCAACTAAATGTATCAGATGTATTAGGATCTTGCTTCAAATTTTGAATGGGTGTCCACAATTGTTATTCCTTATTCCATTCATCTCTTGCTTCGGTTATCCAATCTGGTTGGATAATAGAAATTGCACAAAGCAATGCTTCCGCCTCCTCATCCTTTCTTGAGATTGCATCTGCAACAACATTTAGCTTCCCTATTTTGTAGATGATTTCAAAGTCATAACCCAACATCTTTGTGACCCATTTTTGTTGCTCTTCTGAAGATAGTCTTTGTTCCAAAGAGTGTTTAAGACTATCATGATCATTTTTTACCTTAAAGTGCCTTCCCATTAGGTAAGGTCATCATTCTTTAGTGCATGTAGTATTGCCAAAATTTCCTTCTCATAAATAGATTTTTGTAAATACTTTCCTTTGATTGGACGACTTTAAAAAGAAATGGGTCTTCCTTCTTTCATTAACACAGCACCAATTCCATTTCCCGAGGCATCACATTCCACAATAAAGGTTTTTGTGAAGCCCGGTGTAGATAAGATCGGTGCTAGGCACATTGCCTCTTTAAGATGTTCAAAGGCCTTAGCTGCTTCAGGAGTCCATGAAAATGCATCTTTATTCAATAATGTTGTTAGAGGTGTTTTTATTCTCCCATAATTCTTAAAAAACTTGTGATAATACCCTGTTAACCCGAGAAATCCTCACAATTGCTTTATGGTTGTGGAGAATTTCCATTCCTTAATGGATTTAATTTTGTGAGGGTCTACCTTAACACCCTCGTGAGATACAATATGACCCAGATATTCCACCTCTTCTACTCCAAAGAAACATTTGGATGTTTTTTCATATAATTGTTTCTCCTCCAATAGTTTGAGTACCCTGTCAACATGTTGAACATGATCCTTCCAAGACCTGCTATAGATTAGTATGTCATAAAAAAATACTAGCACAAATTTTCTGAGGAATGGTTTGAAAATGGAATTCATCAACCCTTGAAATGTAGAAGGTGCATTGATAAGGCAAAAAGGCATGACCAAAAATTCATAATGACCCTCACGAGTTCGAAATGTTGTTTTCGGAATATCTTCAGTCTTCATTCTAATTTGATGAGATCTTGAATGAAGATCCAACTTGGTAAAAGAAATAGTGCCATGTAATTCATCAAATAATTCATCAGTCACATGAATGAGAAATTTATCTTTAATAGTGAGCTTATTGAGCTCCCTATAATCCGAACACATGCGCCATGATCCATCCTTCTTGTGCACCAATACTATTGGAGCAGAGAAAGAACCATCTTGGCGTATATCCTCTTCTTTTGAAGTTTTTTTTTTCATTTTCTTCCTCCTCTTCATAATCTATGTAAAATAATTTCTTCTCCCACAGTGACCTAATTATGGACTGGTTCAATAGAGAGAACTTGTACGACATGCCATGTGTCACTTTTTCCTCCTTCAGCTCTGAAATTGATACAACGGAAACTATAGTCCATGTACTTGCAGCCACTTGTTACATAATTTTAATCTGATGCTCATAGTTAGAGTTATGATGATTTTCCTAGTGTCACCTCTTTGAGATGAAATTCGAAAGCCTGAAACAACACTAAATTCCACAGATCATATCTCCAAAAATATTGCAAATAAATCTCTAAAATTTGTGCACAACGTTCCTCAGGATTTCGGCTTCTCTCTGTAAAAAATTCAGCTTCTGAACCCTCGTAGAAAAAAAATTATTGCGCAAATTCGACAATGACCTGTTTAGGTTAAATTCAGGAGCCTGCAAAAAGCCCTAACCTCCACAGAATATCTTCGAAAATATTTCGAACCAAGATCTGAAATGTTTCCACGACGTTCCTCAGCAGTTCAGATTTACGTTCTAAAAATTTCAGCTTCTTAACCTTCGTAGAAAAAACGTTATAGCGAAAATTCCAGGATGACCTGTTTGGAGTAACGAAACCCTAGAATCCAAAGCTCTCATACCAAATGTTATGAAACCAACTCCAAAAATAGAAGAGAAGAGAGATCAACGCCTTAGAAATCAGTCACTTCGAGGGGGAAACCTCCAATATATTACATAAATGAACAATTATGGGATGATACAAATGAAAAAACCTCCTTCTATATATAGGGGTCTATGGGATCACAATATAATCCTAGCGGACCTAGCAATAATAATGTAAGGGAACAACAATAACAATATGGGGGGTTACAGGGGCACAACAATAACAATAAGGGGGCTACATTAATAAAAATAAGGGACTACACTAGTAATATGGGGATCTAACAAGAAGAGAAAATACTATAGGATTAAGGAGAGGATAAATCCAAGTAAGAATCCCTACATGGTTAATAAGAAGAACCATAACCAAAATATCAGTAGAATTCAACTGTTATGGATATTGTCTCAGTTCCATTAACAATTCCATAAATTGTAGGAGGCCACCTCCCTATGACAAATATGGTCGTCATTCAAAGAGGAATAAGGTGGTTAATTTGAACAAGTTCAAGTTTGATCATAGCTTTAAAAGGATCATGGAGAATAAAAAATGCTTATGTTACCTCACATTTTCCACCAATACATATTAGTACTGAGAGGACCATAGTTCTTAATACTAGAAAGGATTTGCTTTCCATGAACTCAATAGGAATGACTTTCTCTTAGCACACCCAGAGAAATGTATGAGATTTCCTAAAGCAGTAGTAGAAGAAAGTTTAAAATATAGTTGAGTTAGAGAAGTACGTTAAAGATCCGAAGTAGAGTCCAAGTCCAGGAAATAGATGCGCTAAAGGTAGATGACTACAAGACATGTGCTTAAAAAGTACATGAGCTCAACAAGTCTTTGGTATTACAAATGTACCCATGCCTACAAATTATGCAGGATATTTCAACCTATTTACTACCACTTTCGGAGCTAGCCAAGGAGAGTGGTACTCAACTAAAAAGAATATTGAATGCTATAAACTAGTTGTAATAGTGGCCCAAAAGTATCTTCACACCCCAACAAAAGTCCCTAAAATTAGTGCAAGTGAACTAATGTATGAATTTATTGTTGTTAATCGATCTCTAAAGGTATAGGAGAAAATAGAGAAGGAAATATTCCACTTAGTGACACAATATCAACAATAATACTCCTTGGATCAGAGTGTCATCAAGGTGAACAAACTTCCATTAATTGGGACCCAGGTTGAGGCCAATCTAAATGAAGAAGTAAGTAGATAACTGAATGAGTTTTTGAATGTGAGAGAATTGTCTTTTTGTGTCTTCACTAGTAAATTCACTAAAGAAAACTTGAAGCAAAATATTATGGATCCTGCTAAGCAACAAATGATTCTAAACACATCGCCAGTTTCACTGGAGAAGGATGTGCCAATACTCTCTCAAAACATCTCAGAATACCACGTAGTCATGCAGAGCTTGCTACCTAGAAGAATTAAGATTATTGCATCATAATGTGAAGTTTTTGTGACATATATTTAGGACATCTTGAATATCCCAATCAAAGATCCACTTAGATCATAATAGTTGTTAGTCTCATTTATGAGAGTTTTAAAGTATTTTTCTTTATTATATTTGTAAATCATGAGAAATTTGAGAAATATAAATGACTCCAAAGTAGTCCAACAATCATGAGGGGTAGTTACTAACTCATTCTATAATGTTATAAAACTCTTAGTATTAAGAACTTTTTTCTTCTAAACTTCTGAATATATGGATTTCTTACAGACTAGAGCTAGGAAGATGGTACTTCTATTTTTTTTGCTACAATATTGAGAAGCCTTGAAGGCCACTACTGGAGCCATAATTTTAAATGCATTATGTGTTTGTTTTAGAATATTGATATTTAACAAGTTCATTTATGGATGTACTTTGTGAGATGTATTATTTCTAGATCATGGACTCATATGTGGAATAGATAGTCTCGTTTTGCATGTTTATGTTTCAGTTTTATAGCTTTCTTAGATGAGTAGTTATTAGACCAAATAACTAATTATTCTGGATTTATCTAGTAAGTGAAGAATTTATTGTTGTCCAAGATATCAACTAATTTCCTTGATTGAGTATCTATGTCTTTATTTACTCATTTCTTCCTGATTCTTATCCATGTTTCAACTATTATTCAACTTATATTAGTTTCATTTTGCATTTACATATTTTTATCTTAGAATTTGCATTCCCCTGTTGTGAATATTGTCTACATTTCACAACACTCTACAAAATAAGCATGTTTACTAGAGCATAGTTCAGATGGGTCTCTTTCCCCAAATAATGTAAGGTCTAGTTGGGACCTCATGCGAGAGAGACAACATTAATAATTGTCCTTGGTTCATTTATCCTTGTCAACACACTTGTAGGTTCTTCTATTCATGAGGTACTTAGAAATTGATTGATTTCTCATCTACTTAATTTGTGTTTCAAGGATTTTTTCTAGTGAAGAAAAAACACTTTGACTAAGTTGAATGATTTCATCCTTTAACATTTCTTGAATCAAATGTTCAATCTCACTCTTTTGTGCATATACATACATGCAAGGCCTAACGTTAAGTGGTACACTTCCAGGTTTCGAATGAATAACATGACCATTATTTTTCGTTGGTTGGATACCCATAAGAATCTCTCAAAATACCTTGAAATTATTTTTAATAGATTTTCAAAGATCCTCTAAATAAGACGATATAGGTGATTAAACATATAATGAGAAAAATTTTGCAATTACACCGTGGTGTCCCATTTTTTACTACTTTTTTTATGCTAATAGAGCTTACCACTTTAGAGGGTTTCCTTTGGATACCTATAATCTTAATTTCCCCACCTTTTGAGGAAAATATCATGAACATTTATTGAAAATTAAGGGCCATTGTTCCCAATGATTATAACCATTCGACCCCTAATACAACATCAGTGTCACCAGGGAAAATTTTAGGGGCCAATATTCGCAGGTGGGCTAATATTCCATGTTTTTTACAAAAAAAGATTCTCCAATTTCCATTTTTCTAAAAATGAATTCACAAAAATTTTATAGTATAAAATTATTTTACCTTAAAAATCACTAATATTATATATTGTCTAAAATAAAATAACTAGAAATCTAAATATTTTTACAAAATTATCATCAAATTTTTTAAATTTTGGATATTGGGGACTAGTAAGATTCACCAAGGCTCCTAAACTTTAAGATGAACTTCCATCCTTAAAATTTTCCATGAGTGCCACCCATTTGGATTGAAAGCATGGGCTTATCTAATAAATACTGTCCCATATCCAAATTAATACTATGACACTTCCTTGACCAATTTATCATACCTCCATTTGAAATCATTACTTTAAATTATGGTGTTGTAAATAAAAAAGCAATTAAGACATTTTCTAAATTTGCAATTAATGAATTTATGGGTACTACTTAAATCAATCTACATTGTTATATTTATTTTTGGTATATCAGGTTCTATCTTTAGGGTTTTTGGAGCACTAATATCGGCCAATGCATGACAATATATTATTGAAGTAGTCTCTTCTACCTCAAGATCTCGTGAAAATTTCAATTCTTAATATTCTTCCTCTTCACAATCTATGTAGAATAATTTATTCTAACCATGTTATTCCCCTTACTATACTTATTGTCACAAGTGAAACATAGTCCCTTTATTCTTCTTTTATACTCTTGTTGAACTATCAACATTTTCAGTTTAGAGGGAGCATGATCATGTTCTCTATAGTTGTAGTGACCACTTCTCTAGTAGCCATATTTGTGCTTTTCTTTCTAGACTGAAAGTGTGCTCTATGGATTTAGGTTCAAAGAGATACACATTGTGTTCAATTCTTTCCTTTAGTGTTCCTATAAAGAGGTCTAACGTATTATCCTTTAATTTTTTTTTTCCATGAGTCTCAACTTTTGGAATTTTTGAATGTGCTTTGTAATTGGACCCTTTTGTTAAAGGTTTATTAATTGACTAAAGAACGTTTTTCTCTTGATATCCCCATAACGTGTTATCAATTCCTCTATAGAATTGGAACAAGATGCAATCAAATCCTTTTTCCTTTCACAAATATTTGGATACCATACAAATTAATCTTGTTATAAATATATGGATTCCATAGTTACATTTTTTAAGGTTGTCACTTGGTGTGGATCAAAGTGTTACTCCATCTAGAATATCCTTGTTATAGGATCATTAACATTGACCTTCCTCATATCTATCATTGAAATGAATTAGTTTCCTGGTGCTAACTTGAAGCCCCGATGATGTGGATCTTAGATTGAATAATCATGATTATAGTTTGTGATTCAAAATTTTTTCTCTCAAATTGAGACAAAATGATCCCCATATGTGATTGAGTTCCAACATAATTATTCTCTTTATTTTCATGATTTCTTGGGATCTCCATATCCTTTTTAGGAAGCCTCTCTAATTGAATATTTTCCATGGAATTCATATATTTTTGCAATTTTTTCTTGATAGATTGTACTCCTCATTTTTCCTCCATCTTTCATTCTATATTTTGTTTACTAATCCTTGCATGTATGAGAACTGACTTTCCAACTTGGATGTTTGGTACATAACATCTTTTATTTCCCCATGAGTCATGGATGAGCTTTATAGAGGTTTAAGTGATGAAGTAACTTTGTAAGCACCCTTAGGAGCCATGTAAATAAACTTTTTCCACTTTATTAGAAATTTTGAATCTCCAAAAATATATCTTCTAACCAAAATTTATGCTAATTATAATTTATATACATTTTAAAACCCTAATCTCTAGAATATTTGGATGAATGACCTTATATATTTGAAATTTGAACCTTCCTAAACCTAAATTTTTGGATGATACTATTTTGATATGTCTTCTTTGCAAATTCATAGGTTTGATCAAAATTTTATGTGGCAAGAAAAAATTATGGCAACTTTCCCGCAACTAATTTATTTTTGGTCTCTTCCTAAGAGTGGACTTTTATAGCATTGCACACGTGCAATTTTTCAAATATGATCATGAAATGCTTGCTTGAGATACCTCAACATATCTCTAGATATTGTTGTAAATATCACATTCTAAAACTTCTTTAGAATAAAGTTACAAAAAAAAATTCAACATTAATCATTTAAAATTGATTTTAGGACTATTCACAGGTCCTAAATTTGACATGGTATATCTCCAAATCTGTAGCTAACAAGAATTTTAAATTATTACTAGTTACACTCCAAGGTATTTCTTCAATCTCTAAAATTTCATCGAATGTGGTGTTTCAAAAAATAGTAATAATAATAAAAGTAAAAGTAAAAATCATCACATGTAATGTTTCAGAAAAAATATATAGAAAAAATTCCAAGATCACTCATTTGAAATTGATTTTTGGACCATTCACAAACCCCAAATTCCATACAATGTATCTCTAAAATTATACTGAAACATAATTTAAATTTTTTTATCATATGTACTTTGAGATCTCTCCTCAAACCTCTCAAAATTTCATGATTTGAAACTTAAAAAAAAACATTTTGTTAGCGAAAATGTCGTAATGACTCATTTGAAGTAGAAAAACCATAGGTCGTATGTTGTGATACCAAATGATATGAACCTTGCGCCATAAAATGGTAAGAATTCAGAGAATACAATCTACTTTGAGGGTAGGGCATCTTTTACCAATAAAAATAAGATAATACAAGACATCATGATCCTAAAATTAGGTCTCCTTCACAGACACACACACACACACGAAACAAATGGTACAATGGAAGGGTACAATGAAATGTTCTAGTCTACATAACAATATACCAATATAAATGTACTAACCCAATATCTAGAGCTTAATACAAGTTTTAGGGTTAACATAGAGCTTATATAGGGCTTAACATAATCATTATCCTTTTGGCGCATGAGGCTCATCTGTAGGTATCATATCATTAAGGGAATTCCTCAACCTTGATTTAATCTTGATACATTCAAGAATCTTGGAATCTTTATAACTTCATTTCAACAATTTTACATTTATTCTATTTATTGTTGGATTTTGATTTTATTTATGTATACAAACCTTAAAGTCACATACATAGTTAAACAAACTAAATAAAATTTATTAAAGTGAATACAAATGAATGGTGATCTCTTACAATATGTTAATGACAATGTAAATCTATAAAAAAAATGTTGGATTCAAAAGATAATTTGAAATATTCTCAAAACTATTTGAATACCATGTAAGAAGATGAAATATTTGAAATCATAATATACTTATTTATAAATATTTTGTATAACTATATAAAAATTTCATTTTTGTTATAAAAATATATTATTTTTCTATCAAATATAAAAAATATTTTTGTCACTCTAACAATTTTACACAATTTTACAACGTTAGTTATATATATATATATATATATATATATATATATATTATTTTATATATCCCGAAAATCAAAAGTTCAAAATCATACAATATTATGTCACAAAATGATGTTGGATTGTGGATATTTTGCAGCGTTTAAAATTTTACACAATTTTACAACGTTGGTTATATATATATATATATATATATATATATATATATATCCTGAAAATCAAAAGTTCAAAATTAATGTGGATGGGGCAATTTTACAATATTATGTCACAAAATGATGTTGGATTGTGGATATTTTGCAGCGTTTAAAATTGGGGATGAAAGGCAAGAGGGAATCAAAATTTTCTATCAAAAAGTGGTTGATGCAAGATAGTCCAACAACTACTCACATTTACACCATTCAAATAACAAACATTCGTTCGTACTTAAGAGATATTGCCTAGGTGATGGTACATTCTATTCACATGATCATATCATATACCTTGTTTGCATTGATATTGTTAGTGTTTTTTAGAGTTCAAATAATAATCGCACAAAAATCAAAATTATAAGAAAATGGTTAAGAGGTGCCTCTCTCAAAGATTGTGATGAAGAAAGTTAAGATGCAGCTTTCAAAAAGCCTAAGGATATTGTTGGAGACAAAGGAGATGATATGATTTGTCGATAGGATGATTTGTCAAAGAGCATTCTTTATCGAGTGAAAAATACTTCTCACAAATATATTTGTAAATATTTGTTGATGTTGATATTTTTATTTTTGTTAAGTATGGATTTAGTTTTATGGATGTGGTTCAAGAGTTAGGTGGGAAGTTATAACTATGTGTTTCCGACCCTTTTATCATGAGTTTGTTGGACGCAAGTTCTATGTCATTTACCTTATTTTCATTCGAAGGTATAGAGAGCATGCTTTACCCACTTAAAACACTTCTCACAAATATTTATTTGTAAATATTTGTTGATGTTGATGTTTTTTATTTTTTCCAATAGAATATTGTATGGATTTAGTCCTATGGATGTGGTCAAGAGTTAGGTGGGAAAGTTACAACCATGTGTTTCTGACCCCTTTTTTATGAGCTTGTTGGACGCAAGTTCTATGTCATTTACCTTATTTTTATTTGAAGGTATAGAGAGCTTTTTTGCCAACTAAAAAACACTTCTCACAAATATTTATTTGTTTACGTTGATGCTTTTTATTTTTGCCAATAGAATATTGTATGGATCTAGTCCAGTGGATGTTGGCCGTGGATGTGGTCCAACGATTAGGTGGGAAATTTTGGTCCCCACAAGTCTTGTGGTCTAATCCTCGGCATGACTATGTATGCCCTATAGATATATAATCATTAATATTAATATTATAAATCTATTATATTATTTGCTTGTAAATCTATCCCCTAATTTCCCATAATTATGGGAAGGCATATGTTTATTTTTTATACTTTGTGGTTTAATGAATTTTTATAGATTGGGATATAATTTTATTTAGAAATTATATCATAATTTTATTTTATTTTTATATGTTGTGATATAATTTTATTTTGATTAGTGTGTTAATTAGCATAGTTATATAATTAAATGAACATTAAATGTCAATAGAATTTAAACATCAAAACAAAACAAACACTTCATGATACATCTCAAATTGTTAAAATTAAAAAATCATAAAACTAACTAAATTATAATTTTATTTTAAATTATTATCATTTATAAACAAAAAGTTAATATATAAGTTAAACATATATACATTTAGAAAACATGGAACAAAATTCTTATTTATATGATTTACCCTATTTTAAAATGGAGTTTCTTAACTTTATTACAATAATATACTCCAATACCATGGCTTATGAATACCACATGTCCAAAAAATCACAACTCATTTCATATAACATTTATTCATGTGACATTTTTTTAATTAATTAATTTAATTAAATAAGGAAAAAAAGTACAACTATTTTAAATATAAATCTCAACGTATATTGTTAAAAATATTCTTAAATATTCTATAAAAGTTAAATCCCGATTATCTATTTAATCATTATTAATAATTAAATTAAAATTCTAAAAACTCTATTCTAAAATAAATATATTTATTAACATAATTAATTTAATATTATATAATAAAATTAAGTAATATTATATGATTAAATTTTCTTCTTTTAAATAATAATTTTTAAAATAAAATTCGAATAAAAATTACATTAAATTAATAATGTTTCTCGCATATTTATTAATAAAATTATCCAAACTCATTCAAACACGGACTTCCAATCTCTCAATACAGTTAATACTCTAAAATAAAATTTTAGGGGCTAATATTCGCAAGTGGGCTAATTTTCCTTTCCATTTATTTGAAAATTAATTCAGCCAAATTTTATAGTATAAAATTATTTTACCCTAAAAATCGCCAAAAATTATAAATACTAAAATAAAATAATTAAAAACCTAAATATTTTTTAAAAAATATCATTAAATTTTTTATAATTGACATATTGGAGACTTGTAAAAATCGCCAAATTTTCTAAAATTTAAAATAAACTTTCATCCTTAAAATTTTCTCAACCCACCACCATATTGTTAAAAAAATAATACATCTCACAATTACCACCATCATCAACATTAATAAACTAACAATGGTCCTCTTCTCATAAAAGCCTCCTATAACTATTACAGCATTAGGAACAGTCCTCAACCTTGATTCTTCTTCTTACATATAAGAATCTTAGAATATCTATAATTGGATTCCAATAATTTTGCACTTATCCATTTAGGTTTAGATTGGTGTGTACAAATAAATTAAATGAAATTCATTAAAGTAAATATAACTTAACGGTGTTTTTTATGATATTTTTAATAATAAGGTAAATTTAAAAACAATCTATTCATTACAAAAGATTATATGAGATATTTTTAAAACCATTTAAATATATTATATTATTTTTTCATACAAGCTTTTTTTTCATACAATATTATATATATAAGCTACATGATATAAGGTTTGAGATCTTTAATTTAATTAAATGAATTTTTTCTCAATAAATAATGAAAAACTATAAATTATAAAGAAGAAAAACTAAAAAATATTTTTTATTGATTTTGAATAAACAATAAAATGCATAAAATATAAATCGTAATTTTAAGCGTCAAAACTCATCTAGAAACAAAAAAAAATAACACTATTATTCAAAAATACTAAGTCCAAAAACAAAGACAATATGCTTCCATAGAGTTGGTAAAACCCACAACACATAAACTTTGAGGAGAGGGGACTCTAAATCACAAACAATCTCTCACATGGACATCAAGAATAAACTAGTGCAATCTCAATGTTGGTGAGAAATGCCACCATATCAATGTGCATGTAATGGACCCAATCCCTTGGGTATTGTTAGGGAGATGGGATCTATAAATAATTGTTGTCGTACTCATCATTTCACCATACGATAACAAGTTTCAATAGCGCATCCAACCATGTATCACAATCTCCAAGAACTTGATATCTATGATAAGAGTTTCTCACAAGAACCTAGAGATTGTTCTTCGCTGAATACAACCAATGCCCATGACATCTACGAAATTGAATAAAACTTAAAAAATATTGGTTGGACAATCTCTAAGAACTTGATATCTATGATAAGAGTTTCTCACAAGAACCCTATTGTTTCCTGGAGATAGTTCTTGGTTGAATAGAACTAGGGCCCATGACATCTACGAAAATGATTAAAACATATAAAATATTGGTTGGACAAAGAGATAGATCATATGAGATGAAATGATTGTTCTAATTCAAAAATTTATCAACTCCAACTAGAATGGCTAAATCAATCAAAGTTGCAGAGCTTAGGGTTTAAAAGATGACTAGAAGCAAATGAGGAAAACAAAACTTAATCATGTTGAGGCCCTTAAGAATCCCAACTTTCAACTTTGTAAAAAAAATGAGTTAAAGAACAAAGAATATGAATGAAAGGCTAATATGTTGGAGTACCCATTAAGAAATTTAAACAAAAAAGAAATGAGTACCACTAATATCAAATAAATTCATAAATCTATCTAAATTAGCTACTGCTCTTACATCAGTAAAAGAAAAACACTTGAAAAAATATTAAATACATAGAGAAATACAAAATCTGCAACTTACCCAAAAATAAGTTCAAAATAGTCTTTATTGATAAGCTCTTAAATATTCCATCATTTATATCCACCATTTTGCTCCGTGCCTCCAAATGGTTTGATATGTTTATTTTCCCAGAACTAACTGTCATGAATGAGTTATCAAACTAATTATTTTTTATTACAAATTGTTTCATTTTTGGTAGAATCTGCAATAAAAATTATAAAATTAATGAATTTAATATTATATATAATATTAAATCTTCTAATCCCTTTACAAATGTTCATAATACATATAGTTTGGCTTACGACCCCGAAATAACAATATATATAAATACCATATTTGAAATGAAATGGAGGTCGTATGGGTCCCAGTTTTTCAGTCACACCCACGTCACCAATAACCACTTTGTGACAGGCGCCCACAATGGTTTTTGAAAAGAGCAGCCGGCGGGGGGAGTTTGTCACAATCAATCTGGGTGCCATCTGTTTAAACTTCGATTGCTTAAACCCGTCGCAATTTCATTGGTCGCTGATTGTCACTTCGATTGCTTAAACCCTTCGCAAATTCATTGGTCGTTGATTGTCATTTAAAAGACTGTAACTTCCATCATTTGGAATGGTGTGAGATTTCCATGATCTTAATTGTTTGACATTAAAATGCTTCGATCCTCCACACATTATTCAAAAACTCAAACGCAAGACTGGTTGCAAAAATGAATCATACGATACTGCAATAATGTTTTTATGTTTTTATGTCAAAGGTACCGATGCCGCTGGATGAGAAGCAATGACGTCGTGACATATTGATCTTTGCTTTTGTTCCTCCTTGATGTTCTGTCCTCTACTGGTAGCCGCAGTTCAAACTCCTCTTTGAATGGTTTGAAGACTAAGTTTAGTTTATCACTTTTGACTTCACCCAGAAGGGAATTCAACTTGGGGAGTTATCTTTCGTGATCATTATAGCTCGTCGGATAACCTCAGACATATCATTGGATATCACTCTCCTCAATATATTTATTGTAAGTAGGAACTCCTTTTAAGGCATTTGGATAGTGTTTGATTGCACCCTTATCGAATTAATTGGAAAGTCGTTTTTAATCCTGTTGGAGAGGATCTTTTAGAGTCATAATAGTTTCTTTGAAAACATTTTTTATTTCCAAAATTCAAACTAGTTAAACACTTCTCAAGTTTTGGCAATTTTTTAGATGGTAAATAATGACTAGCAAGACCAAATGACTAGCAAGACCAATTGCAGTTATTTTATGCACCATCTATACGTGTAGTTAAGGGTAAATATACAAATCATATTTGCTTGATATTCTCCATGTCATGCATATTTCTACATTTCATTTGTGAGAAAGCTTTTCAATATGGCTATAACTAGATATTATGTCCTTGAAAACATAGAATATTAAAAATTTCCATTTATCACTTGTGTGAACATGAGCTAGCTCATTATATAGAATCAAAAGAACATATATCTTCCTTATATTAAAAGTTTTGGTAGGCTTTTAACTTTTTTTCCATGTTGGAGCTTGTTTTGAAATTTATCTCTTACAAGATTTAGTTACAACAAACCCTATAACCTCCTTTATTAGGCTTCTTAGAAGATCCTATACAATATGTCATATGAGAACTTTTGTCTCTTC
The DNA here is from genome assembly GCA_034641835.2 of Pinus albicaulis. Classification (NCBI taxonomy): domain Eukaryota; kingdom Viridiplantae; phylum Streptophyta; class Pinopsida; order Pinales; family Pinaceae; genus Pinus; species Pinus albicaulis. Next base: position 468,338,180 of record CM076581.1, on the reverse strand, counting down.
GCCGATTCAAATATTTTAACACTATGCCAAGGGCTTCAACCCCATGACATCAGAATGGTTTAGGGATGATATTACCCAACTGAACAAAATAAGATACAAGTTGATGAACTACTACAATAACATCCCAAGTTTTTTCATATGCAAGCATTAGAAAAAGAATTCAAGATTAACCCAATAGATTTCAATTATGGATTTGTTTCCAATGATCGTTTCTCTTTTAATAGGGGCTTCCAACAAAGGCCCAATCATTTCATGGAATAATTTTTTCCCTTATTAACAAGGTGGGGGAGAGGGTGGGGAAGGGGGTGGGGGGATCTATGGCACTCTCGAGCCTTACTTATATTATGTCAGAGCACTTAAGGGTACACATTGGGTTCAAATATTCAAAATGTATCCAAATAAGTGAAAATTGTAAACTACCAATACACACCGTCATCACTTGATGTAACAATCCCACCTTTTTACCCTTGTTTTTGTATATGTGATCATAAATGTGAAAGGCAACGCAGAAGCCACGACTGGATAGGACAAATATCATAAACCATTTAAGCATTAAATTATTTTCTTAAAAATAATAAAAAAATGGAATGTTGGCCTAAGGGGAGGGACTCATAGATCCAAGTCTTAAGGAGAGTAGAGAAGTGGAGGACGGTGCCCTCACCCTCGAATATGGAGGAGGTGGCATATCTAGTCAAACCATTGCCTAACAGATAGAAGACATGTGATTGGATGGGGAGGCAGGGGGGGTGGGGGAGGGAGGGGGGGGTGTTCCCACGTTTTCTTCTTCCTTGATGATATGGAAGAAGGAGCTATGCTTTCTCACAAGTACCATGAAGGGATGCAAGGAAGTTTGTAACAAAGGAAAAAAAATGCAAAGGGTAGTAACTAGAAGAGAACACTAGAAAAGGAGAATCTGGATAGAGAAAGTGAATTCCTTGGAAATTTGGCATGGAGTGCATGGAGTAGTACTGGAGTTGTGACTGAGCCTTATGCTCTAAAATTTTGGTTTTATCCCTTGTATAGATGGTTTGAGGCCACTACATTGTGTGTCCAAGCCTAACTAGTTAGTGGGAGCCTTAAAGGATGAACAAATAATTGTGGTGTTGGTTGTATAGTTGTTAACCACCTGGATAGGGAAATCTGAGTCACTATGATGCTTGTTGGAGAGGGTTGTTAACCACTTGGATGGTGGACTACAGACCCCCTATGGAGTTGGCTATGAAAATAAAATCAAGATATCACCTAGATAATGGATTCAACCTCCTGGACTGAGAAATTACTCATTTGGACCTTTGGTGAAACCCTGTGATTGGACTCAGTGACGTGAGTCACTATGGTGTTTGCTCCCAAAGGAAAGTTGATAAAAAAACCTGGATAGTGAACTCCATCTCTTGAGCGGTTACCAAGCCTTTGTGTGATTTCCATGGGTAAGCATCCCCTTAGACTTTGGATTCAGCTTAGGGGTGGTCAGCTATAAAAATGTTGCAGTGAAACTGTCCTATGTTTGGGTGGAGATTTGAAGTCCCCCCTTCAATCGATCACCATCCCTACCTACTCAAATAAGTCAAATTCATTGATATAGAGTTATGAAATGTGGTGTTCCATGAGTTTCATGTGTCTATACGAGCTCTTGTATATTTCTGAATGTTACTAAATGCCTAAATGGTGAAAATCATTACTGTGTTCATGATTAGTAAGATGTATTATATCTCACAACTTTGATAAAAAACTATATTTTACTTTCCAATGTCTCATTCATGATTGATATAGTACACAGTGTGTGTATGCTCATTCATTTTGATTTCCATGGTTGTGGAATGCAATAAATTATTGGCTCACCTGACATATATTGTTTATTGGAGGATTTGCAATTCCTCAAGTATTGTTATCAAACTAGTATGTTTGCACTTTGTCATATTAATAAATGCATGCCTCTGAGCATGTCTAACCAGTAAAAAATAAGTCATCTAAATTAGAGTCAATGTTGTATTATTATCTTTCACAATATAGCTATTATGTATGTTTTGATATTGGGAATATTGCCTTTCTTTTTCACTTCAGAATTGATGCATTATAAGTGCTAAGGAGTCTTGCACCCTTGTTTTGTTCATTTGAAGTTTGAGGGTCTCGAGCCCATGCAACATAGACCAATAGAATTTGGCATTCTTTCCCTTTCTCTTAAAACTTGGAGAGCGATATGAAAAAGAGTATACCAACCACTACCATTTACAATTGTTTAAACCTTGAGTTCCTATAGACAGGAGGTGAATCAAAAAAAGGAATATTCACGTCTATTAATGTTGAGATATATGTATCATTCCATGTTTGTCTATCATATCACTTGGTTGAAGTGTCGTAAACATCTATGAATGTGGTCAATGAGAATGTAGACAAATCCAATTATGGAACCCAGACTACTGGAACCTCACAACAAGGCCTTGTAAAAAAAAAAATTTCCCAAGTGAAGGGCCCCACCTCAAGCTAGTGGTTTTTCCCCACACTTAAAGAAAGTTATAAATCCTTTCAAATGGGGAAAAATCACTTTGATTGGCACTTCTTCGGTGAAGTTTGAGTTAAAAAACATGCAAATTAGCTAGGAAAAAATTATGACATTCATCAAATCAAGTTACTTTGCACACAGTATAATGGATTTATCTCGTCCAACCCCGGACCTCAAGTTTCGACATTTTCCAATTGAAGTTGCAGTAGAGGGAACATTGAAAACCTAATGTTGTGATGATTTAGCTTGGGTGACATGGTTTTTGGTAATGTGGCTTGGCATGATGTGGATTGGTGACATGGCTTGGTGATGTGGCTTGGTAAATTGGCATGGTGATGTGGCTTGGGGTGGAACCTATAGGGATCATATCTCTCCTAGCCATCGATATTTTCAAAAGGATTAAGCGAAGAGAAACCTCAACATGGATGAGTGAGATCGATTGAGGGGGCCTTCTCATGGCCGATTTTTAATGAGAAAGGTAGTGTAGTTGGGGTTAGCACCAAAATTCCCATCTTCTATCAACTACTGATATTAACTGATTCCCCCTATCCCCCACTTACCCAAACTTGAAACCAATTTTGGGGGTCTTCATTACTAGTTGTTTTGGTCAAGGATGAAACATAACATATGTGCACACATCAAAAGTGAGCAGGATTGGGGAAAAACCTTGGTTATGGAACTACGACATCAGGTCATGAGACCTCAGGGAGAGTCATCAGAGTCAAAGTTTGGAGGGCCCTAATGCTGGTGGAACCATATCAACCCTCAACCACCAACCCCAAATATATGAAGTGCGAAGAGGTAAGGAAACCCCTGGTGGTATGACACTGAGATGACATGGATCGTTGGGCTCCACCTTAGGTCTCGGACCTCTAATCTTGACATTTTCCAATTGAATTTAAAGTAGAGGGAGGCAAGGAACCCCTGATGTCGAGACCCTGAGATTATGTGGACCAGTGGGCTCCAAATCAGGTCTTGGACCTTCGACATTATAATTTTCCAATTGAAATTAGAGTAGAGGGAGGTGAGAAGCCCCTGATTTCAAGACGCCGAGATGACATGGGCCAGAGGGCCCCACCTTGGACATGCAGTACAATGGAAAGAAGTGAAAATATCCCGGCATGGTCCACATATGGTGTGGTAGTGCCATGTGAGTAGGAGAAGGCCATGTGGGTGCCACATGGTATCCTTATGATGACATGGCTGTAGATTATAGGCCAAAAATTCTAGTAGACATAAAATTTGATTTAAAACTCAAATTGAGGCAAATTGTATATCGTTGGAAAGATCTCAATGAGCTGGTCATAATGGTGGTGTCAGAAATAAATTTTGCAGACTTGAAAAAATAAATCTTTTTATAATTCCATCTCCATAACATACCTTCAGGATCAAGTCGAACAAGTAACACCTTCCTGAGATGGATAATCACTAAATATATTGCTAGGGGGTGGGAGGTGGCTACAAACTAGTATCATAGTGAAGGTTCAACACCAACCTGAAGAGGCTCACACACAAGTGCACAAAATTTAATATGAGAGTTTAATTATTGTATATATTGATTTTTGGTTTATAGTTGGCGTGGTTTCTAATGTTGAGAGATGTTGACATGTATTTCTCTCTAGCATGTGTAGCTAACATGGGTTTTATATTTGTGAACAAATTCAAATTAGTGTGCTTTGTGTTGACAAAACATGATGATAAATTACTATATTCATGCAAATTTAACTTATAGTTTGTGTGTGTATGAAAAAACATAAAAGGACACAAATTATAGCAACAAATATAGGAGTGAGAAAACAAATGGTACAATATTATACATATAGTGTAACACGCCACCCAGAACCCCAGAACCCAATTAGAGTTAGAAGGAGGTGGTCACCATGCATACCCAACTCCCAAGGTACAATTATGGGAATGATATCGATGAGATGAAATTTATATTGTTGGAATCGTATCGATGAGATGAATGCAATGATGTTATCCGTTTGAAGTTTTGAGAAATTTGGAAAAAGTTAGAATATATATATATATATATATATATATATATTAACTTTTTCCAAATTTCTCAAAACTTCAAACGGATAACATCATTGCATTCATCTCATCGATACGATTCCAACGATATAAATTTCATCTCAATCCAACTTATAAATCAAAAGTTATGATCCTTTAACAATAATTTGTTTTAACCTTTACCACATTACATGACCTTCATGTGGTAGGTGAAATGTCTACATCCGATTGTGGATAGGCCCAAGTGGAACCTAACACACATGTATTTCCACCATGGCAGGCACTTATTCTAAGGAAATTCAGGGTCAGTCCCCTTCCACACTGCAACACATATTTGTTTTGTGTGCAGGGCCAGACCCGCGACCCACGGCCATAGACTACTTGGTCGACTTGCCATAGTTCGGGACGAATCCTGTCAGAGGTCAGGGAATTTTGGCCAACCTCTCGAGCTCTGACCTGATTGACCTATTAACACAAAATTTGAAAATTTAACTTATGTTTCCCTGTTTCTAGCATGTTAAAAATGATTTGATTCTTCTAACCTTTCAGGCTTTTCAAGCACTACCCCCAACACCTTATGGCCAATAAATACATAATTTTTTTATAAAAAAACTTGCGAAATAGTCAATCATAAGCATGAAACCAGATCAATAGCACTTTCAAGTGCATTTCTTTCCAAAAGTAGAAATATATGGAACAACTCATTAGCAGAGAAAAACACCTAGTCTCTTTGGCTCAACAACCCTCTGAACTGAGCAATTAGATAATTAAGGTTCAACATCAACAATTTACAAGGGATTATAAATTATTTCAACCAAATCATTATAAATCAACAATCCAAACATGCAATCAAAATAGATTATAAATCATTCCACAATATCCCCTAACACTATTGAACAATCACTTCAACTAGTTCAACTCAACACCATCATAGTGAAATAATCCCTGCATCCAGGATGTTAGTGTAGGACCATTAATATCATGAAATCATCAATTTACACCCTCATGTGGTTGCACTCAGTAATTTACACACAAAAGCATGAAAAGTGATGGTAAGAGTTCCCAACAAAATAAGAAGTACGCCATTATAATTATGAAAGGATCTTCATGTTGATTATTGTAAAAAGGTAACCAACACACACACACACATTATTGAAATACAATCTTGGTTGGGCATAATAAATAATCATTTTCTCAATTCATAACTCATCATTTTGTCCCAAAACCTTTTAAAAAACATCCACAACATATCAGTGAGCTCATATAAGAAATAAAATTTAAAATAAACCTCATGCCATGATATCATGAATTTAGATTAGAAGTGAAAATATATATTCATTATCATAGGAAATACATCAGAATGCTTATCTTGAAATCTAATGGGTAACTGAGTCTAGAACAATGAATCTCCACGCAACCATAAAAAAGTGCAGCCAAATTCTCACTTTTAGATGTAACCCCCGAGCCAAATTCCAGAAGCTAAGGGATATTTTTCTCGGGGAATAAACAAAAATACCAATTGAATCAAGGACCCTATAGATTCTTCCACCTCCACCCACCAACTAAGTTGAAGTCAACAAAGTGCACAGGGAGTCTAGAGACCCACTATTTCCACCCTTCATAATTCAATACTATGGTTCCACCCCAACTTGGGGAATCTAGAACCTGCAATAAAATCAAGCTACAACAAGGAAGCCTCCAGAAATCCTCCAGCAATTTTCCAAGAATATTTCTTCCACCGCAACCCTCAGGGATTTCTAAGAAACACCATATCCACCATCTAGCCAATTGGGGACTCAAGAAGAAATTAATTCCTCACGTATAATTGTTTTCTTCCAACTCCCTTTCCAATTGAAACATCATTCCCTCATTCTACAACATTTTGCCTAGGTTTCCCAATCTTCTCTCAGTCCTCCTGTTGCATTTTTTTCCTTCCCCCAATTTATCCTCTCTTCCTCCGTGTTCTTCTCCTTTCTATTCGAATGCACTTTCCCAACTATTTGAATGCTCTCTTTCCTTTCCGGTTGCGTTGTCCCTGGCTGTTAGAATTCCCCGTTGTGTTGTATTTTTTTGAAGTAGTTCCGCTTTTCCTTTTCATGTCCCCTTTGTTTCTTTGTCCCAATAATTTGAATTGATCTATTTCTCTTGCGTCCTCTTGATAGTAACTCCTGCCAGTAGAATATTTTTATCCAATTCTAAATGTGCCATCTTCCTGCATGTTCCTCAGTTTGTTAATTTTTGTTTGTTTGTTGCAGTGGATGGCCAACACATCTTACATGTTGGAAACCTACCCATTATTAATTTTGAATTTTCTTGTCCCTATTTTCTTATCCGCTGCTGTAAAATCATAACTTGATAAGAAAATACAAATTTTTCCTTTTTTTTTCCAGCTATCAGCTATTATGTATCGACTGCAATTTATGTTGTAAGGATACCTTAAAGTATCCAAGCAAGTAACATCCCCAACCTCTAGAAATTTGTGTCCCATTACTCATTCGAATTTTTTTCTCAAAATATTACATTGCATACATGAGTGTAATTTAGTTGGGGTTGTCACAAACAACATTATAGGAAAGGTTCAACATTGACCTGATGAGGCTCATACACAAGCGCACAAAATTCAATTTGACAATTTAATTATTTTATATGTTGATTTTTGGTATATAGATGATGTGGTTCTAATGTTGATATAATGTTCATATGTATTTCTCTCTAGTGTGTGTAGATGGCATGGGTTTTGGTTTTGTGAATAGATTCAAATCAGGATGGTTTGTGTTGATAGAAAAACGTGATAAATTTCTATATTCATGCCATATTTAACTAACAGTTGTGTGTGTAAGACAACAAATAAAAATACAAAAATTATAGAAATAAATAGAGGAATGAGAAGCAAAATGGTACAATATTGCATACATAGATCCCATCATAATAAAGAATATGAATCAATTGGGAAGAGGTCAAAGGAAAACCCCCCTTATTGGATGGATACTCTTAGGAGCTTGAGAGATGAATTGAGAAGTTACAAGGAAGACAATAAAAATAGTTTCAAAGCACAACAAAGGAAAGTAGAGGTGAATGTAGTGATTTTGTAGAGTTGATCATATCCGCAAAGGAAAAACACGAGCTTGGTGCCAGTTATCTAGGCAAGAAAAAATCTAAGCAAATCCCATAGGAGGTCCGAAAATAGGGATTGGAAAACAATAGGGTAGAAGGCAACAAGTCAAGGGAAAGGCACAGGCAAGCAAGTGAATACATGGTTAGGGAGAAATCCCACTCAACACTATAGGAAGAGAGTCAAACAACCATGAGTATTTTTATAATGTTGAAACTAAAATCCACCACCAATAAAGGAGAAGTGAGAATAGTTCAATGTTGAAAGAGTTGAAGAAAGAAAATCCTCCTACCTTTGATGGAGAAATAAAGATGGTTGAAGCGATAAGAGTTTGGTTGTTGGGAATGAAGATAAACTTCAAAATCCATGACTACTTTAAAAACATGAAGGCCATAGTGTCCATTTTCAACTTGAAAGGTGTTATCACTCCACCAGATCTCCGAGGCTGAGAAGAAACCAGCAAAGGTAACCACAGACTAATATTTAGCGAAGTAGCTAGCCCTAATAGGAAATAGAGGGCTCTCTCCAAAATATCACAACCAAGATGACTGGATAAAGAGGATTTTAGGCTAGGTATAGTAGCACTAGGGTTTGGTTGATTGATTTTGAGTGCTGGATGGTGAATAGGTCATGGAAGAACTGGGTTAGGGCAAATAAGGATAAAAAATTGTAGAGATCTGATGGGGCAACGTAGACAAGAAATTTAACACATTAAGGTATCTTGATGGAGTGGTTTAGACTACTAGGGTTTCAGAAAAGAGCATTGGAAACATGAATTATTTTCAATTAGAAGAGGATGAAACAAAATTGTAACTAGTTGATCTGGATTTATGCAGGAACACAATAAAATATAGAAATAGCCATAAACACAGAGATGCAGTGGAAATAATGCTTCATTTCATTAAATCAATTAATAGAAATATGCTTACAGACATAATGGAAATCAAATAGCTAGGGCACTGGTAGCTTATCTTTGAGAAGAGATGTTGTGGCTACATGCCTTTGAACTGTGTTACGATGAGGCTCGAGGTCCTATTTATTATTGAGAAACAATGGAAAAATCTAAATGTCCAAAAATGTAACCCTAGGAGACGAAGCACCTAGACTATGGGCCCTGTTTGGGTAAATTGGTGTTTCAACTTCCCGGGGTCATAACTTTGGCGTACTATCTTCGTTTGATGCACATGATACATCGTTAGAAATATCTATCTGATGAATACAACTGCTAATCGTGAATATCGATTTTGGAATGGAATTGAGTCCGGAACAAAATCCTATCCTCTGGAGGCGCGATGCCCAAAAAACATCATTTAGGGCCTCAAAACGGCTACGGAAGTTCAGGACCCGAAAATCTGCTAAAAATAGTAAGTTGTGCTGAAACTAAAAAACTAAAAGAACTGATGGTGGCATTTCAAATCGAATAGGTGGGCAACCACCAATATCCACCTCGATCATTAGGGTCCCAAAACGTTTCCGGGAGTGCAGGACCCAAAAACCTACTAAAAATAGTAAGTTGTGATGAAAGTGAAAAGCTGCAAGAATTGACAGTGCGGGTCCAAATGGAATAGGTGGGTGGCCACCGATATCCACCTGGATCATTCCTCCCTCCTTAGGAAGCAATGGTCCCCATTACGTTGAGATCCTCCATGAGATGAGGCAAATTTTGTTGAACTGGGTATTAGATTTGTTGAAGATGTCATGGACTTGCGAGCAGACATGTTGGATGCGTTTAGTAAATTTGGTTCTTTATTAGCCTTAGAAAGTACATGTGTGGATTTTGTTTTTTACAGTTGTATGAGATATGGCAACATCAGGCGGTGGTGTGTCAGGGGTCAGATCAATGGAGTGCTTGTCCTGACAGTGTAGAGGAACCTCTATGAGTGAGGAGAAAATGTCCTCGTATTCCTCCATGATTTTTTCCATATTTTTCCGCCATGTAGGGGAGCCCTGTTTCAAGGTTTTGGCCACAATATTATTCTTTCCCTATGAGCAAGTTGTAAGGAAAATAAATTTGTTGGTTTGGGAAAGAATCTTACTGCGTTGTTTTGCATTAGTCAAAGAGATGATAGGAGGCAGTACTACCTTCAGTATCTTGTACATGTTATTTCCCAAAGTAATAATAATAGCACGAGGCCTAGACTCATACACAAAATGTCGCCTCCATAAGTATGGTTGGACCAATAATACATCAGCTACATCAAGAGGAGAAACATCGCACACTACCTCATCCATGAATGGCTTGATATTGTATGGAAGGCGACACTGCTGGTGAACGCGTAGATCTCTCCCTTGGTGAAGCCACCCAATGGTATATGGCTGCGGGTGTGCTATGGTTGGTATGCCAAGCTGCTTCACGACCTCTACTGAAATGAGTTTCTTTTGGCTTTCGTATCGATAAGGAATTGTAGTGGAGAACCCTTCATCCACATCTGTGAATGGAAGAGGCGCTCCCCCTCCTCTGGATCCTTAGGATCCTCCCTCTGGATCTTGGTGGTGGAAAAAATGGAACTCGGATCTGCATCAATGATCTACTTCCATTTTTCATTGCCTTTGTCTGGTTCTGACTCAGGATCAGAACATGCATCTGATTCGGGTGCCTTTAGTTCGACAACCAACCACTGTTTGGCCCGACACTCGTTTGTGCTGTGAGTAGGGCTATTATGAAATTCACACCACTTCCTAGTGTCCTTCTTTGGATTTGTGGTGTTTTTCTGAGTCATGCAGCATTGGACTTGCCCCTTGTTCTACGGTTCGGGGGCGCCTTTCCCTGGCTTCAGATTCGTGAATCCAAAGTCTCACTTCTTCTGCTTAAATTTCTGCTCGATCTTGGCGGCATAGCGATATGCCATGCCAAGCGATGTAATGTCGAGGAACTCCATTTCCTCTTGAATGTGTCTGTGCAAATAGCTGCGGTACTTGAGCACCAAATGTCTCTATGAATCTTTAATACCCAACTTTGTGCGCAGGGTATGGAACAAATTCGTCAGTTCGTGCACATCTTGATCCCTTTGCTGCTGCAAAGTTTTCCATTGGATGTACTTGTCCTCATAGCTCCCCACGGGGTAATATTGTTCCTTGATGCCATCTCAGAAAGAATTCCAAGTGGGTGCAACTGAGAATAGAGAGATTTATGTCCCGTCCTTTTGCTCACAATAGGTTTCCCACCAATATTTGACATGGGGGGCGGCTTTGAGGAGTGCAAAAATAATCTTTTCTCGGTCGGAGAAATCATGGATCGAGAAATACCCTTCTAGAAAATTCAACCATCTATCTACGGCATCTGCAACTATCTAGCTTTCAAATATAGGAATGTCAAAGTTTACCTATAACTTGAAGGGAGTGGCGACTCCAGAGTGGTTGTTAGATGTAGATGCGCCATAGGTGGGTAGCCGTTGAAGGATCTGAGCAAAGTTATCCATCATCGCATTCCTTTGTTTCTCGAGGGCCACCTCGAGAAATATCTTGATAGGATATCCTAATCCCTGATCTTTCTTTTCTTCTTCCAGGGGAGGTCATCGAGGTTTGCGAGGCTGATCTTGGAAGGGTTCAACAAGATCGAGCCCTAACTCCTTATACCCTGATCGCGTCGGGGACATGCAAAGAAAAAAAGAGAAAGAGCAGACCCGCTCTGATACAACTGAACCGGATTTATGTAGGAATGAAATAAAATATATAAATAGCCATAAGCACAGAGATGCAGCAGAAATAATGCTTCATTTCATTAATATTAATTAATAGAAATATGCTTACAGACATAATGGAAATCAAATAGCTAGGGCGTTGGTAGCTTATCTCTAAGAAGAGATGTGGTGGCTACATGCCTATGAACTATGTTACAATGAGGCTCGATGGCCTATTTATTATTGAGAAACAATGGAAAACTCTAAACGTCCAAAAACCTAACCCTAGGAGATGAAGCGCCAAAACTATGGGCCCCGTTTGGGTAAATTGGTGTTTCAACTTCCCGGGGTCGTAACTTTGGCATACTATTTCTGTTTGATGCACATGATACATCATGAGAAATATCTATCTGAGGAATACAATTGTTGACTGTAAAAATTTTTTAGGGCCTCAAAACATCATTTATGGCCTCAAAACGGCTCCAGAAGTTCAAGACCTGAAAATCTGCTAAAAATAATAAGTTGTGCTGAAACTAAAAAACTGAAAGAACTGATGGTGGCATTTCATATGGAATAGGTGGGTGGCCACCAATATCCACCTAGATCATCAGGGTCCCAAAACGGCTCCGGGAATGTAGGACCCAAAAGCCTGCTAAAAATAGTAAGTTGTGCTGAAAGTGAAAAGCTCCAAGAATTGATGGTACGAGTCCAAATGGAATAGGTGGCTGGCCACTGATATCCACCTGTATCACTAGTCCTCCAAAACAAAGAATCAAATAAGGAATTTTTTCTGTCTGACTTAGGAATAAATTACATTCATAATGACATGAAATATGGAAATCACAATACATTCAAAAAGTTTCAAACGTGAGAAGAAACAATGTGAAAACCCATTACCACAGGAATCCCACCAAAATAGTTGCAATTCAGTATATTATTTTCTACCAAAACTCTGATTACACTAGTGTTCAATGATCAAATTCTACATCATCCAACCCTTGAAATGAGAAAGGAAATGAAAGATATAGACCAAAAATTACTTCTCCCACTCTCAGGGGTCTAATCCCTAACTTGTGGAGCTGATCCCCAAAGTGCTCAACTGTAATCGTAATGACTAGGGAGGTCAACAAACTCATCCCTATCATTGATGAAACCGATTCAATTTGACCCAAAACTACATATTTACCTGATGAATCTATCTCTAGTAACTACTAATGACATAATTAAATTTACATTTTACAATTACATCAGTAAATATCCTTGGAATCCATCAATCAATTGAGAAAACTGGAAAATTTTGAAAAAATCAGTCAATTGTAAAAAGCGCAATGTGGGCCTTCAAACTGAATTTTGAGTGACTTCCTGAAGTCCAAATTGGGCCCAATATGACTATTGGAAATATCTTCTGGTATAGTTGTCAAAAATGTGCTCAAGATCTGAAAATGGTTGAGTGAAGCTCCTAAAAAATGAAATCTTGCAAGACTGGTCAAAAAGCGCAGTGAGAGGCTCAAAAGGGAGGCATAAAGGTTTTTTTGAGAAGTTTTTGGCCTTTTCCACCTGTCAAAAGCTATGTTTTTTGAGTTCCAGTAGTCAAAAGTTGATGTAGAATTCATTATGAATCCAGATATGCAAAGCCTTTCTCATTTGGATGCCTCCACAAAAAGTTCAGTGGGGCCCACGCTGTGCTTTTTGCAGGCTGAATGCGCAAAAAGTTTATCAAAATTTACAAAACTACCCAAAAACTTCAAAACTTACCCAAAAATATTCAAAATTGGTAGATTAAGTGCTTATGAGGTTTCTCAAGCAACCAAGGAGGCATCAGCAAGTAACTCAAGTTTTTCCTTGTCCTTTTGAGTGATTAGGGTTTGCTTGAGTTTATCCTTCAATTGCTTGATCCTGATGTTACAAATATTGTTTCTAGTGTTTTATATGTTAGCCATGTGTCTGAGCACCTCATTGTACTTGTTGGCCTTATGAAGGATCTTCTCAAGGTGGAGGTTCACTCTATCAAGCCACACTTCTATGTCATCATTGATTTCCTTTGCTATTGTTTCCTCAAATCTGAGTTGTTCTGCTTCATGTTTCTCCTGCTCTAATGCTCTCTTAAGACCTCTTGTTTTTGGTATTTTTTTGGTGGTTTGAGTCTCATCATGGTTAGACTCATCAGGTACCATAACTTCTTTACCTTTGGTGTCTTGTCTCTTGGCCTTCAACAACTCTAATTCCAGGAGTACTTGTTTGTCTTTCAGCTAGTTGTTTTCTTGTTCAAGGAAGGAGATGACAAATTGTGCATTGGCCATATTGTCCTGCAACTCTCTGATTGTGTCATATTTATCTTTTATGATCATATTTGAGGCTTCATGATCATCTTGGACATTCAAGTCCACCAAGCCAAACACGTTTTCTTCCTCATGAAGGTCTTCCTCCTCTTGAACAACTGCCTCTTTCTGCTTTTGATTTCCATGTTTTGTTGATGAAGAAGGCAAGGCCCCTTCCACAATCTATGGAAAAAACACTTGCTTAGGTCTCCTCTGGTAGGTTTTGACCTCTTTTAAATCTTTGGTCTCTTTCAATGTAGCCCTGCTAGATAACCTAGTTTTATTGTGAGGAACTGATGCTGGTGGTGGAATAGGTCTCGAAAGTTGACTTGGTGCTGCAATGAAGACATCTTCCTTAATGAAGGTCTCCCATGAAATGTTTAGTTGATTGAGGTGGTGAAGGAAAATGATTATAATCAAAGAGTGATTGAAGAGGTTGTTCATTTGAAGCTCATAATATCTATTTTTCACTATGTAGGCCATCTTATCAATACTTATGTAAAAGTAATAAGGTTCGTTGAGCAATTTCACCCTAGTGAAATGCATGAGAAACCTAATGTGATAGATGTATAATCTGGAGAATATACCTTCACAAGTGAAGTATTTCATGATGATTTCCATCATGGGGGCAAAACCTGTTCAACAACTGACCAAAAGGAAATATCTTTTTAATGTTATCTTTATAAGATACCTTGAGGTAAGGCTCATACTGCTGGGCATCCAAATATTTAGTCTTGAACCATTTTTCACCCACATTGGGTATCCCTGTTGTTGTTGCAATGATGTAAGTGGAAATGGTGAAAGTCACCCCTGCTATAGTCACTTAGTCTTTTTGGAGGTTGCTGATGAAAACTCTGGTGAAAGTAGGATGATTTTGGACTCTTTGAACCATCCCACAAAATTCAAAGTAACCTACATTCTAGAAACATTTGACAATTAAGGGTGATGCCATTAATTCCCTCGTACCTAATGGATCTAATATCATAATTCTCCCTTATTTGTTATATGTTTTCTTATCTTCTTCTGTGGCATTTCTTTCCTCCTCCATTATGTTTAGTTTGTCTTGAAAACCCTAGGGAAGAAGGGGAAGGGAAAGGGAGTAGCATTGTAAGGTTAGGGGGTTGGGATGAGTGAGGGAAAATTTGGGGAAATGTGTAAAGGGGTTGGGGAGCTTAGGGAAGTGATGGGAGGGTGAAATTTTTAGGGAAATAGGATAGTAAATTTCTATTATAGGGAAGTAACTAGCTACCCAGGAAAGCACAACTAGGGTGGTAGGACTTTAGGGAACAGGGCTTGGGTATGGGAAATGAGTGAATTTAATGGTAGTGGGGAGTGAGTTAGGGTGTAAGGAAGGTAAATGAGGTCCAGGGGAAATAAATTAAACTTGTAAACTATGAAAATAGGGTTTCAATGCTTAAAACATGACATGAAGGGTAAGAGAGGGTGTGCACCATAAATTTAACACCACAAGCTGAAAGGAGGGGATATAAGAGGTGTAATTACTTGCAAACAAGTGTAGAAACCCTGAAAATATGCTTAGAACCCTTGGAGAGAAGTTTTGAAACCGTGGCTCCATTCTGCAAAAAGTGCAACGAACAGAGGAAAAGCACAGCGAAGGCCTGTGAAAAGCGCATCACCTTTGGAAAAAGCGCAACGTCCCTCCTGCAAAAAGCGCAATGAATGACCCAGAATTCAATTTTCTAAAGGAAAAATTGATTTTTTTCTTGGGGAGGCTACGAGCTCGATGCTTTGAGGATGAAAATGAATGACTTCTTGGTCTTTGGGAGCCTTTATACTTTGAGAAATGTTATTAAAAAAACTTGGACTCGCTTTTCCTTTCTTGAAATTGACTTTACATTGCTTCTTTACCTTTAACTTTTGAATCTGATCTTTGAACTTCATCTTTTGATGGCTTAGGAACACTGATTGAATTTTTGGAACTTTTCTTATTTGCTGATGGAACTTTGAGTGTACAACTACTTGGAACTATGAGAACTTATTACAAATTAGGAAATTAAAATTACATTTTGCTCTGAAATAAAATTTATAAATCAAACTTACTGATGAAATTTATTTATTAGCACTCCTTCATTTGCTGGACTTTATGCATGAAATGGTGATTTTGATGACCTTGGAACCCATAATATATAATGGAGACTCTGACTGAATGATACCATGATGAAAATGACTGAAATGATAATGACAACTCATGACTCATCGTACACTCAGCAAAGTGGTGAGATGAGCTAGCAAGTCGTAAAATTTAGAAAGGAGTGAGATCAGACCTAATCTGCACTAAGTGACCAAATTTTTGCATGATTACCTAATGGAATAACAAAAATTTCAAAATGGGACCCTAACATGACATGAAAAGAGGTTATTTGATCACTGATGGAAGGATGCAAAAACTGACACTAACAAAAGGAAAAGTTGATATATGGTGGGAAGATTTAAGAAATTTCAAGGGAATTATAAAAGAGGAACTATCATGGAGAAAATAAAAAAATATTTCCATGAGAAGTACCTATATGAGAGGTACTACGAAAAAAAAAGGAGTTCCATGAATATAAACTGGGGAAGCTTACCTTAGATGCATATACCAACATATTTTTGGAGTTGTTAAGGTATGTCTCATATATCAAGGATGAGTAGGTGAAGATCAAGAGATACCTCAATAGGTTGCCTCAACCCTATCAAGATAGGATTGATTTTGATGAGCGAAGGACATTAGAGGACACCATATGAAAGGATAAGTATTGATATGATCAATCTAAACATATGGTTGAATTCTAATAATATTGGAAGAAGAAGAATATAATTATTTTTAAAGGAAAAGGACCAAAATCCTCAAGACGTAAGCAAGGAGGGAAAATTTTGAAGGTCGCCATTCTTGACAAGGGTGAATTCTACCAGAATTTTATTTTTGCTAGTAGAGTCTAACTTGTTATATAACCAAGAAAATGGATTGAGGATCCCAAGGAAAGGTCGTTACAATGTTGGGGATGTGGAGGGAAACACAAGTAGAGGGATTTTCCCCTCTAATAGCAAAACAAAAAGAAGTTGTATGATGTCCAAGAGACATCGACAGTGAATGATGTAGCTTGCCTCAAATTTATGTAGCATTGGATAATAGGCAAGTAGATCATAAAGCCTTAATGATCAAGATGGAAGGTATGGTTACCAAATATCCTATTTCAATTTTAATTGATTTGGGTTCTAATTTTAGTTATATTATTCCAAAATTTGTAGAGATTTGCAACTTACAAAAAAAGGTCCATGCAAAGTCATGGCTAGTCCATTTAGCCACACAAGAAAAAAAGAGGGTAACTTAGTTAGTGAAATTGTGCCTCCTCAATTTAGGTGGCATGCCCACAACACATTAGAGAATTTTTTAGGTATAAAATGGGCTCCTAAGTAATATTATAAAATAATAGTGGAAATAATAAAATAAGATTAGATTACATCGTCAAATTTTAGAGGGAAAAAAGAAAAAATCTACTTTTTAAACTCATATTTTCAACTTATCTCCCTACGGTTTTATTGAAAATTTCAGTGGGAGCACTTTTTGGATGCATAATTTAATTACTCATCCAAGGAGTACCCATGTTTCATACTTTCGATGGACCATACTACACGAAAATGAGAAATACATGAAAAAATATGATTGCAATAACGTTTTCATGTATTTCTCAATTTTCATGTAGAAAGGCCCATCGAAAGTATGCAACATGGGTACTACTTAGATGAGGAATTAAATTATGCATTCATCGAGCGCTCCCACTCAAAATTTGAGTAAAACCGTAGGGCGATAAGTTGAAAAATAGTTTTTATTTATTTATATATTTTTTAAGCCTTTTAATTTTTTAATCCAAAAATGGTGAATCATCCCAAATGGTTGGAATCAT
This sequence comes from Pinus albicaulis, assembly GCA_034641835.2. Taxonomy (NCBI): domain Eukaryota; kingdom Viridiplantae; phylum Streptophyta; class Pinopsida; order Pinales; family Pinaceae; genus Pinus; species Pinus albicaulis. The sequence continues at coordinate 468,320,712 of CM076581.1, read as the reverse complement.
CATCTTGAATCCTATTGGTTATTATAAAGTTTATTTTTGTTGTACATGTTTTTGAAGGCCGTTTTAGACCTCAAAATTTCTGTAATGGCTACCCTCAATCAATTTTCATTGGGATCATATGACACTTTGATTGGAATAGACTATATGGTACCCACAAAACCAAGGTGGAATGATATAATAAATAATTGGAGTGTCTCAACGATGAAGGAAAGGAAAATACATTGCAAGGAAAGAGAAATATTGTCTCTGTTAAAAAAAATTCAGCACTGTAAGTAGATAAATGCAACGAGAAGGTGTGTACCATATTCACAATCTAAGTAACTAGTGTGATAGAAGAAAACAAAATCAGAACTGAAGGGAACCCTCTCTTGAAGTTGTTCAATGATGTGTTTTCGAAGGAAATTTTGTGATTTCCAGCCAAGAGGGAACTCAATTTCTCTATTTAGTTGATTCCTAGTGTAGTTCAATTTTCAAAAGCTCTATATCATATGAGCATGCCAAAACTGGTAGAATTGAAGTTGTAGTTGAAAGAGATGTTGGATAAGGGGTATATCAAACCCAGTTTGTCACCCTAGGGAGCCTCAAAATTGTTTGTAAAGAAGAAGGATGACATCTTATGGCTATTCCTTGACTACCAGTGGTTGAATAAACCTATAGTTAGAAATAAGTACCCTCTTCCTAAAATTGGTGATCTATTCGATCAATTGAGAGGGGTTGTAGTGTTCTCTAAAATAGATTTGATGTTTGGCTATCATTGGGTATGAATCAAAGATGAAGACATCCCAAGACATCATTCAGGATGAGATATGCACACTACGAGTTTTTGATGGTTCCATTTAGGCTCACAAATGCACCAACCACATTTATGTGCCTGATGAACAACATCCTTGGCCTGTATTTGGACATATTTATATTGATTTTTGTGGATGACATCTAGGTTTACTAAAAAATAGGGAAGAACATGAAGGGCATTTGAAGGAAGTGTTGTTGTTTTTGAGGGAGCACAAGTTGTATGACAAGATCAATAAATGTGATTTCTTCTGATCACAAGTCCAATATTTGGGACATGCCATTTCAAGAGAAGGAGTGATCGTTGATCCCAAAAATATTAAGGCGATAATGGAGTGGCCCACACTTTGAAATGTCATGAAGGTTAGATCCTTTATGGGATTGGCCAAATATTACTAGAAGTTCATTCGATATTTTTCCATCATTGGGCATCCAATCACAACCCTACAAAGGAAATGGGTCAAATTTCAATGGAAATCAGAGTGTCCAAGAAGATTTGTACAACTCAGGAAATTTCTCACATGTGTGCCTATTTTGAGGATAGAAAATCGAAACGGACATGTGTTATATAAGGAAATGTTTGCACAAATTCCTATAAGGACTAGGTGGAGTCCTAATGCTAGAAGGAAATGTGTTCTATTATAAGTAAAGGAAATTAAATGAGAATTATAAGAACTAAGTCACTCATGACCTAGAGATGGTAGAAATTGTCCATTCCCTGGAGATGTGGAGAAACTACTTGCTTGGAAAAAGATTTGTACTCATGTTAGATTATGGAGAGCTATGATATTTTTTTGATTAGACCAATTTGAATGCTATACAAGACATATGGCTGGATTTAATTAGTCAATTTTATTTTGAAATAAAACATATTAAGGGCAAGTAAAATTGGGTAGTAGATGCACTCAGTATAAGTCTACAAGTAGTGCACTTGGACACTATAAGTACTTGTAAGTTTTACACCAAGGAAAGGATAAAAGAGGCATTAACACGTGATGAGCATTTCCAGCATGTGAAAGAATGATTACAACAACAACTAGAGGGATAAATGAGAAAAAACTACAAGCTCACTAATGATGGTATGTTGTTGTTCAAAGATAGGTGATATATGCCTAGTGTGAACGAGCTGAAGAAGAACATAATGGATTTTTCCATAAAATACCTTACTCAAGTCATCTTGGTTATCATAAATTGATAAAAACCATAAATAAATCATATTACGAGCCAAGGATGAAGAAGGAAGTTTCTAAGTACGTTTCCAGGTGCTTGGAATGATAAGTCAAAGTAGAATGCAAACACCTAGCAAGACTGCTACATCCAATCCCAATCCTTGAGTGGAAATGAGAAGTCATATCTATGGAATTCATTATAATATTACCAAAGAAAACCAAACAACATGATGCCATCATGGTGGTAATGGAGAAATTGGGCAAGGAAGCTCATTTTATAGTTGTTATGTCCACCCATAAGGCCATCTAAATAGCTTATATTATCATGAAAGAAATATTAAGATTGCATGGCATATCTAAGAAAATCATTTTAGAGCAGGATGCCAAGTTCACTTATAATTTTTGGAAGGCATTGTTTTATGTTTTTGGAACCTAGCTATATTTTAGTAAAACATCTCGTCCTAAAAAAAGTGGTCAAGAAAAAAGTGTAAATATAATTTTGGAGGACATGTTGAGGATGTATGTCATGAATCAACCAAATAATTCCTACCATTAGTGGAGTTTGCATATAAAAATGGGTCTCAAGAGTCACTGAAGATGAGTCATTTTGAGGCATTATATGGTTGAAAATGTAACACTCCTATTAGCTGGGATGACCCAGTGAGAAAAGTGGTTCTTGGACTTGACATGCTAAAAAAATGGAGCAGGAAGTGATCAATATCAAGTAGAAATTAAAAGCAACCCGGGATATGAAAAAGAGCTATGCAGACCAATAGAGAATGAACAGATAATTATAAGTGAGATATCATGCATATCTATGTGTCATATCAAGGAAGATTTCATTGAGAGTGGGTTCTTGTACTAAAATAACACCCATATTTTGTAAACTATTTTGGATATTGGAAAGACTCAGACCAGTAGCTTACAAACTAGCCTTACCACCCACAATAAAAGTACATGATGTATTTCATCTTTATTTTCTTAAAAATTATGTACATTACAATAATCATGCAATTGCTTGGTCTATTATACAGGTGTAATATGAGGGAGAATTCCAAGTAGAACCATTGTACACCATATATCAGAGACAAATCATGGTTCAAATTCAAGTAATAGATCAAGTCAATGTGCAATGGAATTGCTTTGGACTAGATGAAGAAACCTAGGAGATGGCAGAACAAATGACATTACTATACCAAATTTTGTTTAATTTATAAGCGAATGTAAGAGCCATGATTATAAAACTTAGTTTTATTCTTTTTATTTCTAGTTATAAAACACCAAGGATGATGTTCCGTTTAGAGGGCGGGGTTTGTAATTGTCCCATATTTTTGCCCCTACTTTTGTATTTGTGACAATAACTATGAAATCCAGTGTGGAAGTGATGGATGGATGCCACAAATATTATAAAAAAATGAAGTATTAAATAAATTTCTTGAAAATAATAAAAAAATAGAGTGTTGGTTGATGGCCCTCAATATTGCAAGAAAAATGTTGCAACTCCCAAAGGGTCTCATCTTTAATTGTTGACCTAGGTTTCATACAAATTTAAGAGGGTTGGAATTGTATGTGCAAAAAGCACTATATTCTTCTCTTGTTGATCTTTATGCAGGTCTAAGTATTTGAATGAAGGCTAGATGCATAGATACTGGTATAACTATGTTATGCTACAGGAAAAATATATTTGTAGAAAATAACTTGCATACAAGGAAATGTCACAAAAATCTATTGTAATTGCAATGAAATAAAGAACACTTGATGAATGACACCAAACTTATATGATGTCCACAATAAATGGAAAAACACTTGCTAAAATGAAAGAATGAAAAATCAAAACCCTAATTTGCATGAAAAAGTAGTTTTCAGAAATAAATGGACAAGGGCATATATGAGGTTTCTATGCTTATTTGCATTCGATTTACTTGGCCATTGGTGAGATAACTAAGAGGACATACTAGCTAGAAGAATATGTATTTAATATTTTCAAGTATAAAAATCATAATATTTTTGTGGTGTGTAGGTGCTACTGTTCATTTTCAAGGTTATCATTTTCATTTACACTCGTTATTACCACTAGCTCCTTCTTTCTACCTCAATAACTCATCCAAAACACTGTTCACTGAGAGTACATGTACGATTTTTTGAAGGCCACCGTATGCATTATTCCTTGTTTACGATGGGCTCCTTAAGGGTACTAAGCTTGGAAAGGGAAAGATACAACCTTATCCTAGCTTCCACTACCTTTTCCAACCTTTATATCACCTTTTACACCCTCATAATTCTCACGGATGCAATCTTGTAGCAGTCCTGTAACAATCTTGTAGCAATCTTGTAACAATGTTGTAGCATCATGTAGCACCGTGTAAAATTGACCAGATTTTCTCCAAAATAATTTTTTTTTTGTCTCTTAGGCTTGAATAATGACCTCTAGGCTCTAAATCCATGATTGAGGAAGACCCAAGACCATTTTGAACCTGCCTTTTTTTCGCTGCAAATACAATTTTTGAATTAGGATTATGTGACAGATTTCTAAATTAAACGATAATGATGATTTTCTTATGAATTTCATATGAGTTCTGTTACTCTATACAAGTCCCTTTGAACACAATGATTAAGAGGATGACTTTACCATGCAAAGAAGAATGAGCTATTTCTTTGAAATCATGCTCTTAGTATTTCAATTACAAAGTGTTGTTTTTTCATAGGATTAGTTTATTTTCAATGAATTTTTTTACATTCTACAATTAGACTATTGTTTACATTCTTGTTAGTAGCATAGAATTTAAATTTATGAAAATAGCCTAATATTTACATTTATGCAACTAGGGCAAGTATCATTTCCATTTCTTACAAATAGAGTAGCATTTCCATTTTTGCAACTAGTTTAGGCTTGATTTCATGATATTATCTTCAGTGAATTAGATCAACGAAAGAAGGACACATTGTATGTTACACATATAGTGTCGACACCTATTAATTTTGTACAAAATCCTCGTTGATAATTTAAGTTGGTAGCCTTGGGAGTTGCAACATTCTTGTTGCAATATTTGGGCTCATCACTATTGAGAGGCCCATAGTTCTTGACACTAGAAAGGATTTGCTTTCCATCACCTCAATAGACACATATTTCTCTTAGGAAACTGAGATAAATGTATGGGATTACCTAAAGTAGTAGAAGAAGAATGATGCAAATATAGTTGAGTTAGAGAAGTAGGTTAAAGTGTTGAAGTAGAGACCAAGACCATGAAATAGATGAACATAAAGATTGAAAACTACAAGACATGTGCTTCAAAAGTACATGAGTCCTACAAGTCTATGGTATTACAAGTCTACCCATGCCTATAGATTAGCTGGGAGATATAAACCTAGTTATTACCACTTTGGGAGCTAGCCAAGGAGTGTGGCTCTCAACTACAAGGGATATTGGCAGTTATAAACTAGTTTTATTAGTGGCGAAAATAATATCCTCATGCATCAACAAAAGTCCCTAGAATCATTGAAAAAGAACTAAAGTATGACTCTATTTTTTAACCAAGCTCTAAAGGTATAGGAGAAAATAGAGAAGGACATAGCCCACTCAGTGGCACAATATCAACAACATTACTCCTTGTATGAGAGGGTCATCAAGGTGAATAAACTTCCATTAATTGGGACCAAGGGAGAGGCTAGGCCAAATGAAGAAGTAAGAAAATAATTAGATGAGTTGTTGAATGCGAGAGGAGGGTATTAGTGTCTTCACTAGTAAACTAATTAAAGAAAGTTTGAAGCAACATCTTATGGATCCTGCTAAGAAACAAATAATTCTAAACACATTCCTAGTTTCACTAGAGAAGGACGTACCAATTATTTGTCGAAACACCTCAAAATACCACGTAGTCATCACGAGATTACTACCTAGTAGAATTAATATTATTGCATCATAATATGAATTTTGTGTGGCATCTCTTCAGGACATATTGAAGCTCCCAATCAAAGATCCACTTATATCATAATAGTTGTTAGTCTCATTTATGAGAGTTTTAAAGTACTTATATCATAATAGTTGTTATTCTCATTTATGAGAGTTTTAAAATATTTTCCTTTATTATATTTGTAAATCATGAAAATTATAAGCGTTGTTATTGACTCCAGAGTAGTCCAACAATCATGAGGGGTAGTTTCTAACTCATTCTATAAATTTTATAAAACTCTTACTATTAAGAAATGTTGTCTTATGAACTTTTGGATTTCTTGTATAATAGAACTAGGAAGTTGGAACTTATATATTTGTTTCTTTAATATTGAGAAGCCTTGAAGGCCACTACTGAAGCCATCATTTTACATGCAATTTGTGTTTGTTTTAGAGTATTATTTAACAAGTTAATTCATTTATGTACTTTGTGAGATGTATTATTGCTAGATCATGAACTCATATGTGGAATAAATAGTCTTGTCTTGCATGTTTATGTTTTATTTTTGTAGCTTTCATAAATGAGCACTTATTAGACCAAATAACTAACTATTCTATATTTTCTCTAATAAGTGAAGCATTCATTGTTATCCTAGATATTAACTAATTGTTTGCTTGATTGAGTATCTATGTGTTTATTCACTTATTGCTTCCCAAATGTTTGCCATATTTCAGCTATTAGTTAGCTTAGATTAGTTTCATTTTTCATTTAGATTGTTGTGTATTTGAATTTTCATTCATCTGTTGTGAATATCATCCATATTTCACAACACTCTCAAAACCAAGCATGGTTACCATACTCGAATTTGGATGGGTCTCTTACACCAAATAATGTGAGGTCTAGCTCGAACCTTATACCAGAGAGACACCATTAATAATTTTTATTGGGTCATTTATCCTTGTCAACAAACTTGTAGGTTCTTCCATTCACGGGGTACTTAGCAATTGATTTATTTCTCATCTACTTAATCCTTGTTTATTTTATTTTATTTTTAATTTTTTTCTGGTCAAGAAAAAGCACTTCAACTAAGTTGAATGATTGCATCCTCTAACATTTCTTGAATCAAATATTCAATCTCAATATTTTTTACATATGCATACTTGTAAGGCCTAATGTTAGGTGGTACACTTCCAGGTTTCAAATGAATAACATTGCCATTATTTTAGCTAGTTGAAGACCCTTAGGCATCTCTCAAAATACCTTGGAATGATTTTTAATAATTTTTCAAATACATGTTAGAGTAGATGACATAGGTGTTTAAACATCTAATGTGTAAAATTGTGCAATTAAAACATGGTGTCCCTTCTTTTACTACTTGTTTCATGATATGCTATCTTACCACTTTAGATGGTTTCCCTTGGATACCTATAAGCTCAATTTCCCCACCTTCCGATGAAAATCTCATGAGAAAATATTAAAAATTAAGGGCCATTGTTCCCAATTATTATAACCATTTTACCCCTAATACAACATTATCACCACCCATTTAGATTGAAAGCAGTGGTATATCCAATAAATACTCTCTCATATTCAACTTAATACTATGACACTTCCTTAAACAATTTATGGTAACTTTGTCTGCAATCATTACTTGAAATTATGGTGTTGTAAATATAAAGAAATTGAAAAGTTTTGAAAATTTGTAATTGATGAAGTTAAGGGTACTACTTAAATCAATCAACATTGTTATCTTTTTCTTTTTGATATATCCTTTTATATTGAGGGTTCTTGGAGCACTAATGTTGGCCAAAGCATGAAAAGATATTATTGAAGTAATCTCTTCTATCTCTAGATCTTGTGACAATTTCAATTCTTGATCTTTTTCCTCTTCAAAATATAGTAAGTAGAATAATTTATTCTCACCATGTTTATGCCCCTTACTATACTTTGAAAATATAAAGAAATTAAGAAGTTTTGAAAATTTGTAATTGATGAAGTTAAGGGTACTACTTAAATCAATCAACATTGTTATCTTTTTCTTTTTGATATATCCTTTTATATTGAGGGTTCTTGGAGCACTAATGTTGGCCAAAGCATGAAAAGATATTATTGAAGTAATCTCTTCTATCTCTAGATCTTGTGACAATTTCAATTCTTGATCTTTTTCCTCTTCACAATATAGTAAGTAGAATAATTTATTCTCACCATGTTTATGCCCCTTACTATACTTATTGTCACAATTGAAACATAGTCTCTTTATTTTTCTTTTATACTATTGTTGAGTTGTCAACTTTGTCAGTTTAAGAGAGGGAGCATGATCATGTTCTCTATTGTTGTTAATTACCACTTCCCTAGTAGCCATAGTTTTACTTTCAACTTTTCTTTCTAGTTTGAAACCATGCTCTATGGATTTAGGTTCAAAGAGATACACAATGTGTTCAATTATTCCCTTTAAAGTTCCCATAAAGAGGTATAACATATTATCCCTTAAAACATTTTTTACCATGAGTATCACCTTTTGAAATTTTTGAATGCGCTTTCTAAATTGGACCATTTTGTTGAAGATTTACTAATTGAATAAATAATTTGTTTCTCTTCATATCCCCATAACGCGTTATAAATTCCTCTATGAAATTGTACCAAGATGCAATCAAATCCTTTTTCCTTTCTCAGAGCCATTGATACCATACAAATTAATATTTTTCTAAATACATGGATGCCATAATTAAATTTTTAAAGGCTATCACATGGTGTGTATCAAAGTATTATTCCATATAGAATATCCATGTTATAGTATCATTACCATGAACCTTCCTCATTTCGATCCTTGAAATGAAGTAGTTCCCTAGTGCTACTTGAAGCCATGATGATGCAGATTTTGGATTGAATAATCATGATTGTAGTTTGTGATTAAAAAACAATATCTCAAATTGAGAAAAAATACTCCCCATATGTGATTAATTTCCAACAAAATTATTCTCTTTATTTTCATGATTTCTTGGGATCTCCATATCCTTTTTAGAAAGCCTCTCTAAGTGAAGTTTTTCCATGGAATTTATATATTTTTGCATTTATTTCTTAATATATTTTACTCCTTGTTTTTCCTCCATATTTCACTCCATATTTTTTTTACTAATCCTTAAATCTATGAGAGCTAACTTTCCAACTTGGATGTTTCGTACTGGACATATCTATTTCCCCATGAGTCATTGATGAGATTTATAGAGGATTAAGTGATGACGTAACTTTTAAATACCCCTTAGGATCCATATAAGTTAGTAATAATACTTCTCTTTTTCTAGTTTATCATAAATTTTGAATCATCAAAAATAGATATTCTAATAAAAATTTATGCTACTTATAAGTTATGTACCTTTGAAAGCCCTAATTTTCAGACCATATAGATGGATGACCTTTGTCTTTATATATCTTTGAAATTTGAACCTTCCTGAACCTAAATTTTTGGCCTATAGTATTTTGAGATGTCTTCTTTGTAAATTCATAGGCTTGACCAAAATTTAATATGGCAAGAGAAAGTTAGGGCAATTGTATGAAAACTTATTGATTTTTGGTCTCTTCCTAAGAACGAACTTGTATAATATTCCACTTGTACAATTTTCCAAATATGATAATGAATTTTTTGCTTGAGATACTTCAATATATCTTCAGAGGTTGTTGTAAATTTGACATTATGAAACTTCTTTGGGAGAAGGTTACAAGAAAATTTCAAGATAATTCAATTAAAACTGATATTGGACTATTCACAAGCCCTAAATTTGACAAGGTATATCTCCAAATCGATAGCCAACAAGAATATCAATTTATTACTACTTGTACTCAAGATATTTCTCTAATCTCTTTAAAATTTCATCATATGGGGTGTTTCAGGAAAAATATATAGCAAAAATTCCAAGATCACTCGTTTGAATTTGATTTTAGGGCCATTCACAAACCCCAATTTCCATACAATATATATCTAGAAGTATAGTGAAACATAATTTCAAATCTTGATCATATGTAGTTTGTGATCTCTCCTCAATCTTATAAAAATTTCACGACTTGAAGCTTCCAAAAAATAGTTTGTAGCGAAAATTCCATAATTACTCATTTGAAGTAGCAAAATTCCAGGTTCGTATTCTTTGATACCAAATGTTATGAACCGTGCACCATAAAATGGTAAGAAGTCAGAGAATACAATATAATTTGAGGGTAGAGCATATTTTACCAATAAAAGTAAGATAATACAAGACATCATGATCCTAAAACTAAGTCTCATTCACATACACACACACACACACAAAACAAATGATACAGTTATAATGAAAATGTACAATGAAATGTTCTAGTCTACATAACAATAAAACATTATAAATGTAATAACCCAATGTCTAGGGCTTAATACAAGTTTTAGGGTTAACATGGGGCTTTTATAGAGCTTAACATAATCATTATCCTCTTGGCACAAGAGAATATTCTATAGGTATCATAGCATTAAGAGCACTCGTCAACCTTGATTTATTCTTCATACATTCAAGAACCTTAGAATCTTTATAATTTCATTTCAATAATTTCACACTTATTAGATTTTTATTTTTATCTATGTATACAAACTTTAAAGTCACATACATAGTTAAACAAACTAAATAAAATTTATTAAAATGAATACAAATTAATGGTGATCCCTTAAGATGTGTTAATGACAATGTAAATCTAAAAAACAATATATTGAATTCAAAAGAAAATTTGAGGTATTCTCAAAACTAATTTGAATACCATGTAAAAAGATAAAATATTTAAAATCATAATATACTTATTTATGAATATTTGGTATGACTACATGAAAATTTCATTTTTTCCATAATAATATAGTATTTTTCTACCAAATATAAAATTATCTTTATGTCACTATAACAATTTGAATATTTAAATGAATGAAATTTCCCAAAATAATTTTATGCAATTATAGAAAACCATTAATACTTATATACAACTATATATATATATTGAAAATCAAAGTTCAAAATCAATGTGGATGGGGTAATTCTACAATTTTATGTCACAAAAGGATATTGTTGTGTGGATATTTTGCATCGTTTAAAATTGGGGATGAAAGATGAGAGGGAATAAGTTTTTTTCCTTTCAAAAAGTGGTTTATGTAAGATAGTCTAGCAACTAGAATGTAAGATAAGTTTTTTCTAGCAAGCACGATATATTTCAAATTGTTAAAATTAAAAAAACATAAAACTAACTAAATTATAATTTTATTATAAATTATTATCATTTATAAATAAATAATTAATATATAAGTTAAACCTATATACATTTAAAAAATAGTGAACACAATTCTTATTTATGAGATCTACCCCATGTTAACATGGAGATTCTTAACTTTGTTACAATACTATGGGCCAATACCATGGATTATGAATATCTCATATGTGAAAAATCACAACTCATTTCATATGACACTTGTTCATATGACTTTTTTAAATTATTTAATTAAATTAAAAAAAAAAGATATAACTATTTTAGAGATAAATCCCAATATTTGATTTGTGTATATTGTTAAAAATATTTTATGAAGATTAAATCCCTATTATCAATTTAATCATTATTAATAATTAAATTAAAATTTTGAAAACTCTATTCTCGTCCCACAAATAATAATAATAATTAACCTAAATATACATTTCAAAACTTTATGAAAATTCAAAAACATCCCTTCCAACCTCCATATTGTTAAAAAAAATAATGCATCTCACGATTGCCACCATCATCAACGTTAATCAACTAACTATTGTCCTCTTCTCATAAGAGCATCATCAACATTAATCAACTCACTGTTGTCCTCTTCTCATAAGAGCCTCGTCTATAGCTATCACAGCGTTAGGAGCACTCCTCAACTTTGATTCCTTCTTCTTACATATAAGAATCTTGGAATATCTATAATTGCATTCCAATATTTGTGCACTTATCCGTTATGTTATTATATTTTGCATTCCAATCATTTTGCACTTATCCTGTTGGTTTAGATTGGCGTGTACAAATAAATTAAAATTAAATGAAATTTAGTAAAGTAAATATAAATTAACGGTACCTTTTTATGATATTTTTAATAGTAAGATAAATTCAAAAACAATCTACTCATTACAAAAGATTGTATGAGATATTTTTAAAACCAATTTAAATATAGTATATTATTTTTTTCATACCACATTTTATATATATATATAAATTTAAATGCTATATGATATATAAGGTTTGAGATTTTTAATAAGTATCAAAATTTTATGGCTCATGGTCTAGTGGCTAACAGACGTATTGTTAAGGGTCGTGCTGTTAAGCAGGTCACAAGTTCGAGCCTCGTCTTATCCGGGTATCGTTCTTGCAGGCTGGGCAGTCCTTGAGGGGTTATAGTGGTAGCCGGGGGGTTTGACCCCACACCTCACGTGTGAAAGCTGTTGCTGATTCCTCTGATTTACAAAAAAAAGGTTATCAATATTTCATGATTTTTGAGATTGATAGTTTCGAGGTTTCTGTGGCGTTGATTTTGAGATAGAAAGCTCAGAATGTCCACAGTCTTTATTGTTCATCTACATTTCTAGTCTAGAACAAGACTCATCTTCTGGACAAAACCTACCAAGAAGAGAGGAATTTAGGGTATATAAATACATGATGGAAACAATGAGGGGAAGTGAAGAGCCGACCAACATGATACAAGAAAAATTATTTAAAAACTTGTTCATCTTCAAAATAAAACCTACCAAGAAGAGATGAATTTAGGGTATATAATACATGATGAAAGTGAAGAGCCAGCGAACACAATACAAGAAAAATTATTTAAAAACTTTTAATTATTAAAAATTATATTTGTATTAAGCCTTATTTAATTTTTATTTAATGTGTTAATATAAATTTTATATGAATATGATTTAATTAGATCGGAGTTATGCTATTAAAAAGATATTATATATTCAACTATTAATAATATTGATTTTTGAATGTTATTAGTTTTAATTAATAATATCAATTTAAATTCACATATTATTAATATTAATTATAATTTTATTAGCAATATTTTTAGTTTCCTATAATAATGTCAAATTAATTTAATAATAATAAAGTGGAATATGAATTGATTTAAATTTTAACGTAGTAATAATAAAAGTTAATTTTAAGATAAGATTTTGAAGTTTTAATGGTATAACTAATAATGACATATTATTATTATTAATTACAATATTAAATAGTAATAGGATTTTCCTATTACTAATAATATTTATTGATTAATAATAATAACAAGGTATAAATTTATGAAATTTATTTTGATGGGATAATTAAATTAATGTGAAAGCCTAAATTCAATGATCTCACCTATCATGATTTGGGTTATGAGCTAGCCTGGTGTTCCATGATATGAATTAAAGGAAAATTCCAAGTTCACCTCATGAACGGATTTCTAATGAGGTATTATTTAAAATTATTACATTTCCTTAATGATGGAACTTATGGAGGCATACATGCTATGAATCAAGAAAGCATGAAATCGCCTAGTTGGATGGATGGAATTGGCTCCAAGATAAATAGTTGTAGTTGAAATATATGAACTGTGCAATGGCATGTAGATTAAATATTTCAAGAATGGGGCCATTGTGATACACTAACATCAATGGTGTCAATTAATTACCACGAATCATGTTATGATAATATGATGTTGTTGAAGGCAAGGATGTGCCTTGCATTTGAACTCCTTCTGATGCAAGGAAGCCTTGCCAAGGGTTGGTGTTACACGTTATTTTTTCACCATGCCATTTGACTGTCCATATAGGTCTATCACTACCTATATTGTGCTCCCTTAGAAGTCAAAAAACTTAATGTTCCTAGTCTTAGAATTGGAGAAAATCTCTTTAAAAACCTTAAAATTCTACCTCCACACTTTTTATAGCCTTTTCCTGCGAGTTCGCGGATACTTGGTCTATAAACTGCGACAACCCCCGCACGTTCTGCTACTAAAACCTGCGGATCCCCGTAAAAAGTCAAATAAAAGAAAAATTAAATTCTAGAAGCCCAGCTGGTCGAATATTCTCCCAACTGGAAGCTTCTAGAGGCGCAATCAGTTTGAGCTTTATCCCTCCAGTCATGGAGCTTATCCCTTGGTCCATGGAGATCAAATCCCTTCATGAGAGAAAACCATCCCCCTCTTCATGGAACTGAAACTACCTCCATTTCTCGATAAATTGAGCTCAAGTTTCAGTCTCAAGGGTAGACTGTACAGTAGATTGTAGATGCTAATATTGTAAAGGTAATTGTTGAAGAGAATTCCGAAGAGTGCATACTTTCTACACTAGTAAACTGTTGTTGGCATGAGAATGATCACACCCTTATTTCCATAACTCCATGATAGTATTTAAAGAGGAAGGCTTGTCGAACTGAAGGAGGAACGATTGTTCAGGACCCCTGGAGAAATCTGTACGACATCAATGCATCAGGTTGTAAGATTACTCTTTTCATTCAAGATAATACCTATGGATCTCTTTTTCTCATTGAGTTGTTCTTGCGCTTATTAAATTACATCAATACTTAGAATCCTTGACCGCTAAGTTGGATTATATTTTCTTGATTATTATATGTTGCAGATGCTTTGATTCTTTTGTCTTGTCTTTGGTTGCAGGTTCTACTTATTGGAGAAGCCTCTTTGGAGCGACTGGATAAAAGACTGCATCGAATGTTGGATTTCAAGGTAGCGGCATGTCCTCTCTCTTTGCTTATAATAATTCTGAATTGCAATTAGTCTAGAGAAAAAGGTTTCCAAATGGATGTTTGTTTCTAGCTATTCGTAGAATACTAGGGAGATCGCTCTTGTCTGCAAGAGGGATTAGTCCACTTAACAGATGGATCACTTGAAGGAATAAGAAGCAGAGAAGGGGATGCCTAAAATTGGAAGGTGATTGACTACACAGAATGAGAGTAACTGGATTTCCTCAAGGACTGAGAAGCAGAGAAGGGAAGGAAAAAATACAAAATTTGGGTGTCTTGGTTATGAGCATGGTTGATTAGAATCGGAAGCAAAATGGCGTTTTATCAGAAATCAATGAGCCAAGAACTATTTGTTCATGGAAAAAGACCGCAAGAAAGATTTGTGCTAGATATTGGAGGCATACTACCCTCCAGAAGAAAAGAAAGAATACAAGCTGAATTTGGTACAACAAAAGCACCAGGAAATTGCAAAGAGCAATAGAAAATGGCTAATCTAATGTAAATTTTATTTTATAATTACTTAGTTGTTGGGTACACAACTTTCAATGTGTGAAATGTAAATATATGTAAATTGTTTCAAGAGTTGTAAACACAAAGCTCCAAAGATAGTGTGTTGTTGTTTCTTTATTTAGTATGTTTCCTCTGTGTATATGGAAAGAAACACTGAGGATGGTGTTCCCCCAAGGGGTAGGGGTTTGTAACAACCCAATCATGAATGGCTCAATTTTTCCATGTAATCTCACAATGTAATTTAATTTTATAAATTAAATGAATTGAGTAAGGGAAGCAGATTCCAATAAGTCTGGGGGAGGTCAAATTGCTTGGGAAAATCAAGTTACTTACTGAAGGAAGGAAATATATGAAATATATGACAAAAATTAAAGTTTTGTTGAGATTTAAATGCACAGGGATGGTACTATTGTTGGAAAATAATTGTGCTTCAACACTAGGGACAAGCCCATGTTGGCCTAGAAACAATAATAAGGCAAATAGACAGCAAAAGGACAAGAAAATTAATGAGAGATAGAATGTTGGGAGGGAACTGCACAGTAGTAAAAGACAAAGAGTGGAGGAAGTCACTCTCATATGGAGAGAGGGAGATCCAACTCAAGGAAAGAGGGAAATGAGCAGACAAAAGGGAGAGAACTAGATATCAAAAGGGGGTGGGAAAAGAAAGCATGAATTACATAGGAAAGGGGATCATGCTGTAGGACGAATTTATTGAGGAGAAGCGGGTAACAACCTTAGAGAGTTAAAACTCTACATACAAGACAAAAGGAGAAGCGAGCTGCAAGAGGAAGCACAGAAGAGGGGAGAGGAAGAAAGACTTTATTTTTCTCTAAGTACTATTTGTCATTCATTGGATAACTAAAGGGTAGAGGCAGTTTTCCTCTAGAACTCCCCATGCATTGGTGAACTGTTTAGAAGCTGGTGGGTGGGAAAAGAAGAACCTCTCGAGTCACTATTTCAGTTCGTAGATTAGTGTTTATTCCCTTGAGAAATACCACCTCAGATCTTTGGGATATGGCTTGGGGGTTGTTAGAGTCGGTCTTTACATCCCTCCGTCAGAGATCATTTCTCTTATTGCATTTCATTTTTAGGTGTCTCATTCCGCTCATTCATCTGCATTCTGTTAGGGGCATGCCATTATCTGATGGAAGGGTCTCTTCATGAGTTTCCCTCATGTTTGTACCTGCTGGGTTGGTCAAAATTTATCAAAATTCATTAAAGTTGATTTCAGTCATTTACAGTCATAGATGGTCTTGTGGTCAAAAAGAGTCTTTCAGTCATTAGGTCTAGGCTTTGGTCTTCAGAATGTCAAATAATGCCCGCAGGCCGTGAGGATGTCTTCAATAAGTTTTCATTCCAAGATTTTCATCATCAATAATGCTCAAGGATGTTTCTTCTTCAAAACTCTGTTTTGAGGAAGAAAACGTCAAATTAATTGTTTGTAATAAATATGTATTTTTAAAGTTTTTTGCCATGAAGTACTTAAAATGCAACCTCTGGTCATCCTTTGCCGAAGTCCAATGCCACCATCCCGCAAAAAAATCAACCAAGAAGCCATCATTTTAGCCAAAAAATCAAAAGGAAAGTTGAAGAACAGAGTTGTATTAAAATGTGAAAAAGTGCCGATGTGAAACATTATAAAAATGGGTCTTTACAAAGAAAAAATCAAAGCCATGTCTTTATGAAGATATTTCTATGTGTATCAATGTCATTTGCATTCAAGAGATCATGTGAAAGCCGACCCAAGCTGTGGAAGGGCGAAACTGTAAGCCAAGACTCTGTTAAAACTCTACGCGGCGCGTTGGGAGAAGGCGCAGCGCCCATAGGCCGCGCGGTGTGTAGAGCCGAAGTCCACTGTGTAATTTTCAAAGGGCACGACGCATCCAGTGAGCGCGGCGCACAGGGCCTCCAAGCCCAAATTTCATCACTGCTTCTCAAATCTTCAAAACGATTCAACTCTTTTGATCCAAGTAAGTGTTGTGGGCCCTTGCCATCTGATTTTAACTCGTGTTGGGTGCTATTTGGAAGGAGGAATTCAAGAGTTTAATTGATGAAAAGATAACCCTATATTCATATAAAAATCTGCTCCTAGGGTTTGAAATTGGGTGTCAAAACTTGTCTTTAATGCCAAAATACTCTCATTCCATTTTCACTTGTGTTGCCCACCACTGTCACACTATTGTCAATATCCTACCCCTATTCCCTTATATCCTAAGCTACTCATATTATTCCATTCCCATTTCACTGTCCCAAATCCTCTTATTCCATATACTAATCTCTTTCCCCACATCACTTATAAATCCCCAAATCCCGAAGTCCCCCAAACAGTGACTGTCCTCACATCCTTAAATTCACTTGACTCAAATATATCTTGTCATTTCATTTATCCCTATCTCTAAAAACTACTCATTCCCTATCCTAAACTCTACCATTCCCTTTCATTTTTCCCATTCCCTTATCATTTTCAACAAATACCCAAATCCCAGATTCCTATATATAGTCAAGTGATTGTTAACACATTTCAAAATCTCACTTGACAATCTCCAGTCCATTTTTCCCATTGTCCTTGTTTACCACAGCCCCTTCACATTTGACACACATTTGGAAATTGGAGGCAGTTACACCAAACTCTTGTTTTCACCACATATCTATCAGCATATACTTTTTATACACATTGAAAAGCACCATGTCAGAGACAAATTCATCATATGAGCAAGAATATGAGTAGGATAGTGATTCAACTGCAGAGCTAAATGTACCGAGGAGGTCTCATAAAAGTGGCAGGCACGTCAGAGAAGAGCCCACTTCCTTGACTCAATTGCAGGCCTGCCCGCTTGCAATGGCATGCTTTCAACAACATTCATGTTTTCAGTATTGTGAGATGATTTCTCAGATTCAGAATCATCAGGAGTTGGTTCGCTTATTTGTCCTACATTTACGTGATGGTCATGTAAACCTTGCTGGAGTTGACTTCACCTTAACACCAGAAACCATTTCTCAGGCAACCAAGATACCAAACATAGGTGAAGAGTGGAATAAGAGACAGCAGTTGGATAGAGCATATTATGAACCTTACATCAGGCCTGGTTATATGAGGCAGCTCAGCAGGGTGTTTCCTTTCAGATTCTTGAAGGAGTCCTATGCGCCATTAATGAAGCTCATCATTAGATACTTCAGTTGCGAGGGTAGATTCTCACGCCTTTATGCATACCAAATTCGACTGTTGATGCATTTCACAAGAGTGAGACTGATGAATATTCCATACTTCATGTGCCGAAACATAGAGCAGATGACTACCCTTGTGCAAAAGAAGACTCCAGAGCAGCAACATAACAACATTTATTATTATGCGCTCATCAAGATGATTGTGGTACATCAGCTTGGATTGTAGGGCATTGCATGGGGGGAGTTCATTTCCCGTGACTTCTTTACAACCCCTCAGCCTCCTCCAGAGATTTTTCACGATGTAGGTGGGCCTTCGTATCAGTTTGAGGTTCCTGAGACAGAGCCTATCAGTTTTCCAGTGTGTGTTACCTATCAGAGAGGTACCAGAGCCTTATTTGCAGCAGCACGACGAGTACTATCTCCACCCGGCGTGGAAGGGGTCTTGCCTTCTACATCGGCACAGGTACAGGACAGAGGCAAGAAGCCTATGCAGGATGAGGGCCCCTCAGGAGGCCAAGATACTGATTTTATATTGATCGATGTCGATTCGAGCTCTCCCAGCTCAAAGCTGAAAGAAATCATCCAGGAGCAGAAATCTGAGATCGACACACTTACCGAGAAATTGCAGAGAGCTCAGTGGGTTATAAATTACTTGGAGCAGCGGAATAAATAATTGGAGGATCATCAGACACTCATAGAGTTGCGGAAAATCCGTGAAGACCGTGAATTGGCCCGAAAGAGACTAGGTACATGACACCATTTGAGCGAGAGACTTGCCTTACGAGAGTCAACATTCATCTGGAGAAGCTCTTGGCGAAGGCCAATAGGGACAAAGACATGCTCAGACATATGAAGAATCACTATTGGGCCCGCACACACGTTTGCAGAGCTAGGATGAAGATCCTGAAGGCGAGGTTGAGAAGAGCACTGAAACGACGAAAAAGGCCTAATCCACTCCAAATCTTGGCCGAAGCTTCCTTGGCTAAGCATGGGACATGATGGGAGAAATTCACTCCCAAAATTTGGAGTAAATTTTGTCATTTTTGAAATTTTGGTTGCAAAACAGGTTTTTCTGCCCGACGCGTCGCACCACTCGACGCGCGCTTACGTTTGAGAGATCTTCTGGAGGAAAATTTTTCATTTTTTGATTTTTTATGGTAAATTATGCATGCTCAGGAATGGCTAAGAGATTTCATCAAGTTCTAGGTGGTCTTAAAGGTAAAAAAAACTCCAAAAATGACCTTTCTGCCACCTTTTGCACCAGCAGGAACCAGTCTTGGGAGATTGCAGTTGTAGAGGGGAAAATGAACTCTAAATTGAACAATTACACTTGTGTTGGATGGCAGATAGACAGGGCTTTCCAACGAGCTATCATGAGCTCAATTTGGACTTCGGGAAGTGCCCCAAAAACAGGCTCAAAGTGGCACGGCGCATTGAGTTTTCTGGCGTGGCGCATAGAGGATTTTGGTCCAATTTTTACTTTTCAGCTCAGAAATTCGGCCAGTTTGACTAGTTTCACTTCTTGATGTAATTATTGATCTATCTTGATGTAATTTTATGACTGTGATGTAAATTTGGCTCATTTTTACTTGTTCTAGAGGATTCATTCACTAAAAGGTGAAAATTAAGTGAATGGATAAGTTTCCTAGCATATAGAGGCAAGTTGTTTGGCTGCCTAGATTTCAGTTCCATGTTTAGAATTGGTTGAAACAGCTCCTAGAAGGATGAGTTCGACCCCTAGAGGCATGGGAAGGGGTTAGGATGGTCTATATATTGTATTTTCTGAGACATTTTCAGGGTTGGACTTTTGGGAATAGTTTGGCACCTCATTGTATATTCATTTCAGATTTTTGGCAAAGGAAAGACCAGAGTTTTGCAGCACTTGTTGGGATCCTTGTGGCTCTGAGTTTTGATGATGTTTTTATTCATGTATCTGTAAGTTTCATTGATGTTTATGTATGCCATTTCCCTTCTCTTTGCTTCTGAATTAAACAAATGAGTAACTAAGGTAGAATTCATTAGTTTGCTGGTGCTCTGCCTTAAACTTTTGTTTAGTTTTATATGTTTTCCTCCGTTTGAAGAGGATCCTTGCACCTTCTTGCCCTCTTCAGCTTCTCAGCAGTCTTTTCTATCCATCCATTGAATCTAAGACATCAAAACCATTGCCTACCTTGCCCCAACTCGAACTCTGCAAGAAATTGGCCTCATCCCCAAGCCCAAAACTGCCTTTCCCCTTTTCCAACAAAAACCCCTAAAAATCATTCCAAACTCCTTGATTAATATACATAGCCTAAAATTAGCACTCATTTCAGTCATCTGAAGGCCTATTGATACATTTTTACTGAGATTGACCCAGAGAGATCCCTCTCTTGTTCTGGTAGGGCTAGCTACCAGACTGAGCGTGGTTTGGTGTTACCCTGAATCCCGCCTTCCTTCAGCCTGAGGTGGATTTGGGCTATAACATAGTGGCGGCCATACTGGGGAAAAAATGGTTTGCTTTTTGGTGTTACTTGTTTTATAAGTTATAGACGGAGCCTGAAGTTATTCTAGGTAGCCTTCGAAACGCTTCTGCTTTGCATTAGCGGAAGTAGATAAACACTGCTTCAGTCAATATCCGGTTTATCTTGTGAACGTGACACTTGACTTGTGAATTACCCCAGTATATTACATTGTTCTGGACTTTTGGGTGATTGAGTCTAGAATTTGATAGGCTGAAATAGATCAGTTTTGTCCTTTGATTTTTGAATAGATCAACACACTGACTTCCAGAAGACATACTAGAGCTAATCCCGATCCTGATCCGCCTCCAGTGTATGAGAATCCAAATCTAATTTCAAGAATCCTCCATCGAGAAAGTTCCGTGATCCCTTTTTTTAAATCTCATTCATGCCCTACTATATTTTAATTCCTTGAAGATATTGAGTTTGATGATCAATTCGAGTTGTTTTTATTTGAAACTAAGTCTGAAAGTGCTACTGGTTCTACTGTCATAAATCCCGAGTTTATCAAGTATCTTAAGATTGAACAAGCTAACAGATCCATTGATATTTACATCCTGAACATTCAAAACTCTATTGTGGCAACGAATATTCCTGAGTTTATCGAATCCGCTTCTGAAACTCTTGGTCCATCAGCAGTTACTTCTGATTCACAAGTTCACATCGAGCCTTCTTTTATTCCTACCATTCCCGTGAAACTATCTATTTCTGATAAAAAATCTGCAGTAGTTCCTCCTCCATCTCCACCACATACACCTCGTACATCTACTGCTCCTACTCTACCCGTTTCTCCAAGACAGATCATAAATCCACCAAGAGCAATAGCTGCTAGATTCGCACCTCTTGTCTTGCCCCAGAACTTGGATCCCATGCCCGCTGATTATTAGAGTAAAATCCCTTTGTTTGATGGTACTCCTCAAAGTGTGCCCGCTTAGCAGCATATTGATAGAATGACAGACTTCTTTGATCTCCATGAAATTGATGAAGAGAATGTTACCATGAGATTGTTTGTGCAAAATTTTGGAGGTGAGGTACGCAAGTGGTTTAGAGCTTTGCAGCCTAGAAGTATTAATACATTAGAAGAGCTTCAGAGATAGTTTCTAGATCACTGGGAAATGAAGAAAGATCCACTTCAAATCACTTCTGAATATACCAAGATCAAGCGCAATCCTGGTGAGTCCGTCCAAGACTATATTATCAGATTTAATGCGGTTTATAATGCAATTCCTGATGATTTGAGGCATTATAAGAAGTCAGATTTGTTAAAATTCTCGGATGGTTTTGATCCGGAGATGGCCTATTCATTACGAGATAGAGATCCACCCACCTTAGAAGATATGCAGAAAATAGCGGTAAGTGTTGAGGCAAATTTGAATGACAAGAGAGCTAGATTGAAAGCAGAGAAGAAAGTTGTGATAAAGGAAGAAGCTTCTACATCTACATCAGATCAGCTACTTCATAAAGTGGAAAAAATGTTCGAAAGGCTCACACTTGATAAGCCCAAACTGCAGATCCGAAATCCCAATTTCCGTGGTCAGCAGCAGCCACAATTCAGGATCAAACAACGAGAACAGAGAGCACAAGAACTAGCAGTCCAGCAGCAAGTAAAGACACCTCTTCAGTAGAATTTTGTTGGTCAGGATTCAGATGATGAAGATGATGTAGTAGGGGAGGAAAATCATTTCTTTACTCCTGATGATTTTCCCATTTATATCACTGAAGATGAGGAGTATGTAGAAAGTTCAGCGGTACAAAGAGATGAGGATTTTATGTTGGCTAATGATGCAGCTCTTAAGGAAGAGTTGGATGAATATCAGAGAGGTTATATGAATGCCTTGTTAGCCCAGCAGAAGCAATATTCTCTTAGAAACAGAGATGTGCCTGTCAACCCAATCCAAAAGAGAAAGGAAGTTTCAGCACCTAAAAACCATTCACCTGTTGCACAAAAGAAAGCAAAAGAGATAGTTGATCCCGCTGCCACCAAGTCATCATCAGCAGAAAAATCAAATCAGCCAATTACATCAAGGGAGAAGGCTGAAAAGAAAGATGTCCCAGCCAAAGAGATCGAAAAGACTTCAGCCTTTAGTTTGGAGAATGACATTTCTAAATTAAAGGTGTCCATTCCCTTGACTGAACTAATGAAGAACAATAGTTATAAAGGTCAAGTTTCCAAAATTTTGAATTTCGATCCCATGTCTGATATGGTGAATATTGAAGATGATCAACCTGAACTGATATTTTGACCAGCTTTAGATGGTGAGTCTCCGGACAACGAAGTGCCTCCTTTTTATATCAGTCTTCGATTGCATGAGTTTGTATTTCATAACGCCATGTTCGATTCCGGTGCTTCCCATAATCTTATGCCGAAAGCAATCATGGAGAAGTTGGGTTTAGACATCACTAGGAAGTACCATGATCTTTATTCATTTGATTCTAAAAAAGTGAGATGTATTGGGCTCATTAAAGACTTGGTTGTTAGTTTGGATCAGATTCCCACAAAGAATGTTTTGATGGACGTAGTTGTGGCAGACATTCCTCCTAGGTTTGGTATGTTTCTTTCCAGTTCTTGGGGAGAAAAATTGAAAGGGACTTTACAATTATATTTCTCCTATGCAACAATTCCCGTGTTTGGTCAAATGAGAAAGTTGTACCGGGAACAAAAAATGAAGTATATGATTACAACCAAGGAGAAACCGGTCAATCATCCGATTAATTATGTACATACAGATTTATAGTCTTTTGTTTTGTTTGCCGATAGTTTCAATGATGTAGATATTCAGTTAGTTCAAGCAGAAGATATTCCAGAGATTACCGAGAATTTTAGAGAAGTTTTGCAGAAAGAAAGGAAAAAACCAGAAAGCACAGTTGAGCAATTAGCTAAAGATAGTGGACAACAAGCAGAAAAAACAGAGCTAGCACAATTTCAGCACTTAGAGGATGATGAAGAGGGTCTATGGACCATGGATTTTGATGGTGCAGTGGGAAATGATGGTGCTGGAATTGGTATTTGGGTACACAGTCCTTTTCCAACTCCAAACAAGGTACCGAGCAATGTACGGGTATGTTCTTACAAATTAGCATTCGATTGTTCGAACAATGAGGCTGAGTACGAAGCTCTGATTGCTGGCCTAAAAATTCTTAGAAAGTTGAATGCTAAGAGAATTACAATCTATGGCGACTCCGAATTGGTGATTAAGCAAGTAAAGGGTGAATATCAAACGAAGCATCCCCGGATGCGGGCTTACCGTAATGCTGTTCTGGATATTTTGAAGCAGTTTTCAGATTATACTTTGACTTGTATTCCTCGCATTCAAAATGGAATTGCAGATGCACTTTCTAAGGTAGCAAGTAACTTGAAGATCCCAATGAATTCAAGTAATAAGTTCGAAATCCATGTGAAGCACCGTCCTACCGTCCCGGATAATCAAAGATGTTGGCAAGTTTTCCAAGATGATGATGAGATTAATGATTTTCTGCAAAATAAAGGGAAGTTCAAAGATACCTCAATTGATGTAGAATATGATGATGGTGAAGCCGACGTGCGAGTAAATAAAATGGAAGTGTTGCAGCTAAAAGACAACGTTATTCCTAAAGGTTTGATACCTTTAGAAGAGCTCTTCGATTAGGATGATGTGGCCAAGAAACCAACCTTACGACCGACTGAAAAAGGAGTTGAAGATGTAAATATTGGAACAGTTGAAGACCCAAAAATGGTGAAGTTATCCAAATCATTGCCACCGGAGGTAAAAGAAAAATATGTGAGTTTGTTGTCTTCGTTTGTTGATGCTTTCGCTTGGGATTATTCAAATTTAAAGACGTATGACACCAATATAATTCAGCACACTATCCCAATCAAGCCTAATCAGAAGCCTTTCAGACAGAAGCTAAGAAGAATCAACCCGAAGTTGCTGCCATCGATTGAGAAGGAGGTAAACAGGTTGTACAAAGCAGGAATCATTGTTCCCATTAGATTTTCTGATTGGATTTCCAATTTAGTGCCAGTGCGGAAAAAGACAGGTGAGATTTGGTTGTGTATTGATTTCAGAAATTTGAACAAGGTGTCATTGAAGGACAATTATTGATTGCCTAAAATGGATCATATACTGCAACGAGTAGTTGGAGCATCTCGCATGTCACTACTCGACGATTATTCTGGATATAACCAAATTTTGGTCCATGAGGATGATCGTGACAAAACCGCGTTCACCACTCCGTGGGGAACTTTCCACTATGCCAAGATGCCATTCGGTTTGAAGAATGCTGGTGCGACTTTTTAGCGAGCGATGGACATGGATTTTGCGAATGAAAAAGATGTTTTCCTTGTTATATACCTTGATGATTTGATGGTCTTTTCCAATTCAGATGAAGAGCATATGTATCACTTGAAAGTTGTTTTTCAAAAGTGCAGAAAATATGGTGTCTCGCTTAATCCTAAAAAGAGCTTGTTTGCCATGGATGAAGGCAAATTACTTGGTCACATTATTTCAAAAGATGGCATTCGTATTGATCCAGCACGTGTTGAAGCAATTCAGCAAATTGACCCTCCCAGGAACAAGAAGGAGATTCAGTCTTTTAATGGTAAGATGAACTTTTTACGCCGTTTTGTCCCTAACCTTGCTGAACATTTAAGAGAAATAAAAAATATGCTGAAAAAGGACAGCCAAGTGAAGTGGACTGAAGAGGCAGTAAAGTCCTTTAATTTGGTGAAGTTGGCACTATCTTCAGCTCCGGTGTTAATCAGCCCGGATTACACCCAAGATTTTATTTTGTTTTCCTTTGCTTCGGAGCATACCATGGCAGCTGTGTTAATGCAGAAAAGAGATGGGCATGAGAAGCCAATAGCTTTTTTCAGTCGAACTATTAGAGACACAGCCTTGAAGTACAACATCATTGAGAAGCAAGCTCTGGCATTGGTAAAAGCATTAAAGGATTTCCGGGTATACATTTTGCATTCCCATATTTTGGCTTATGTTCCTAATGCTGCCGTGAAAGATGTTTTAGTACAGACTGATCCGGAAGGAAGACGTGGCAATTGGATTGCAGCTTTGCTGGAATATGATGTGGAGATAAGGCCCATGAAGCTTATCAAGGGACAGGGGCTGGCGAAGCTTATGGCTGAATCGAATTTGCATGCACTAGACATAAATCTGATTGCTGCTATGTCTGATGAGGATGAGGAGAATTCGCCACTTTAGGTATTGGAAATTTTTGTTGCTTCCCCATGGTATTCAGATATCGTGTATGTTCTTCAAAATTTGTCATCACCGCCCGGCATGACTAGAAACAAAGGTAGAACTTTGAAACCGAAGGCTGCAAAATTTTGTATTTTGAATTCTGCACTTTATTGGAAAGATCTGGGTGGTGTTTTGTTGAATTGTTTGGTGGAGGAAGAAGTGAAGAAGGTAATGGAGGATTTCCATAAAGGAGACTGCGGGGGTCACCATTTTTGGAAAAAAACAGCCAATAAGATTTTGAGAGTGGGGTACTATTGGCCGACATTGTTTGCTAATGTGTATAAAACAGTCAAAGGCTGCCATGAGTGCCAAATTTTCGAAGGAAGACATAAATTACAGCCTTTGCCGCTTAAACCTATTGAGGTAAGCGCCCATTTTCAGCAGTGGGGTTTGGATTTCATTGGGGAGATCCATCCTCCTTCTTCAGGAAAACATAGATGGATCCTAACAGCGACTGATTACTTCACGAAATGGATCGAAGCAGTTCCCACAAGGGAGGCTAACGATTCGGTAATCATTTCTTTCCTTGAGAACAACATTTTGTCTCGTTTTGGTTGCCCAGTAAATTGATCACTGATAATGCAGCATCTTTTAAATCAAGAAAGATGATTGAGTTTTGTGCCAAGTATAAAATCATTTTGGGACATTCAACTGCCTATCATCCGCAAGGCAACGGTTTGGCGGAATCTTCCAATAAATATTTAGTCAACATCATTAAAAAGTTGCTGGACATAAATAAGAAGAGTTGGCATAAGACCCTGGTCAATGCGCTATGGGCTGATTGAGTGAGTCCAAAGAAGTCCATTGGTATGTCCCCCTTTGAGTTAGTTTATGGAGTGGATACAGTGTTTCCTACCTCTCTTGCTGTTCCAGTGGTCAAGCTTCTTCAGGAAGCTAGCAGTGAAGAAAGCCATATGCAGAGAAGGATAAATCACATGATTCACTTGCAGCAAACGAGAGAAGAGGTCTTCCAGAACAAATTCAAGTTGCAGGAGATAATCAAGAAGATCTATGACAGGAAAGCGAAGGCGGATAAATTCCAATTGGAGGAAGTGGTGCTGAAGTGGGATGCTAGGAATGAGGACAAAGGTAAACACGGTAAGTTTGAAAATCTCTGGAAAGGTCCATTTAAGATTGCATCATATCGAGGTCAGAACGCCTTTCTTTTGAAGGATATGAACGGTGAAGACTGTCCAAGAGGGCCGGTCAATGGTCGGCTGCTCAAGCGGTACCATTTCTAAGATGTTTTCTGCTGATCATATTGTCATTGTACATGTCATTTATTTCAATTTCATTGCAAGTGTGTACTGTGGTCTTTTCTTTAGTTTGGGGCCCGAAGTGAAGGCTATAATTCTGAAGAAGGATTTCAATTTTGGTTTGAATCTGTCTAGTCGGTTTGGTTCATTCATTTCAGTTTTAAGAGTTGAGTCAGTTTCAGTCAAAGTTTCAGTCAAATAAATTCAGTCAACAGTTTTGAGTTGATTTGTCAAAATAATGGACTCCATAGCGCAATGGATGAAGGCACTTTCTATCTCTCCCAGAGATCTGCCATTCTTGGCACCTCCCAGGAGCTACCATCCCCATTGGAGCCAATGTTAGAGTCGGTCTTTACATCCCTCCGTCAGAGATCATTTCTCTTATTGCATTTCATTTTTAGGTGTCTCATTCCGCTCATTCATCTGCATTCCATTAGGGGCATGCCATTATCTGACGGAAGGGTCTCTTCACGAGTTTCCCTCATGTTTGTACTCGCTGGGTTGGTCAAAATTTATCAAAATTCATTAAAGTTGATTTCAGTCATTTACAGTCATAGATGGTCTTGTGGTCAAAAAGAGTCTTTCAGTCATTAGGTCTAGGCTTTGGTCTTCAGAATGTCAAATAATGCCCGCAGGCCATGAGGATGTCTTCAATAAGTTTTCATTCCAAAATTTTCATCATCAATAATGCTCAAGGATTTTTCTTCTTCAAAACTCTGTTTTGAGGAAGAAATCGTCAAATTAATTGTTTGTAACAAATATGTATTTTTAAAGTTTTTTGCCATGAAGTACTTCAAATGTAGCCTCTGGTCATCCTTTGCCGAAGTCCAATGCCACCATCCCGCAAAAAAATCAACCAAGAAGCCATCATTTTAGCCAAAAAATCAAAAGGAAAGTTGAAGAACAGAGTTGCATTAAAATGTGAAAAAGTGTCGATGTGAAACATTATAAAAATGGGTCTTTACAAAGAAAAAATCAAAGCCATGTCTTTATGAAGATATTTCTATGTGTATCAATGTCATTTTCATTCAAGAGATCATGTGAAAGCCGACCCAAGCTGTGGAAGGGCAAAACTGTAAGCCAACACTGTGTTAAGACTCTGCGCGACGCGTTGGGGGAAGGCGCGACGCACATAGGCCGCGCGGCGCATAGAGCCGATGTCCACTGTGTAATTTTCAAAGGGCGCGACACATCCAGTGAGTGCGGCGCACTGGGTTTGTGCACGGCGCACAGGGCCTCCAAGCCCAAATTTCATCACTGCTTCTCAAATCTTCAAAACGATTCAACTCTTTTGATCCAAGTAAGTGTTGTGCACCCTTGTCATCTGATTTTAACCGTGTTGGGTGCTATTTGGAAGGAGGAATTCAAGAGTTTAATTGATGAAAATATAACCCTATATTCATATAAAAATTTTCTCCTAGGGTTTGAAATTGGGTGTCAAAACTTGTCTTTAATGCCAAAATACTCTCATTCCATTTTCACTTGTGTTGCCCACCACTGTACACTATTGTCAATATCCTACCCCTATTCCCTTATATCCTAAGCTACTCATATTATTCCATTCCCATTTCACTGTCCCAAATCCTCTTATTCCCTATACTAATCTCTTTCCCCACATCACTTATAAATCCCCAAATCCCGAAGTCCCCCAAACAGTGACTGTCCTCACATCCTTAAATTCACTTGACTCAAATATATCTTGTCATTTCATTTATCCCTATCTCTAAAAAATACTCATTCCCTATCCTAAACTCTACCATTCCCTTTCATTTTTCCCCTTCCCTTATCATTTGCAACAAATACCCAAATCCTAGATTCCTATATACAGTCAAGTGATTGTTAACACATTTCAAAATCTCACTTGACAATCTCCAGTCCACTTTTCCCACTGTCCTTGTTTACCACAGCCCCTTCACATTTGACACACATTTGGCAATTGGAGGAAGTTACACCAAACTCTTATTTTCACCACATATCTATCAACATATACTTGTTATACACATTGCAAAACACCATGTCAGAGACAAATTCATCATATGAGCAAGAATATGAGTAGGATAGTGATTCAACCGCAGAGCTAAATGTACCAAGGAGGTCTCATAAAAGTGGTAGGCACGTCAGAGAAGAGCCCACTTCCTTGACTCAATTGCAGGCCTGCCCGCTTGCAATGGCATGCTTTCAACAACATTCATGTTTTCAGTATTGTGAGATGATTGCTCAGATTCAACATCATCAGGAGTTGGTTCGCTTATTTGTCCTACATTTGCGTGATGGTCATGTAAACCTTGCTGGAGTGAACTTCACCTTAACACCAGAAACCATTTCTCGGGCAACCGGGATACCAAACATAGGTGAAGAGTGGAATAAGAGACAACAGCTAGATAGAGCATATTATGAACCTTACATCAGGCCTGGTTATATGAGGCAGCTCAGGAGGGTGTTTCCTTTCAGATTCTTGAAGGAGTCCTATGCGCCATTAATGAAGCTCATCATTAGATACTTTAGTTGCGAGGGTAGATTCTCACGCCTTTATGCATACCACATCCGACTGTTGATACATTTCACGAGAGTGAGACTGATGAATATTCCATACTTCATGTGCTGAAACATAGAGCGGATGACTACCCTTGTGTAGAAGAAGACTCCAGAGCAGCAACATAATAATATTTATCATTATGCACTCATCAAGATGATTGTGGTACATCAGCTTGGATTGTAGGGCATTGCATGGGGGGAGTTCATTTCCCGTGACTTCTTTACAGCCCCTCAGCCTCCTCCAGAGATTGTTCATGATGCAGGTGGGCCTTCGCATCAGTTTGAGGTTCCTGAGACAGAGCCTATCAGTGTTCCAGTGTGTGTTACCTATCAGAGAGGTACCAAAGCCTTATTTGCAGCAGCACGACGAGTACTATCTCCACCCGGGGTGGAAGGGGTCTCGTTACCTTCGACAGCAGTGCGAGTACTATCTCTACATGGTGTGGAAGGGGTCTCACCTTCTACATAAACATAGGTACAGGACAGTGGCAAGAAGCCTATGCATGGTGAGGGCCCCTCAGGAGGCCAAGATACTGATTTTATATTGATCGATGTCGATTCGAGCTCTCCCAGCTCAAAGCTGAAAGAAATCATCCAGGAGTAGAAAGCTAAGATCGACACACTTACCGAGAAATTGCAGAGAGCTTTGTGGGTTATAAATTACTTGGAGCAGCAGAATAAACAATTGGAGGATCAACAGACACTCATAGAGTTGCGGAAAATCCGTGAAGACCGTGAATTGGCCCGGAAGAGACCAGGTGACATGACACCATTTGAGCGAGAGACTTGCCTTACGAGAGTCAACATTCATCTATAGAAGCTCTTGGCGAAGGCCAATAGGGACAAAGACATGCTCAAACATATGAAGAACCAATATTGGGCCCGCACACACGTTTGCAGAGCTAGGATGAAGATCCTGAAGGCGAGGTTGAGAAGAGCACTGAAACGGCGAAAAAGTCCTGATCCACTCCAAATCTTGGCCGAAGATTCCTTGGCTAAGCATGGGACACGTTGGGAGACATTCACTCCAAATTTCAGCAAATTTGGAGTAAATTTTGTCATTTTTGAAATTTTGGTTGCAAAACAGGTTTTTCTGCCCAACGCGTCGCACTACTCGACGCGCGCTTACGTTTGAGAGATCTTCTGGAGGAAAAATTTACATTTTTGGATTTGTTATGGTAAATTGTGCATGCTTAGGAATGGCTGAGAGATTTCATCAAGTTCTGGGTGGTCTTAAATGTCAAAAAAACTCCAAAAATGGCCTTTCTGCCACCTTTTGCACTAGCAGGAAACAATCTTGGGAGATTGTAGTTTTGGAGGGGAAAATGGACTCAAAATTGAAAAATTCCACTTGGGTTGGATAGCAGACAGACAAGGCTTTCCAAAGAGCTATCAGGAGATCAATTTGGACTTCAGGAAGTGTCCCAAAAATAGGCTCAAAGTGGCACGACGCATTGAGTTTTTTGGCGCGGCGCATAGAGGATTTTGGTCCAATTTTTACTTTTCAGCTCAGAAATTCGGCCAATTTGACTAGTTTCACTTCTGGATGTAATTATTGATCTATCTTGATGTAATTTTATGACTGTGATGTAAATTTGGCTCATTTTTACTTGTTCTAGAGGATTCATTCATTAAAAGGTGAAAATTAAGTGAATGGATCAGTTTCCTAGCATATAGAGGCAAGTTGTTTGGCTGCCTAGATTTCAATTCCATGTTTAGAATTGGTTGAAACAGCTCCTAGAAGGATGATATCGACCCCTAGAGGCATGGGAAGGGGTTAGAATTGTCTATATATTGTATTTTCTGAGATATTTTCAGGGTTGGACTTTTGGGAATAGTTTGGCACCTCATTGTATATTCATTTCAGATTTTTGGCGAAGGAAAGACCAGAGTTTTGCAGCACTTGTTGGGATCCTTGTGGCTCTGAGTTTTGATGATTTTTTTCTTCATGTATCTGTAATTTTCATTGATTTTTATGTATTCCATTTCCGTTCTCTTTTCTTCTGAATTAAACAAATGAGTAACTAAGGTAGAATTCATAGGTTTGCTGGTGCTCTGCCTTAAAATTTTGTTTAGTTTTATATGTTTTCATCAGTTTGAAGAGGATCCTTGCTCCCTCTTTCCCTATTCAGCTCCTCAGCATTATTTTCCATCCATTCATTGAATATAATACATCAAAGTCATTGCCTACCCTTCCCTAACTTGAACTCTGCAAGAATTTGGCCTCATCCCCAAGCCCAAAATTGCCTTTCCCTTTTTCCAACAAAAACCCTTAAAAAATAATTTCAAACTCCTTGATTAATATACCTAGCCTAAAATTAGCACTCATTTAAGTCATCTCAAGCCCTATTGATACATTTTTCCTGAGATTGACCCGGAGAGAGCCCTCTCCTATTCTGGTAGGGCTAGCTACCAGACTGAGCGTGGTTTGGTGTTACCTTGAATCCTGCCTTCCTTCAGCCTAAGGTGGATTTGGGCAATAACAGGGGTGAAATATGCAAGTATATTGGTTTCATATTGTTTATGGTTGGGTGAACATTTGAAGTCCCAAACTCAGTTTCCCGTCTTCATTATAAATCCAAGATAAGTTATATTATGTGTAACCTTGTATGTTTTTCGCTTTGAAATGTGAATTGTTGATATCTTGATAATTTTCATGACAAGTCTTCTCACTTGTGTTTATATATTGAATGGCTAGTTATGACCCATGTAAGGATATGTGAATGAATATGAGTGTTTCATGTTCTTGATGGTTAGTAAGAAGTATTCATATTTTGATGTGAGTTGATGTTCTTCTTATTTGAAACTTGGGTTGAGTTTCATTACTTATATAGGCTAATTGATAAATCTTTTTTCTCTACTGAAGAGTTGTTGTAATCCAGGAATGGAGTTATGATTCATGAGCTGAAATTATTTATGATTCTCAACCAAAGTTTCTTTCAAATAATACATGTGAATTTTCTTGACCGTTAGCAGCATGGGAATCCATTCATGTTACAGATGCATAATTATTGTTGTTGTAGGCTCCTATAATCGATAATATTGTGAAAGGGACTATTTCATAGGCTTGAATGACCTGGTTTATGTTCTTGTATTTATCCTAACTTTCCGTCCTCATTGGGTGCATTAAAAGCTCATATCTCTCATAGATAAACATTGATTGCATGTTTCCTTAAGATTCCAAATGGTATAAGATTCAATGTCTACACTTAATAAGCAGGATTAGTTTCATTTCTGAGTTGAAATGGTGTGCTCAAGAAAATTTTGAATGTGATTTTATGTAAATGAATAAATAACATATACAATGGATCCTTGAAGGAATTAAAAAAATCTACAAATATCTGAACCAAGAATATGAAAAAAACTAGCATAAGAACTTATTTTATTAATGAATAATGGTTACATAGAGGATGCTTACTGATAGGTTCAATTTATTTAGAAGTTTAAGCACATAAAAAACTTATAATAGTTAATAAACTATGCACCAAAATTTGATCTATGCGTTGATGCAGAGGGAAACTACGTCTCACAACCTTAAGAACTCTTAACCCTGCATAAGAGGCATCTTAATATTGCATTTTTAGAATCCTCCATTCTCGCCCAAGGGCTCTGGCGATGAGGATTTTATGTCCTTTCCAATATCTAAATGCCCTACAAACCATTGAGAGGCACCAGAGATATGCTTATAGTCTTGCTTTGAAATAAGAAGCCCCTAATGTTTGGTAAGGGAGGTGGATACCTTAGAAGCTCATTGTAGGGCCATCGTAGAGAGTAGTTGTAAGAGCGCCTATGTCAACATGCCAGTGAATCCTCTATTTAAATGTAGGGAATTTATGATGGCTAGGAACTCATTGGAGTTGATTTCACCCAAGTCAGGAGGGGTAGCACCATCAAGTGCTTTAGTAAGAAATCACTGCTAGTACCAAATGATGGTCTTTATCATAACACTTACAAAGACTTTGTGGTAGATTCACGACTAAAATAACAAAAAAAAGGTTCTTGATAGGTACTTGGAACAAGATCTCATGATGATTATCGAAATCCAAATTGGGTGTAATGCTTAAGGCTTGGTAATGTTCCCTTGGTTGAGCTATGGTAGAGGTCGAGTGTGGACAATTTTGCGGCAGAAGAAGACTAAAACTTAGCCTTATAACGTAGTCGACTAATCCTTATCCCATCATCAGACATAACCCTATTTATGGAAAGTTGTTATTGGTGCACCCATATTTCCCTCTAACGTGATTGAATGAGGACATGGGCAAGAGGTAATAACCTGGAAGAGTTGAGTTACGTAACAATGGGATTGACCGGGATGATGTCATTCAGGACGAGCTGGATGACATGAAAGCCTGGTGATCCTTCCATTGGTTGGATATGGTACCCACAAGCCACGTAGGTCTGGAGCCTACAACCCAGAAGAAATAGCGAAGTATCATATGTGCATTGGTGGGATGAAGTTAGTCGGGATGATCTGGATGACATGCCATCCCAAAAATCCTTCTATTGGTTAGGGGTGGACCCCTTGACATGTTAGCCTGATGCAATGAAACTAGAGGCATAAGGGAGGATGCAACAAAAATTTTCGGGATTAAATGAGTGGGATGATGTGGCAGAATCTCCACGTGTAGCAATTAGGAGCAAGGAGCTTGTGCAAAAGTGACCCCACCTAGGTCATTAAAAAGGAGTGATAGACGAAGATATTGGGATAGTGCACCAGGATGATGTTTGCATGATGATGTGTGCCCAAAAACTATACAATTAGCTGGAAGGGTGGCCCACTATCCATATAAGCTCAGAAGACATAGCCTGGAAGAAAATAAGGGTACACTAAGGGAAGCGTCGGGAGAGTAAGTACGAGATGACATCATCTGATGTCATCCTATAGGTTTCACCCCAGAAGTGCAAGGGGAAGAAGTGAAGTGGAAGTTACAGGAGGAGACTTGTGGAATGGCATAAGTCACACCATGCTAGCAAAGTGCATACTCGATTGGTGAAGAGGGGGTTCCACTCGGTAGGCCAACCCGATGCTATGACCCTGGAAAACTAAAGAGGTGCAACAAAAGGGAGCATCAGGATAAAAGCATCGGTGTTATTCAGTGCTCCAACATTAAGAGAACTGGAGGCACGAGCCCCATCGTGTTCGACGCATGTTCGAAGATCCATTAGTGGTTTTTTTGGAACTGGAAATTGCTCTGAGGGGGTTCTTGTAGCGAAATAGGAAAAAATTCCTAGACCCCCTGAGATTAATGTGAGTTGTTGATCCTTTAATGGGAGGTATTCCCTTACTGGAATCTCGAGAGGTGTCTCTATTATAACCCGTGCACATGTTGGCATGTCAGGATCCTCGTGTGATGAGTTCACTATTGAAGCAAGCAAGATTCACCCAATGATATAGACTTATGCAGGAACACAATAAAATATAGAAATGCACATAAATGCAAAGATGCAGCAGTAATAAGACTTCATTTAATTAATATCTCATAACAGAAATATGCTTACAGACAAAATGGAAATAAAATAGCTAGGGCGCTAGTAGCTTATCTCTGAGAAGAGATGTGGTGGCTACCTACCTTTGAACTACGTTAAAATGAGGCTCAAAGGCTTATTTATTATTGAGAAACAATGTAAAACCCTAAACATCCAAAAACCTAGCCCTAGGATATGAAACGCCAGACTATGGGCCCCATCAAGGTAAATTGGTACATCAATTTCTCAGGGTCGTAGCTTTGGCATACTATCTCCGTTTGACGCACATGACACATCATTAGAAAGATCTATATGAGGAATACAACTGCCGACATCAAATATCAAGTCTTGAAGACTCATCTTCTCTGGACCTTTCATGCGCAAAAAAGCGTCGTTTATTGCCTCAAAACAGCTCTGGAAGTTCAGGACTCGAAAAACTACCAAAAATAGTAAATTGTGCTACAATTAAGGAAATTGAAAAACAAAAGAAACAATGGTGGGGGTCCAAGTGTAATAGGCGGGTGGCCGCAAATATCCACTTGAATCACCCGAGACCTACATGAAGGTTAAGAAGTCATGGATTATTTCTATTGTTCCCAGGGAAACACATGTGGCGAGGGGCCACGAGATGCATGAAAAACTTGAATATACTGGTCCAAGAGTTTGAATGCCACACAGGCCAACGAAAAAATGTCATGTGGAAGCTAGATGATGTGGCATGGCCTATTATTTTATAGGAAATATCTCATGATCTAGAGGTTAGATTGAGGTAAATTTTATATCACTGGATTCTTCTCGAAAAGGAACACATTCGTGATGGTTTTTATGGGCTTAGTGGAGTTGGGAAAAATAATTTTTTTTATATCCAATTTTCATAACAGTAATTTGAAGATTGGGTATACATATAACCACCCCCTACTCTTGGTGTTGGGTAAGGGGTGTTGTTGCAGTTTAATTTTCTAGTAAAAGAAAAGGGACTGAATATATTTCTTTCTTCTTCCCCTGGTGTGACCAAGGCCAGACACCAATTTTCCAAAATCTCTTGCCATTTCCGAGTCTGACATGGAATACCTATCTTGCACTACCATCTCCTCCAAGTGGTACAATTCATTCTTAATTTTAGCTGAATTAGTTTCATGAAAGGTGTTCATGAGCTCTCTAGCCTGAGATTGATCATGACTACGTCCTTGTGGGCCATGGTCGCACCGCCTCTACAACATGGCATACGTTTTCGTTGCATTGTATCACACACACACACACACGATCAATTTTTTTACTTTTATCCACCTTCCACCCACCATTATTGTCACTAAGGATGGTTGGATGCTTCCTATCTAAGAATAATGAACAATCCCAAGCACTAACGCTACTAAATTCATTCTTCAGACCTTCACGGGTCCTAATGCCCACAAGATGTGTTTTTCAACCAAAATAACCAACATTGATATTTTTAACTTGCAACAAAATTTATTTCCTCACATAGACCAAATACCCACAATCCACACCCATAGAAACAACTTTAAGGAAGTCAGAATACAGAATTTGAAAGGTATTAAACGACATCCAACAGGTTAAAACAAATTTTCCCACCTATATATGAGACACAAAGGAAAATGAATGTACATTCAGGAACTGACATACCCACAAATATCGAACCGCCCATGAATAACACATCCCCACTGGATAGAGCCCAAACACAATATTTTTTGCAGGGCTGACACAACAATTCTTCTAGCTATAGGTTCCACAGGTAACTATAAACATGACAACAACATTGACACAACCCCCCACTTCCCTATGTCCATATAAAAATACTCTACCCCCACGAAAAAGATTAATATCCACCCACAAAAACTGCCTTCTAAGGTCAATAAATACCCTAGTACTGAATAGGCTCAGGCACAAACATAGATGGTTGACCTAGAAAAGCTTCAATTCAAACAAGGAACCCATAAAAAACCAACCTATGATCTAGATAAAACAATCATCATTGAAAGTGAAAGGCTGGGCATAGGCCCCAACATGAAGATTCCAAGAAAAAGACAGAAAATTCAAGCTATACAGAGGACTAGAAATATTTGAAATAACATACCCATGAGACTGCATCCAGAGACGCCAGAAGAAATCCCCAGGTATTAAAAGTCAGGTCTACATCTTCTTGTGCAATATTTTGTAAGAACCCCAAAGGGGACTTGTGGAAGAGGCTGAGTAGTTTCCAGATCTGGTATGGATCTGATGTTAAAGCCATATACCTGCCATAGATATGAGCTCCATTATTTATCTTCTGAAGCACACTTAGAGGGATGCAATCCATTCCTTTCTGCAATTTTATAAATGCCAGAGATGTCATTTTAATGGATTTCTGCACTATTATTTCATGTGATTTGCTGTATGTTAATGGGAGAATATTTAATAATGATGATATTATGTTCTAAGTCTTAATTATAAGCCTTATGTCTGGTCTCCAGTGATTACTGGGAAAAACTGTACAATTCTGGTTGCGGGGTTTCCTTGTTGTAACAGCTCTTCTCATTAGCTGATTTTTAGCTAGTCAACTTCGTGGGAGATCTGTTTAAGGGTCTTAAACTCATTTGTTTTTCCTGAAATTAATCACACAAGTCCCACATAGACCAATATAGGGGAAAAAATCCATAAACTGCGTTATTTTTGCACCCATTTTCTTATACAGCGTTCTCACTGAGCCTCTTGCTGATTTCCCTGAAAGTGGAATTTCCCGCTTCTCCCTTGGCTGGTTTTTGCTCCTCTTTGGACTCATTATTTAGATATGAAGATCTAGGAATCCAAAGGGCTGAAAAATCCATTTGGAGCGTGTTATACCCATAATTTCTGTGTTTCACCAAATTTCTATAGACAGAGTCTGAAACGGGCCAGGTAGCCTCTAGATCTCACCCTCTTCTTAGAGGTGACACATCCAGTAAAAGCCCTTTCAGTCTATCTTTGGTTTAGAATTTCTGGTGCATTTCCATACTACTATGAATCCATAGTGGAATATCTTAAGATATTCCCTACTGAGCTTATTCTTCCCCATTTGGAACATTACAGTGGTATCAGAGCATGATCTCTAGCTCAGCCTGTGAGATCAAGCTATCAGAGAAGTGCTGAGAAGAAGTAGAAAGCAGAAACTAGAAGAAAAAAGAAGAAAGTATGGAGAGGATGAGATTACTCTCATCTCTTTTCAGATCTAAGAAGAACCTCTCCAAAGAGGTTGTGCAAGAAGAAGAAAGAAGAAGCAGTGAAGCTCCAAAGGAGTTTCAAGAAGGAGAAGATCTTCCAGTCAGATCTGCAAGATCTGTGCATGAGGAACATCCAGAATCCTCATCTTATGGATATGTGCACTCAGCCATATCATCAGAGCCTCAACATTTTGTTAGTAGCTCCTTCATGAAAAGGGAAAAAGAAGTGAGTTTATTGGATGCACTGCCAAGGGTTAGATCTCCTTTGGGTGAAGGGTCCTCTTCTCAAGAGGGAAGCTGCAATGAAACCTTTATGAGGTTTCAAGAGAAAGGAGACATGGGAATTCCTCCTTCAATATAAAACCAATCTCCAAGGTCTCCTAGTGAGGATGAGGCATTTTCCATCTTGAAGAAAAGGTTAGAGGTGACAGCACAGTCATAGTAAGAGGACCTCTAGCACTGTATGAAGAAGAAGAAGGAGCAACTGCTCCAAGGAGAAGAGCTCTTGCATTTTTGCAGGTATTTTCTAAGAATATCACACATAAAGAGTACGGCACAACCCATGTGCAGCATGTGCCATCATTTGGTGAGATCTTGAACATTGTAGAATGTAAAGGGGAGGCCAAAATTCATATGGTAAATAGTATTTACCCCTCTTTATTTCAGAAGATTGCTGCACCAAGAAGGAAAGAATATCTCTGTAAGAGAAGCAAGGACAAATCAATCCATACACCTTTATACTATGATCTATGCCTTAATGTCTCCTCATTTGAAAGAGCTTCATTAGGGAAATCCCCTGGTGAAAGGAAAAGCAAAGTGTTCTCTCAACTTGATACATTGAAGACACCTTGGGTCAAGGGAGAAACTATCACAGTGCTGGAGACTTTGGGTAAGATGTATGCTTATGAGAATCACATTTAATTTTATGGTTGCATGTATCTTCTTACTTCATATTTGCAGCCCATGACTCCCAAGAGGAGTGTTATACCATACAAGCTTCATGGCCAACTATGGGTCAAGATTGTTCTCAAACATGGCCACTCCCTTGATGGGCTAAGGGAGATTCTACACCATGATGGGTGCTGTATTAAGGAACCAAATATAATTCTCACTTTCAGCCATGGTGAGATGAAGGGATCAGCAAGTAAGTGGTTTGTGAACCACTTACAATATTCAGATTTGATGCAGGAAAAGGAAAGCCTGCACTGGGTTTTGCTGGGTGAGTTTAAACACTCCCCAAAATCTCTGATTTTCTTGTCACATGCCTTGTCACATGTGCTGGGTGTTTGGTTTGACAAGGAAAAAGTATGGACACCACATGATGAATCCCATGTCCATACATTTACTTTTGCCTACCATGTATGTGCATGTATTTCTGTTTAGAGTGAATTTTAAAATCATGTATGTACTTGGGCTTGGGAGAACTTGTAACCTTCTCATGGGTTGGCATAAGGAGAGTTGTCTATATCATATTGATGCCCCATGCATGAGAGGAGGGATGACACATTGGGTGAATGTGTTAAGGGTGAATGAAATCTCCCAAATTCATTGGTATGTCAAGGAGAGGATGGAGCTTTATATGACTGCTGCATTGTGTATGATGTTTCCCTATGCAAAAGGTCATGTATTGAGTTGGTATCATGAAGGGAAGTCTCTCACATGGGGGGGATTGGAGCATGGTACGTGTTTCTTGAATTCCATTCAACCAACAATCATTATCCTCTATCATTTACAAGCTTTGAAGAAGCTTATTCCAACAAACAAGTGGTGGGATGGCCACTTATTTTTGAAGCAACATGGGAAGGGGAGCCTTCCAACATACACCTTGAGAAGCTATTGCTGGAAGGGCTCTGAAACAAGGCTACATCAGCAATTTCAAAGAGGCATGGGCATTGTAGAGATGGATCAGCAACATGACTCTTTAGAAGAGTTGAATCAACCCACTCTTCCTTCTATGGAGGGAGCGAATAGAACCATGCACCGCTCCCTTAATTGGAGAGAATTATTGGTGAAGGACATGAACATGTTATACATGTTTTTATTTCTGATTTCATGCATTATTACACCATGATTTGCAGGCCAAAGATTCAAATAAGAAATTATATATCATGTGAGCCTCTTGGCCAATTTTTTTCATTACAATTTGATAGAAAAATTCCCCTTTTCCTCTCAAGGGAGTGGTTCCAAAATTTTCTGATTTTGAGAGGAAAAGGGGAATTTTTGCAAAGAGAAGGGTGCTGCCTGAAAGCACCAAACATGCATCACACTCTCAGCCATGATGATGTGGCATGGGCAGCAAGAATGAAGGATGGCATGTGCCTCATGAGAGGACCACTCTCCATGTATTGAATCTCTCATATTCCAGAGAGAGCATGGGGAAAACCATGCTTGTTTCATACGATCTATTGTATCCTTATGGGATGAGCTAATTGCATCTCATGAGAACATTGGAGGAGCAAGACATGGATGGATTGGTGAGCACTTGACTTATGGAGGACGCTTATCTTATGTTGGTGTCACCAAGGAGGAAATTTTGCAGCACTCACCTTGCAGTTGCTTGAGGGCAAGCAACAATTTTTGGAGGGGAGGACTGTAATGTTCCTAATTAGCCCAAGTTAATTGGAACATTTCATTTTGTCTTAATTTTATGTACTGATGAATAAAATGGAAAGGAGGACATGAAAAACTCCTAAACTCAAGAATAAATCAGTGCCTATGTGGAAAGAGGCATATTTGAGCTACTTGAATAAAAACTTGCAGGTGTGAAAGGGTGAAAACCCCCAAAGGAGATCCTATTTGACCAAGTCAACCAGGGCTATCTAGGTTCATCGAACCTCCTTGATGGAATGCGTTGTTCTAGAAGGGGTTTCCAAGTGTGAAAGGGGCCAAAGAGATGAAGTGGTTTAGGGTTTGCCAAGATACCCTAATGTTGTAAAAAGGAGGAGAAGGCACATGAAAAGGTTGTTTATAATATTTCATTTTTGAGCTTGCTAAGGCAGCTCCATTTCTCTGCGATGTTTTGCAAGAGAAAGAGAGGGTTTCCTGCTTAGGAATCCTCCATCCTTCCTTGAGTAGCTCTTGGAGGATAATGTGATGCATTTCTCCACTATCCGACATTTTTCCAAGCTTCACCTCCATTAGCAGCGCTGGTCCTGTTGAGGGTTTTGCAGCTGCTGTGAAGTCGCAGCAAGTGGTGATTCAGATATGCAAGGATCTAGATGTTCTGAGGGATTTCTCTCAGGGAGGGTGTCTTGTGACCACCCAGAAGAGGAGATTTGTTGTATTTTTATTTAAGATCTATATATTTCATCTATTGTAACATTCAGCTCAAGCTATAGCACTATTTCTCTAGTGAACTGCATTATTTTCTATGTACTCCTTCACTATTGTTTAGATCTTTCATTATACTTGCTTTCTGATGATTGAGGCTTACCTCTCATCTTGAAGATTCATCTTGTAGCTTGATGATATCTATTGTATATATCTGATGTACTGTAATAATAATCATATTCAGCAATTTCTGGAAGTTTCTTGCAGCTTCATGTATTAAAAGTCGGGTCTACATCTTCTTGTGCAATATTTTGTTAAAACCCCAAAGGGGACTTGTAGAAGAGGCTGAGTAGTTTCCAGATCTGGTATGGATCTGATGTTACAGCCATATATCTTCCATATATCTGAGCTCCATTATTTATCTACTGAAGCACACTTAGAGGGATGCAGTCCATTCCTTTCTGCAATTTTATAAATGCCGGAGATTTCATTTTAATGGATTTCTGCACTATTATTTCATGTGATTTGCTGTATGCTAATGGGAGAATATTTCATAATGATGATTTGATGTTATAAGGCTGAATTATAAGCCTTATGTCTTTTCTCCAGTGATTATTGGGAAAAACTGCACAATTCTGGTTGTGGGGTTTCCTTGTTGTAGCAACTCTTCTCATTAGCTGATTTTTAGCTAGTTAGCTTCGTGGGAGATCTGTTTAAGGGTCTTAAAATCATTTTTTTTCCCTAAAATTCATCACACAAGTCCCACACAACCCAAGATAGGGTAAACAAGCCCTGAACTGCATTATTGTTTCACCCATTTTCTTATACAATGTTCTCACTGAGCCTCTTGTTCATTTCCCTGAAAGTGGAATTTCCCGCTTCTCCCTTGGTTGGTTTTTGCTCCTCTTTGGACTCATTCTTTAGATCTGAAGATATAAGAATCCAAAGGGCTGAAAAATCCATTTGGAGTGTGTTATACCCATACTTGCTGTGTTTCACCAACTTTCTATAGACAAAGTCTGAAACGGGCCAAGTAGCCTCTGGATCTCACCCTCTTCTTAGAGGTGACACATCCAGTAAAAGCCCGTTCATTCTATCTCTAGTTTACAATTTCTGGTTCATTTCCATACTGCTATGAATCCATAGTGGAATATCTTAAGATATTCCCTGCTGAGCTTATTCTTCCCCATTTGAAACATTACACCGTCCACCTACTCCACTAGCTTAAAGCACAATTCTC
The DNA here is from genome assembly GCA_034641835.2 of Pinus albicaulis. Taxonomy (NCBI): domain Eukaryota; kingdom Viridiplantae; phylum Streptophyta; class Pinopsida; order Pinales; family Pinaceae; genus Pinus; species Pinus albicaulis. The sequence continues at coordinate 468,277,739 of CM076581.1, read as the reverse complement.
CAGTTTGGCAGTTTTTCTGTAGTTTTTCGGGTCCTAAAATTTTGTGGTTGTTTTGAGGCCCTAAATGATGTTTTTTGGACATGGAAAGGACACAAGCTATAGTTATAGGAAAATCCTAGGCCAGTCAAAATTATTAATCCTCGGCTAAAAATTTTGAACGAGTTACTGAGTGCACCAAACATATATTGCATGCAAACATTATGACCCTGGGAAGTTCATGTACCAACTAACCCAAATGGGGCCCAAAATCCTTTTGGTGTTTCATCTTCTATGGTTATATTTCTGAATGTTTAGGGTTTCCTCAATGCTTATGATGCTAAAAAGAGCCTTTCAGCCTCATTGTAACACACTTTAGTAAAGGCACATCGCTGTCACATCTATTCTGAGAGATAAGTTACCACCATTCAAGATAGTTTGTTTCATTCTACATTCTTAAAATTTTAGCACCTTCCATTTATTAATAGAAGTAAACTTATTTTATCTTTATGTTTTGGTTATAAAATTATATTTCATTTTGTTACCTTCATAAATCTACACTAATGGTACCAGAGCAGTTTTTTCTTTATCTGTTATTATGTGCATGTCTCCAATGAGATAGCCTTATAAGGATTATGGACTTGAACTACTTGACCCCTTGCAAGACTATGCACAGAGTATGATATCCTCTTAAAACATTACTCAAGGAATCCCTCGCAGGACAAAGGAACAAGATGATGGATAATTTTGCACATATCCTTAGATGGATGCCAATAGGAGACACATCTTCATCAAGTGGACACTTTGGAGGCGTCACCCCCTTCAAGGTACAAGTTAATTTTGATATTCCTATATTTGAAGGCTAGATAGATGTGGATTATCTAGAAAAATGGTTAAATGTACTAGAAGGGTATTTTCGGTCCACAAATTTTCTGATAGATAAAATATTACCTTTTCACTCCTTAAGGATGCCTTCCATGTCAAGTATTATTCAAGTGGACACTTTGGAGGCGTCGCCCCCTTCAAGGTACAAGTTAATTTTGATATTCCTATATTTGAAGGCTAGATAGATGTGGATTATCTAGAAAAATGGTTAAATGTACTAGAAGGGTATTTTCGGTCCACAAATTTTCTGATAGATAAAATATTACCTTTTCACTCCTTAAGGATGCCTTCCATGTCAAGTATTAGTGGAAGAATTATTGTGTACAAAAGGCCATGGGGGAATTTTCACTGTTTACAGAAGCACCCACTTGGGACCCTTTTGGGAATGCTATTAAGGAACAATATTACTTTTTTGGAAGATACAAATACCAATATGTAAAACCCTCCTCCCACATTTACCCAAGATAACCAGTCCACTGGGGTAAACATGTGATGAGAGACTACTAAGATGTGATTCAACTCCCCATGTACAGTTAAGGAAGTGGAACCGACATAAAAAAACCAAACTGACCTTCCTCACATGCTACAAAACCTTAAGGAGCCAACCAACCCTTCCAGGTGACCAACCCCTGAGGTAAATTGACATTTTACTACTCTAGACCCTTGGTAGATCCCATTAAAAGCCATACATGTCACTGAGGCCTTCCAGTTGATCCCACAAAAAGGAATGCCAGTGACTGTGGATTTTTTCAAGAAGTTTTGTGCCAACTGTTAGTGTCAGTCCAGTCATACTTCCATCAGTGATCAAAACTGCTCTTTTTCATTTGCATATTAGGAGTCTCATATCGAATAAATTTCACCATTCTTCTAGGTCATGGATTCATTGATGGTAGTGATTTTTCATCAGGTTTCCCTCATGAGGTACTTGTTGATTCTCCTCTCTATGGTCTTCAGTCATTAGTCACTTTTACTCTCAGAATCATGTCAGTAGGCCATAGGATGGGTCTCATTAGTTTCTAGGGTCTCACCATGGTCAAATTAATGAGCCAAGCATCAATAAATGTCAGCAAGGTCATGAGGAAGTCAAATAAACTCAAAGTCACAATACCTAGAGGATCAAAGAAATATTTTATTCAATTTGAGAAGTTGCCATCTCCACAAAGTCATCACCCTGCCTTTAGAGAATTTTTCTGCAGCATGTTCAGCGCCGCAACATATTCCAAGTGGATCCATCAGAAAGATCCTGGAAAGAGATTTCCAATGATATATTGCACTCTTAAAACTGACTTCTGGATTGAAATTTATGCTTAAGTGAAGTAAAAGTCCCCTATATCCTCATATAATCCCTATCTCCCATTTTTCCCTTAAAATTTATGTTTAAAGTTTAAAATTTTCCTTATAAAATCCCTTTTTCCCCCCCCTTCTGATTACCCAACTACATTACAAAAATTCCGATGCGATGTATTAACCACTTCCCCTCCAATACCATAGAAATTTATAATAAAACTCAAAGAAGTTCTATATTATATAACCCCCGCCGTTCCCAAACCACTTCCCCACCATATGTGAAACATTATAATGTAAATTTCAAAGTCTTTATTATAATAAACTCCGCCCTTCCATCACAATCGCAATGTTTTGAACAACGCATCCCGATGGCTAATCGCTAAAAGTTCTGATGCGATTATGTAAATCCCCCCGACTGGTCCCGCTCGATGTACATATGACTGTTGATCTGCCCCCATCGATCCGATGGCCCATATCCAATCAGAGCATTCTCATCGCGTTTCCAAAAATCCCCTCCCGATTGTATAACCCCCGATGTCAAAACCTCCGATTGATGTCCCCACCGTTAATCTGTCCCCGCCGATCCGACGTCTCACAAATCCATTGCTCAATCGGCATCAACATTCCACATATGTTACATTCCGCCCGCTACGATCTCCGATGCCAATTAAACCTGGGCCCACCACATATACCTTCCGCCATTCATATAAACAAACCCCTTTCCGCTTTGTATAAATTAAATTGGGTTTTATTCAAAGTATTGCTCCCATCGCATTGGAAGAATTGTTATATGATTATACTCCCTCGCGAGGTCCCGATCCTGATTCCAATTGCGATTTATTGACCCCGGTGCCACCTTAAGCCCTCCGCCCTTTCAACAAAATCATTTTCCCTGGTATAAAATAAAAAACAATTTTCAATGGTATTCAAAGGGATCTCCCGCTCTATTGTATATTGACCCATCGGACCCATGCCATCGCATCGGAACTTTCGTATGGTGCGTTCCAAATGCTTCTCACCTCCCGATCCCCGATTGCAGTTACCTCTGTGTATTGAAATGCCTTCCACATCATATTATAAGTTTTGTTATACGGTTTCCCACTCCTTCCGATTTTGATTCCGATTGCTATGTGGGTCCCTCCTCCCTTCCCTTTTCCCATTCAAAATAAATTTTTCCCTTCACGAAGGCGTAATTTCATTACTGTTTCAAACAACAATTTATAAAGTCAGTTTCTTCAAATGGCAAGTGGAAAACAAAACGTCAGAGGCCGAGAAACAAAATTGTAACAGTCACATCTTCAGTAACGATTCAAAGGGATCCACGCTATAGGTTTAGCCTCCTCATTGGTTATCAGGAAATTTCAAGTGGAATAATGTAACACTGCTCTGTCTTTAGGACAGATGGTTGGCCCTTTCTCTACCTTCAGACTTCAGTTATTGATGCTCCCTCTTTCCGTCGATCTACGTTCCACCTTTCAGCTTATTTATTGTAATCATAAATGATTTGTAACTCTCTCTAAAAGTCTGAGATCTATAAACTCAGAAGTAGGGGAATAGTGTGGAAGAAAAGCTCTGCACTCCATTGTACAGTCTGACAGGGAATTAATAAAAGATGTAGCTCTGATTTGTGGGATCCATGTGGTATGAGATTTACCATTTGTTTCTCTCCTTTGTTTCATATGTAAATTGTTATGTTTCACCTCTCATTCATAAACATTTCCTTTTGAATGCTTTCAAGATAGAAAGGTAGAATCTTTTTTATATTCTTTACCTTGGGAAAATATTCATATTCTGTATTTTTCTTTTGTTTGAAAATGATCCATTTATTGTGCCCTTTTCAGCTCCTCACCAGTCTTTCCATCCCATCCTTATTAAACTTTAATTTCTAAATTTTCCTGCCTATCTTGCCCCATGAAATACCCTGCGTCCTGATTTAATTCCCCAGTTTCAAACTGTCCCTTTTATCCCATACATCCCTGAAATTTTCAGTCATTTTATTAAAAAAATTTTCCATTTATATACCTAGCCTAATATCAGTTCATTATTATACTTTGCTGAATATTCTTTTCATGGAGAGAGCCCTCTCCTGTCCTTGTAGGGCTAGCTACAAGGCTGAGCGTGGTTTAGTTGTTACCCTGTTTTGCCCTTTTCAGCCTAGGGTCTAATTCAGGTGCTAACACCAGGGACCCCAGATTCTAAGCCACTTTTTTAGGGATAGGTCTCAGGCCACTTCCCAGAACTTCATGAAACCTTCTAGAAAATGAAAGGAATAAGGATATTAATTCAAACCTTGGTACATGTATTTGATTCGAACCCAACTAGCCATGACAGGAATTTCGTCAAGGATATCGCAAATATGAAATCTACAAGTAATAATAACAAATCTAAGCATAGGGGTCTCATACTTATCTAAGATTTTTAAAGAAGAATTATTTCCTTATCACAATAGATTAGTTATCATCTATTAGGTCATATATTCCCTGCACATTCATTTACTGATCAAAACATGATGATATCCATACATCAAGTTTGTCATAAAACATACTCATAATCATCATATAATCAATAGAAATAATAAGGATATAACACCCACAAAATCCACATATAAGCCGATACATTTACACATGAAATACCAAGGAGAAGAAGCTCTTATTAATGAATGAAAAATCCATCTGTGTATGGGACTTCCACAAACCACCTGACCATAGATTGGCTTGACCAAGCATTTCTTTCAGCCAATCACCCCCATGTCATATTCCAAGCATGAATGTGGGAATCAAAACCAAACCAATTTAGGTTTCCTTAGGCTTTACCTCAATCACCACCAGATCACTAGGCCCTAAACAAGCATGGATGCCACTAGATTTTTCCACCTACACCATGAGGAATTCTTTTGCCTCCTAGTCTCTAGGCTTTACCGTATATCCCCCCATTCACCAATTGAGGATTCCTAGGCCTGATCGAGGGAACACACCTCTAGGATTTACTACATATCCCTCCATTCACCAGTAGAGGATTCTTAGGTCTACTGAGTTACACAAAATATGACTATACCACAATCCATCCTTCTTCGGTCCAGGGATTCCTAGGCCTTGCATTTTTTCTTTCAGATACCACCTCACTCAATTCTGAAACCATCAAGAAATCTAGCTTAACCAAGTAAAAGATAAACCATCACACAATTTCTATCTGGAAATGGCAAGGAAATGTGGAAAAGTACTCTCACACCTGGCAAAACCCATGCCAATTGATCAGGTGCTCAGTGTTAAAGCTCAAAAATTAAAGTGCTCAAAATCGATTGGAAACTGAATGAAAATGAAGGGATCGTTGCCAGGAATCCAACGCAATTCATTTCATCGAAAACCAACTCTGGATGAGGAAGATAGAGCCTACTGTTTGTTTTCATAAACATCTAAAAAATTTGTAGAAAAGGACATAATGGTGACATGGCAACCTAGTTAGCGAAAAAGGATATTATTGGAATATTCCTTCTATTTCACGTAATGACACTATGCCAAGTGTCAATATGTGGTTGGGTGATGTGTGGGTGATTTTTTGCATTCTGATTGGATTTGGGAGGAACTAATGGGAAGAGGACACATGGCAAGCCCAAAGGCCGCCACATGCCCCCGCCCCTCTCCAAGGCCGAATTATGGTTCTAAGGTCGAATTCCGAACTATGGTAAAGTTCAAATTAAATCCTAAGGTCAAAATTTAATATATCAAAGGGTCAAACTATATATTATATGCGTGCATATAATATAGTCAGAGGACTATATATATATGGCAAGGCGGGTTATATGGTGGCGGATTAATGTTTCATATGGTGAAATATTTTCAAGGTTCAAACCTTAATATGTTAAATGGTGGATAGAAATATATGTTGGCAGAAGGGTGGAGGTTGGGGCTTGACCCCGCGAGCTCCCCCACACAACGTGCCCTCAATACCATTATACCACTGTTGAAACTCATAATTATCCTCTCTTTGACATCCTTTCTCACCTTTTTCCCTTACTTTCTCATAAGTTCATATACTCCAATCAATGATAAATGTCATGTTTTGTCTCAAGGAATGAATTTAAATGATTTCCATGTTATATTATGATGTTCTTGCTATTCGAATGGATTTTTGTAATTTGGCTATAGAACGCAGCCTATTATGCAGCTAATCGTTGGTTCCGCAACTACTTTCATGGTCTTACAGGTTCCAAGGATCAAATGGAGAAATGAGCCACATGGGCATTTCTAGAATAATCTACACATGGATTTCGTCCTATCTACATGATCAAGATCGATAGAAAAGGATGCCTGAGATCGTGGTCAAAGTCCAGTCAAAGGACGTAAGTCGAGAAAAAAAGGACTCTTTATTTTCTATATCGTAGAAAATCGAGAGTTAAACTGTCAAACTCCAATTCTATAATTCCATTAAGATTAGCCACCTGTAGGAAAAATTAGCTCATAATAGTTATATTTATTTTATTTAAATACTGGTTGTACAGAACTCAGAATAAGTAAGTTTTTTCTGAAATGTTGTGTATTGTTTTAAAACTCCGTTCTATTATAATACAAGGATCGTATTCATGTTACCAGTGATTGCTTAAGTGCGTATATAACCAGCTAGGATCTCAGCTGAATCTGTTGCAGAGGGCCCATGCATAGGAGGAGGTTTTTCGTTCATTGTTTTAGTTTAAATTCTTGACTTTATTTTTTCCAATTTTTTTTTATGAATAGATTAATGTTACATTACAGTTTTGATCAGTAGCATATAATTAGATCATGAGTGTCTTCCTAGCGTCAATAGAACAACTGTGTAATCATCGATCTTCTAATTTTTTTTTGTGAGAATATATCTATCTATTTTCAAATTGGATTAAGTTTGAAGTGATAGAGCTCATAGTTATCTACTATCCTTTACTGTTTTGTTATTTACTTTCTTAGATTAAAACTATCAATTAATTGTATCATTAGATGTTCTTAAAATTCATTTCAAGAAGATGATTTTATCAAATTCTTAAACTAAATGATTGAATATCTAATTCATGCAGTTATTGAGTTTTCCTCTGGATACTTTACTTGCTTACACATCATTTCAAGAGCATAATACTTCATATTGAATGCTGGAGTAATTAAATATACATTAGTTTTTTACAATCATTTGAGATTTAACTTTGCATGCTTTCACATTTTCTTTTAGACACTCATTTAATTGCATAGTTGGATGTTCTTGAAAGTAATTTCAAGAAGATGATTTCATCATATTTCTAAATGGAATGATTGAATATTTTATTCATGCAATTATTGAGTTTTCCTCTACACACTTTACTTGCTTTTCTAGATTATTAGAAACTAAGGTATAATTGGTATCTTACACATCATCTCAAGAAGGTGACACTTCATATTGAATGTTGGATTAACTAAAAATACATTAGTTGTTTTCTTTTTCTTCTTTCACTTAGAATAGCATTGCAATTTCAATTTCAGTTATAAGATTTATATCCATGGAATAGGACTAATGCTAAATTAGAAATCACTAGAATAGATACTCTATTTTTCATATCAGATTCTAACGATTCAATAAATATTTGATTTATTTTTATGAAAATTAGTTTAACTTATGAACACTTCCTTTTCTTCCTTCTTAAAATTCATTAGGATTCATTTTATTTCTCTCATAGTTTTTAGATTAACACTCTTAGATATAAAGAACAAAACCCCAAAAAACAACATAAAAATACATACAACGAAGTAAGAAGAAGGTTAACTAAACAAATATAGTGCACCACACTTCATCAGTTTACAAACCTCGATTGATAATTTATGTAAGCAATTTAAGACATTACATTGATTAAACAACCACACCAACATTTCTTAACCTCTATGTTCGCAGATTATATTTCAATTCATATGCTATGAAAGATGGGGGTAAGGAGGGGGCCAAACCCCTCACCAGAGGACCATATGCAATGACCATGACAGTGGAGTTAAATTTAATGCATGGAGATTAGTTGTTAAATGTGGTTTAATTACCATAAACCATGTATTAGCGCCTAAATAGTTTGTTAATGCGGATTAACCAAAATGCGCTTAGCACATTTAATCTGAAGTTATCCATAAGTTAAACAACCAATTAACTTAATTAATCCTGATTAATATGGAGGTTAAAACGACAGAGCTCCTAAATTTGGTGCTGTCCCCAAATTTAGTGGCCCTAACTAGAGTTTCGCCAGTTTTAGTGGAGATTTCCTAGGCCAAACTGTTTTTGCCATAAATTTTGCAAAATTCAACCAAATTGGGAGAAATAAGAGTTTATTCTAGATAATTTGGATTTCTAAACACATTTAAGCAGGTTCCAGGAGAAATAGATGATTTAAAAAAAACACTTTTTCCACTTTTGAGCTAATACAGAGGCCCAAGCCATGGAAGCTAGACCAAGGAGATGTATCCCAGGAGGGCTGAACTCCTTCATCAAAACACTATGTTAATGGATCATTTCATGGTTTGCTGTACATTTTACTGTTGTTGTTCAACATTATGTTTCAATGTTTAAATTGCTCATGAATTTAACATAAAACTTGATACATTTACCTGTTTAACAGTCACAAACACCTCAAGAAACCTATGCACATGAAGCAAGTGATCACCAAATTGTTTATAATTCTGAAGATGAAATTAGCACATAAAAACTAACATTTAGATTCAGATTAAGGTGGTATCAGAGAAAATGTTGAAAGGTTATTTTCTTGATTTTCTTGAGTTTTTTGCAAGTACGGTTTTAATGGTTGCAAATTTGTGATGCTTACAAGGTTGAAGTTGCAGAGAGGAGAAGGGAAACTATTGGTTTCTAGTCTTGAGGTTAGGATCAGAAGAGGGAGAACCACAAAGGCGTAATATCCACCCAAATTTTCACTCACAGTAGAACTTGAAGCACCTCAAGTTTCTCTAGCTGAAATTGAAGAGGTACAAGTTGCACCAGAAGCTGAGCTTGAATCCATAGCCATCATGTCAGGTTTTGGAGAGACTGAAGGTCTTTCAGAAGAGGAAGCATACATGAAGGCTTTCTATGAACTAACTGAAAGGGTTAGGATCCTTTTTGAAGAGAGGGGAAAAAAGGATGAAGAGAGGGAATCAAAAGGTAGTGGAGGAAAGCCTCCTCCATCTCCACCATCTTCATCATGATCATCATCATCAATAGCATCATCATCTTCCACTTCCACAGCCAAAACCACCCATACTCACTTAAAAACTCCAAAAGGAAAAAACCCCTTACTCAAACTTGATGTCAAATTTGATTTTTCTAATGTATAATGGCGAAGTGAATGCAGAGAGGCTGGATAGTTGGATTTGTCAATTGGAGGTTTATTGCAGAATTCAAAACCTTCAAGAAGATGACATAAATATTCAATTGGATTCCTTGAGGATGGAAGGATCAACACTTGTATGGTGGGAAGTAAGGACTCAAAAAGAGATTAAAAACTACAGTAAGATCTCAATGTCTTGGTCAAGTTTTATTTCTGCCATTAAAATGAAATTCTATCCTCTAGATTACATGCAAAAAGCTATTATGGACTCACAAAAATTTAGACAATTGAAAGGGAAAAGTGTGCAAGATTAAACTCATGTTTTTAGGAGAAGAGATCTTATTTTGGGTATTAATTTTTATTCTCAAGATACTTTGTTAAAGTATATTGGGGGTTTGCACAGTTACCTTATGCACACTATTCTCATGTTCAATCCCAAAAACTTAGATGAGGTTTGAGTTCAAGCCACACATCTAGAAGCAACAAGGAAACATAGTATAGATGAGAAAGGTGATAGTTTCCTTGAGTATGAGGGTAAAGGAAAGGGAAATTTTAATGGAAGAGGAAAGTGAAATGTATCTATGAAAAGAGAGAAACATAAACTCACATGTAAACATTGTTTGAAGAATGGCCATGATGAAGACCATTGTTCGAAACTTCATCCAGAGTTGAAGCCAAACAAATTGAAAGCCAAAGAAAAGGGGAAAACTGTTGCAATAATTGAACATGAATTGGGTTCAGATTCAGGACTTGATGGAATTTTTTTTACAGCAATGAGTTTGAAAGGTAAGAACATAGCAAGCACTAGTTCTTCAAATTGTTCCAATGCAAATCAAGATAAAGATACAAGAATTGAACGCTTTCATATTAGAGTCGTTTCTAAACATACCAAGATAGACACATTATTTGATAGCGGTTCTCAAGATAATTTGATTTCCGAAGACTTAGTTAAGAAGTTAAACCTTGAAACTGTTATAAATTTAAGACCTTATCCTTTAGGGTGGATATCCAAGAATAAAAAATTTAAGGTAACAAGGAGGTGCACTCTAAGGTTTTCCATAAATTCAAACTTTTTGGATGAATTTGAACTTGATGTGGTTCCGCTTGATATTTCAAGTATTTTTTTGGGAAGTCCTTATCTTTATGATAGAAAATCAGTATGAGAATAAGTATCACTTATTTAAATATGGAATTGAGTACATAGTTAGAGAGATAATAAGAATACAAATTTGTCTCTTATACATGCAGGATAAATGAAGAGAATAGTGAATGCAAGTCAAAATTTGACTTTTTTAATGATAAAACATAGAGATGTTTTGAATGAGGCCTTCCAGAAAGATGCATAAAATGACCAAGTTGATTTCATTGAAGTTTATTATGACTGTAATGAGATTTTTTAGGACTCTAACAGGTTGCCTTGGAAAGGAGGTAAACAAGATGTGAAATATTTGCAACAGTCAACATCAGTGTTGAGTAGTGTTGGAAATAAGATGCTGGTGCAAGAGAGTGCAAAGGTCAAAGAGAAAGTGCCAAAGAAATTTGACAAAGAAGGCATAGGTTACAAAAGTTCTTGTTTTTGGTTTCCAAAGGGTACAAGGAAATGGAAAAAATACTTGGTAAAAATTTGACACAAGTACAAAGCAAGAGCAGCTAAGAATCGCCATGACAATAGTGTGCAAGGTGAGACAATTTTTAAGTCTCCTTTGGTTAATGACCAAGGTGGAAACACATTTGTTTCTGTAAGGAAAGCTTTTTTCTCTTCAAATTCAGGGAAATTGCAGCATGAAAGTGTCTACAATAGCAAGAGAGTGTCTCCAAAGTCAAGAAAAAAGCTTAGTTTTTGTGAAAAGCTCAAGTTGATGAAAATGGGAAAATTTCAGTGGATTGAGACTAGAAGGGTGAGGGAAATGTACCCTCATCCACATGTTCAGTAATCAAAGAGATTTTGGGGTCCAAAAGGATTCTAGTGTGGAGGAATGATAAGGAGCTCAGTGTTAAAGCTAAAAAAATCAAAGTGCTCAAAATCGATTAGAAACTGAACGAAAACGAAGAGCTCGTTGCCAGGAATCTGACGCAATTCATTTCATTTTCCTAAACAGCTAAAAATAGAGCCAAATATGGATGAGGAAGATAGAGCCCACTGTTCATTTTCCTAAACAGCTAAAATTTTTACAGAAAAGGACAGAATGGTGACATGGAAACCTAGTCAGAAAAAAATATATTCTTGGAATATTCCTTCTATTTCGCCCAATTACACTATTCCAAGTGTTAATTTGTGGTTGTGCGCTGTGTGGGTGATTTTTTGCATTCTGATTGGATTTGGGAGGAACCAATGGGAAGAGGACACGTGGCAAAGCCTGGAGGCCGCCACGTGCCCCCCCCTTCAAGGCCGAATTATGGTTCTAAGGTCGAATTCCAAACTATGGTCAAGTTAAAATTAAATCCTAAGGTCAAATTTCATTTTACAATGGTAGAAATTTCAGATATCAAAGGGTCGAACTATATATTATATGGGCGCATATAATATAGTCAAAGGACTATATATATGTCAATGCAGATTATATGGTTGCGGATTAATATTTCATATGGTGAAATATTTGTAAGGTTTAAACCTTATGTTAAATGGTGGAGCAAAATATATGTTAGCGGAAGGGCAGAGGTCGGGGTTTGACCCCGTGACCTTCCCCACACGACGCGCCCTCAATACCATTATACCACACCAACGTTTCTTAACCTCTATGTTCGCTGATTATATTTCAATTCATATGCTATGAATGACTCGGGTAAGGAGGGGGCCATCCTTGTGGTCCAGCCCCCTCACCACATCATCATGTGTGATGACCATGATGGCGGAGTTAAATTTAATGCGCATATATTAGTTGTTAAATGTGGTTTAATTACCATAAACCATGTATTAGCGCCTAAACAATTTGTTAATGCATATTAACCAAAACACGCTTAGTGTATTTAATCTGAACTTATCCTTAAGTTAAAAAACTACTTAACTTAATTAATCTTGATTAATATGGTGATTAAAATGATGGAGCCCCCAAACTCGCTGTTGCCCCTGAATTTAGTGGCCCTAATTGGGGTTTCTCTAGTTTTAGTGGAGCTTTCCTAGGCCAAACTATTTTTTCCATAAATTTTGCAAAATTTGACCAAATTTGGAGCAAGAAGAGTCTATTCTATATGATTTGGCTTTCAGAACACATTGAAGCAGGTTTCAAGAGAATTAGATGATTGTAAACAATGCTTTTTTCACATTTGAGCTAATACAAAGGCCCAAGCCATGGAAGCTAGACCAAGGAGCTGTAGCCTAGGAGGGGTGAACTCCTTCATCAAAACACTGTGTTAATGGATCATTTGATGGTTTTCTATACATTGTATTGCTATTGTTGAGCATTATGTTAAATTTCTCATGAATTTAACATAAAACTTGATACATTTATCAGTTTAAAACTCACAAACACCTCAAGAAACCTATGCACGTGAAGCAAGTGATCAACAAATTGTTTATAATTCTGAAGATGAAATTAGCACAACAAAACTAACATTCAGATTCAGATCACTAATGACAACAAGAGAACCAAATACAGACATGTATGTACCATGCATGGCGAATCTAGAAATGAAATCACACATGCAAATCGATACCTAAAAATTATCTCGTTGTAGCTGTTTTATCATTCTCTTCCTTGCTTGATCTTTGCTTCCCTTTTCCTTCTTTGTCCTTCCTTTTTTAATGCTGAAATTCTCCAAGAAAACTCTAAATGTCAAAGAGAGAGAGAGAGAGAGAGAGAGAGAGAGAGAGAGAGAGAGAGAGAGCTCCAAAAATGAACTGACAAAAGGTTACCAACTGATATTGAGAAGCCTTTTTATCAATGAGGCCTCTAATTTCCTCAATTTTCCATTATTTTCCATCATTTTCCTCCTCACATGCAACAGGTGACCTTCCACCTTCCTTTTGTCCTAATTTCATTGATTTTCATTAAAAAATGCCAATTAATGTCTCCTTCATTTTCAAAGCCTCTACCTTTTCCTTTGATAATTTAATTTAGCCATAATAAACCAAATTAACACCCACACCAGGATTTTTTTCCCAACATTCAACTTGGAATACATGTCCCATGACCTTGGTTATTATTTTTCGTTTATTAAATTTATTACATGGAATTTTGACCAGGGTTGTTATAGAACCCTCCCCCTTGGGGGAACACCGTCCTCGGTGTTCAATGACACCTAACACCAACAAGACTGTTGATACCAAAAAATACTACCCGTGGATATTTATAACACATCTTGTTGCAGTATTTACAATGAAATCCTACTAAAAACATGACAATCATACCATTTACTGGAGCTTTATAACATAGCTAATTATGATATTTACAATAACAACCACATATACCTACCTTGCATCAACCAGGAAATAACCATACTGTTTATGGAGCTTTATAAATCCAACTCATAGTATTTACAATAATATACACATATATACATATGCACATTTTCTCAACCAACAAATGAAAGCATACAATTGCTGTATCAACAACAAGGGAATTGAGAGGCTCACACCTCCACCCTCAAAAGTAGTACTAGGATTCACCTCCTTCCTAGTAAATCGAGAATACACTGCCAAATTCAAAGTCTACATCCAATGTCCAGTGATGCGATCCTGTGCCACTTTTCCTCTCAGTGAACAATTACTATCTCATTATTCCAAGGAACACTCCCAATATGCATATGGTTCCATATGGAAATTCTAATGACGAAAACAAACCCATTCCCTGGAATTCCATTATTTGCTACACAATCCCTCTGTAAATATGGTCATTCCCTTTTATGCAGACACTCACCTTCCAAGTTCGCCGACATCCCCTTTCCTGGGCGATCCATCCCTTAGCAAGGATTCCTCGCATCGAAAGGTCAAAAAACCATGGTATATCCCTCCCTAAACATCATCATACCGGTGGTAGAATGTTAATGGAAATAAATTAACACTATTGGGTACCAATTTCTCATAATGGCCCTACTCCTGAAGTGCTTTATCAACATACTATTTCCTATTGCAATTGATTTCACTATTGTTGTTAATTTTTGCAGTCGGTTTCAACCACCCAACCTATAATTTTCATTCTTTCCTGTACCAAGAAAATAATTATCATTAGATTCAAAATAAATTCAAATAAACTCACATCATACCTCATCAGTGGCTCATCAATAATTTACACCTTCAACTCTATTCACTTCCTATCACAACAAGTCAAACTAGATATTTGATCAAATCATCATGTGTAACCATATCACATTCGGTTAGCGCAAAACACAACCATCATAAATCAGAATCATTGATCACATTCATAATTAAAACTAAAATAATATACTCATACTTATCCTTTAATCGACCCTTGGCTTCTACCTTTATCCTTTCCATACAAACATCAGATCAATTTCCACACCCGGCAAGCACCTAGTGCTTCTCTTCAATCATGTACACATACAACCACAAATGGAATACAACACCATAGAATACATGCACCTACACCTGACATACAACACATACACCTACATCAAGTGTAAAACACAACACATACACTTACACCCTATGTACTACACAACACATACACTTACACCCAGTGTACAACACAACACAATACATACACCTACACCTGGTGTACAACACAACACAATACATACACCTACACCCGGTTTACAACAAAATACATATTCATATGCCTCCACTCGGTGTACAACACAATACATATACATATACATAATACAACACAATGAATACACATGTCATGATACCACGACTACGCAATGCATATACATAGTACCACACATACAAAAAACAACATGTACAACATGTACACAATACCACATGTGCACAACACAACATGTATGACATGCACACAATATCTCATGTACAACAGTACCAAATTGTTGGGCAAGGCCCAAATTGGTCAAATTTTTAGATAAATAATCCACATTTTTAGGAAGTGGAGTGCACGATCCAACAGAAATAAGTCAATCGTGCAGAGTTTAAAAAATTTGCGCGGAGTTTTAGGAGCTTTGGGGTGGGTCAAAGCCCCTCTTTCTATAAAGGGATCAGGTTTTTTTTTAATATTTTGAGTTTCTGACATGGTTTGCAGACCATGGTATTGTACGAAAGAAAACTATATAAAGAGGAGACTTAGTGAGTCATAGATAATAAATAGAAACGAATGGAATGACAATTGTATGAGAGAAAATTGAATTATTTGTGTTTTAGTCTATTCTGGGGCTTCAGAGAAGGCTCCTTAGTAGTGTGTGTTGAGGCCTTGGTATACAACTATTTGTGTAGACCACCCGTAGCTGTGTGCATGGGTCAAAGAAGGATTGTACTGAAGGGACAGATTATCAATAAAGAGAAGGGAAATTTTGAATTATTTTTGTGTATTTGCACAATTTTTCTATGATTTATCTTTGATGTTATGTTATATATTGCGAAGTATTGTTTGATTTTTTATGAATATAGAAGTATTTTATGATGTTTATACACGTTGTATTGGGTTTATAAATGCATAAAAATGATAAATGCGTAGTTCACTTTAGTAGTAATTAATGAATAGGGCATAAACTATAAGAATAGATAATTGCATCTACGCAATTCAGGAAAGCATAAGGAAGAAGCATAGCAGTAAATCCATTTCCTAATATCCCTCTAGATGAAAAAACCTGGTTCTAGCATCCCCCAATATTGCCTTGGGTGAGACTTCCATCTGCGCAACAAATCATTGCCAAAAAGGTCAGTAATAGAGGGTTTTATTGGTAGCACAACTACTCTGAACCTATGTCTAGACCCCTTCAAGACAATTGTCATGAACTAATGCCAAAAGCTAGTGCACAAAAATTGTGTTGATGTTATTTTTCCTGAAATGTGGAACATATAACATATTCAACAACCCGACCTGCTAGATCCTTGCGGCTCACCTATGTTTCTCTAATCTTGTAACATCAGTTTTCTCATAATATACCATGCTACTATGCCAAGGACTAAAACCCGTAGACGAATTTTTAGGGAAAAGTTAGAATAAGGCAGTTGCAGAAGGATATGGAATCATAAAGAAGTCTTGGGGATACGATATCAACAAGATCAATGATCAAGCTGTGTGCTTTTCCACACACATTTTGGTAGGAATAATCATGAGGAAGTGTCGTGCAAATGAGGTGTTGGTAGTAGTAGTTTCTTTGGTTGTGCAGTGCAACAAAGGAGTATAGTATAACTAGGTTGGATATATTTGCAAGGAATTTCTAGATTATTATCAAGATGGGCAAGAGAATGGAACACAAATCCACTACACGTGGTTATTTATCTTGATAGCATTGATGGCATGGAAGGATCCTGAGGAGTCACAATTCATCGCTATGGATCCAGACATATGTGAAGTTGCGAGGTACGCCTCGTTGTGGTTCTCTAAGGACCCAGATCAGGTGAAGGAAAACAAGCTATTTTGGGTACTACTAGAGATGGATTTATGCACTGTGGTGAGTCAATAGCCTAGGCTCTCACCTGTCGTGTTTGAAGATTATCGCACAATTACATATTTTAAGGTAGATTTTCATTGCGTCTATATCAGTGTGTGGAAGGATCTTGAAGAGAAATGGTACACATTGTATTATTTGGTCACAAAGGATGATATTACGTAGGTTGTAAGCCGATGACCAAGTGATTGGATGACTCCAACCATGGAAGGTGAGGAGGCAGGAACCAATTTTCAGGCCACTACAACGAAGAAAAACACCACATGAAAGACAACATGAAAACCCACTAAGAAAGGAATATAAAAGAACACAAGCAATTTCACAGAGATGGATCCAAGGAAAGAAACTCAGTAGGATACTGGCAAAGAAATAGAGGCGGGGACTGAAACAAGTGGAGAAGAGGCAGAAGATAAAAAACTAGAACATGGTGGCTAGGATCGCTTTGAGGATACATAAACAATATACCCCCATTTTATTGTAAAGCGAACAAAAATACCTAATGCGAGAGGTGCGCATCAGAAGAACAAATCCAATAGTACAGCAGGAACAAAGCCTATCATTCTTATTTAAGGGTACATCAATGAGATTTCTGACATAGTGATGCATGCCACTAAGAATTTATGGAGTAACATTGAATATAAATACAAGGCTATATTGAAAAAAGTAGAACAGAGAATCAAGGAATTGCGGGTACAAGCAAGCACGGTTCAGGCGACTATGATTCAAGCGAGCATGACTCAAGAAAGAGTGGTCCCACAAAGGCCACAAGGGAAAGAGTAAGTAGTAACTCTTGAGATTTGTGTTTTACAGGTACCTGGAGTGGCGCTGCATTTTGAGAACGCAAAAGATCATGAGTGCACAAAGAATTGGAACACCCTTAGTTTAAATATTTCTACGATGTCCATCCAGACGCTGCATGATTTTCACCAAGGGGTCATAGAATAATTGAAGGTGCGCAAGCAACGCGCTTTGCTGGTCATCAAGGAAGTCAAGCAGGACAACAAGAATATGTTCAATGACATGAATAAGGCGATCAAGGACTGTGATGAGGCAACACAACATAGACAACAATTATAAGAGATTATCACCAAGGTGTGCAGCAAGTTTCCCGACTCCAACATCCAAGCCGAGGCAGCCCTAGAGGAAAAGGTTGTGAAGATCCCTAAAAAAATCAAAGAGTCCAATAATTAAATGGAAAGGGTAAAATTTGAGTTGCAGATAAGGCTGTAGCCAACAACACCGCTAGAGGTGTGGGAGCAATGAGAAATATATATGAAGGTTGCGCTAGAAGGTATATCTACCACAATCAAGGACTGTGGAAGGATATTCGAAGACACTATGGAAATATGGATGTCGATGGAAGAGGATCCACATGTTCATAAAATTTAATAAGAGATTATGGAAAATAAGAAACAATTTGATGAGATCAAAGTCACGGTGAGGACCCTAGCACTTGTGTAGCAACTCATTCGCATTCATGAAGGAAAGAATCTGCAGTGTCAGATCAAGGATCTATGAAGAAAAGAATAGATAATCACAGCGTGAATGCATCCATGGAAATATGAGTCCATTCAACTGTCTCAGATGGTTGATTAAAAGACTTAAGGAGACACGTCAGAAGAAAAATGAAGTACCACAAAGCATCACAGGGCCAAGTACAGAGAATCTACTAGAAGAGGTGTGCTAGGAGCAGACGTAGTTTACTGAAAAAATTCAGCCACTTGAGGATGCCTACACCACAATTGCCGCAAATATTCAGGGCGCACTAGCTGAGTGACTCGGGACGAGTCAAATTTGAGTATCGAGGGCCTGTAGGGCAGGGCCCAAATTGGTCTAATTTGAGCTAAGGACTCCACATTTTGAGGAAGTGGAGTGCGCGATCTAGTAGAAATAAGTCAATCACGCGAAGTTTAAAATATTTGTGTGGAGTTTTAGGAGTTTTAGGGTCTTTGGGGTGGGTCAAAGCCCCTCCTTTTTTAAAGGTATCAGGTTGTTTTTGAATATTTTTAGTTGTGCCCATGGTTTACAGATGATGGTATTGTAAGATAGAAATTTGTATGAAGAGGCGACTTAATGATTCATAGATAATAGATAGAAATTAATGGAATGATGATTTTATGAGAGAAAACTGAATTATATATGTTTTAGTCTACTTTGGGTCTTCGAAGAAGGCTCCACAACTGTGTGCATGAAGGCCTTGGTATGTAGCTGTGTGCATAGACCACGTGCAACTATGTGTGCAGGTCGAAGAAGGATTGTATTGAAGGTGGTGAGCCCTGGTATTCAAACCAAGCATGCTAAAACTCCTAGCTCAACTTTATTTTATCAACTCAGGGTTTGTACAAACTTGGAGGTGACAGTGCTATATGCACAACAAATGAGCTCTACTAATGCCATCCTCATCTTAGTTCAAGAATGAGGTGATAATGTTAGGGTTACTTCTAGGAAAGGAAGTTTGTCACACTTCTAAATGTAATCTAAGACTGGAAATAGATCATAACCATTACTTTATCAATAAGGAAAGAAACTACTCTAAATCACACTAATTCATCTAACTATATGCAAGAAAGAAATATTAACACTTATGCTAATGCAAGAGAGGAAATTACACTAAGTGGCATTCATAGTCTAGATTGCTGAATTGAATTTCAGAAAAGGAAACCAATCTAGAGAAAACATATTGAATCAATGACTAACTAGGTCCTATCTAACTTATTATTAGCTACTGTGTGTGATTATGCATCTTGTATTGAGCTAATCACACTTCAAAATGACTCTTTTTTGTAGCAAAAGAAGGAGGTGCCTAGGTGGTATAAGAGGGTCCCTGTACCAAAGGTTTAGATCTGAAGGTATATTTGTGGGTTGACTGGGCTTAGATGAGGTGTAAAAAATGATTTTGTTTCGAAGGAGAGGGCTTTTGGAACTACTACAGGAAGTTGCTACAGGATTTCCTGTAGTGCTATAGGGTGTCTTGAAAAGCTACAGGAAACAGGCCGAGTGGATTTTGAGGCTATAAATGGTGAGAAATAGGTTATGGGAGGTGGGGTAAAGGTGGATATTGGTAGATGAAGGGTAGCCAATCCCTTGGCCAAGCTCAGAACTCTTCACAAAGCATGTCTTGCACCCTCAAGGTTTCTCCTGGTGATGTGCTCGTGACCTCAAAAACAGGGTTGTAAGTGACTTGGATGGAAGGTGGTTGATCAAGGGTGAATACTGAATATGATGGTGTTGAAGGGGTCCTCCTCTGTTGCTCTATTCAAACTTGCAATCAAGATACATGTTCTTGCATTCATCATTGACAAACTTATCATAAAAATGGTGGAAAAGATGAGTTGAATTTAAATTAACCTACCAATGAAATTTAAACAAAAATCTAACTGTACACCTACAAAATGTTCATGATAAGAAAAGTAAAACTATATAACATTTTCCAAGAAATCATATAATTAAAATATATTTGGTCTATGGGGGAAGACCTTCCTCATCAAGCTCCAATGGAGGAGGTGAGAGAGGGAGGATTAACACACATTTTTAAGGTTTCATATGCTACAAAACATGAAATGAAATAACTCAACTACTGTAATATAAAATAAATACAAGTACATAAGAGAGGCTCAGGCCAATGGATTTGTCCTTAACCCACAAGCTTAGCTCCCTGAAACTAACTCAATGGAGAAGAAACAAAATTCTCATCTTATTTCATAACCAGTCTTTTACATGAAACATGAAAGTCAGAAATGTCTAATACAAAATCCAAGAGTGCTATAGATACATCCAAAAATTGAATCCTAGTGAGCTCTTTCTTTGGCCTAGTTATGCTAAAGGGTAGCTACCAAAAAATCTATGAAAAGTAGGTCTTTGTTCCCTTGGAACTCGAGAGAAGTGGAGCTTGGCTGCCTCTGATTTCGAGTTTTTGGAGGAGAATCTTGAGGAGATATTGGATGCCTTTAGGAGTTAAGAAGGTGTTCAACCCTCCTACGATCACTCCTTGATGTCTACTCCGAGCCCTGATTATGCAATATTTCTCAAAAATGGCATTATTCCCTTGATTTTCTTGCATTTAAACCACATTAGGCGTCGAATCATGGCAACCATTAATACACCTTTCTCACTAAGAAAAATATGACAAAATGAAATTAAGTATAAGAGAGAGAGAATAGTTAAGCTAAAAAGGTGACAATTAACCCCTTAGAATGTACCTAATGATGGTACTCATCATCAGCCCCCTACCAAATGTTTACTCATGCTCTGAGAAACTCATTCCTCTTTCTTGAGTTCTTTTAAACCCTTGTGGCCTCTCTGACATCCCAAGGTATCATGGAAAGAGTCCCTTCAGGTGGGTAAAAACCTGCATTATTTTCTGCTTCCTCCCATTCCTTTTCTTCCATAGTTTTATATTTTCCTTCACTCAATCCCAGTAGCAAAGGTGTACTAAGTTTTAATCCAGGACACTAGATATTCATTATTTTCATGGCCCTTTTTTGCTGTGGGTGTTCTTTCCAGGGCAACTCTCAATCTATCTAGAGTACGATACTCTAGGTGTCTGGATAAGTGAAATTTCATTCCATCTTCTCTGACATGCCATCACACACTCCTCTCCTACTAGTATAGAGATTTCATCATAATGTGAAATTTCCTGTGCTTGGATGTGGAGATATATGTCTACAAGATTGGCATCATTGGATATCATTTGGTGGTTATTTATGACCCCTCTATGGCTGATTAGCTCTGCCATGATTTGGAAAGGCTATTTTCCTTCTCTCTTCATCACCTTTTTTACCTCCTCTGCCATGGCTTCTTTATTGGTCATCCAAGAGGCTAGGGCCATCAGTTGCATATCCCCCAACCTAGAGTTTGGGTCCCAAATGTTCATATTATCTAGGACAAGATTATGCATGTAAAATTCTGCCAATTTGGCCCTATCTTCTATGTTGGAATGTCTGCAAAAATCAATAAATTGCTTATAATTCTGAAAAGGAAATGACTCATGTGATGCTAAAGTTTTGGTCTAGAACTGTAGCCACTTAACTTTCAAGTAAATGGCATAAGAATTTGAGGGATGCCTGTGTTGTATTGGCTCCATACGCAGGTCTACCCTGGTGGAAATCTGTTTGTCTTTTTGTTGCAATTTTCCATTCAATATTACATTCTCTGCTTGTGCCTCTTGTAGATGCTCTTTCAATAGTGCCTCCCTAAGTCTTACATTAGCCAAATCTCTCCTCGTCTCAGTGATTTTCTATTCCATGATCCACACATCTTCCACATTCCTATTTTTGGAAATTTTCATCCAGTGGTGGGTGTGCTCTCTCTCTTTCTCTAGCTCATAGAACAAGCAAATGGCGAGATTTTGAGGGATCAACCTCCCTCCTTCAATGAATGTGTAATAGGAGCTTAATTTTGGATATGGGATAGGACGTTGAATTGCTGTAATGTATTTTGGGACAATTTTTGGAGAGGCTGGTTCTTCCTTTTATTCCTCCTCTTTGTCTCTTGTTTCTAAACTTTGGCATCCTACCCCTCAACATATTCCTCTCTTTCATCACCTTGGGAATTCCACCCTTCTAATGGTGCCTTTTTCCCTCTCCCTTGACATATTTCTCTTCCTATAGAAAATTATGAGTTTCTTGTAGCATTGTTTGAGTTTCCTTTAGAAAAATTTGTGTCTCCTGTAGCATACCTAGTTTTTCATGTTGCACCTTCTTTTCTTCTTCTTGGAGGTTTGTGGGTGATTGTGCTTGATTGAGAGATGCTAGCCTTGAAGAATACCTTATTTTGTAGGTCACATGTGCCTTTTTGGGTGAAGTGACCTCTTGAATATTTCCCTCCTCTAGCCCTATTTCTCATTTCTTATCAGGTGATTCCTCAATTGTGATGGGGCTCTTGGTTGGAGTTTTAGGCCTCCGTTGTCTCACCCTAGCGCTCTTCCTGGTATTGAAGTACATGGGGGTCTGCCTATTCCTTTTTTTCTTTCACAGGGGTGCTTAGAGTGGCTAAAGTGGCAACCACTTCCATTTAAGTGGTCCTTGGTGAAAGGTTGGGTTGTTGAGGGGAGATATCAATGGTCCTTGGTGAAAGGTTGGGTAGTTGAGGGGAGATATCAGTGGTAAGCTTGGGGTCTAAGATCTCCTCCTCTTATATCTATCCTTCTTCCTCTTCATATTTATCTTCCTCCCATTCTTTCTCTTCTTCTTCTTTTTCACCATTCTCTTCCTCCTCTTCACTTTCCTTTTCTTCTCCTACATCTTCTGTGGGTTCTACCTCCATTTCCATTTCCTCTTCTTCCTCTGTCCCTTTAGTTCCTTCTACTTTAATGCCCCTTTCTCCAATTCTAGTGGCATGGGTCTCTCTAGGAGTGATGTTTTGTGTCCCAATGAATGATTCCATGTCCATATTAATTAAGGTGGATGAAGGTACAAGGATTTTGAGTCTATTTAGAGCATATCCCACTACGATTTTAATGAGACCATGATGAGTTAAGTGTTGATATTTCCTCTCCCTTACCCTCTGGCTCATATATTTGATTGAATGGAGGAGGAAATATGGGATACCCAGTCTCTGATCTAAGGGAAGATTCCATTTGAACCTAAGTTCATGCAATAATCTAAAATTCTATCCATAGACCACACTTAGTCTATCCTCATAAGAGATATACTTTGTGATATGGTAAGCTACCTCATCCCATGGGTAAGGTATACTTTCCATTATTACCCCATTCTTATCTTCAATGTATTCTTAATTGGGCAAGAAGAAAATATTCTTAGAGGCAGTACTAGAGAATTTTCCCTCTTGGTTCCATTTAATTCCTAGAGGTAAGGTGGTGACTCTGCTAATGAGCTGAGAGGTTATGCTAATTTCTATCCCTCTTACCATTATGGCAGCCCTATAATTTGTTTGAGAGTGCAAGGCTACTACAAATTATAGAGCCACTTCATCATAATACCCCTTGAGGAGCTCAAATAACCCCAACCACTGGTGTTTTCTAAATATGTCAACCACAAGAGGGTGTAGTCTAATTCTATTTATGTCTGTGGGCTCCCTTCTATTAAAACTTCACCCCATCTTGTGACTGTGTTAGAGAGGTGGTTATCTGTGGTTTGTTTCCAAAAGAACTAAGATATGGGACCCCAAAGTTTTTAAGGTTACACAAAATGTGGCTTTTTATTCCCTATTCCTTTAAACAACCCTTTATTTTACTGAATTATGGCTTGAATGTGTGTAAATTACCATGAAAATTCTTGCAACTTGATGGGGTGATGGCCACTTAAATATGAAAATATGATGTCTCTGATTTGAAGGATGGTGTTGGGGTGTCAATATACTCTGATGGTGGCTTGCATAACACTTTATAACACCCTGTGGCCTCTCTAGAAATTTCCTATGGCAGTAGAAGAGTTTCTTGTAGCACGATTTGCATGCAAATATCGACCATGGATCGAAGATCCTAGGTGTCTCCTGCCTTTTTAATACTCTAAATGATCTAAAAATTAACAATAGAATAAGGGGAAATGGGCCAAAGTACGTTTTTTACTCCAAATCGAGCAGGCTTGGAGTATATCGGTGATGTATATTTGGCAAGAGGTTTCCATATTTGAACCATTGGTCACACTCAAGCCTCTCATTCCCTTTGCCTCATAATCAACTCCCATTTCTTGTTATCCTTCCCCTAACTGATGTGATAGCTCCATGTGGTATGAAAACTCCACAGAATTTTCACTTTAAGTTTTCGAGGGTGGCCAAGTTAACTGGCCACCTTTTTTCCTATTAAACTCTCTTTTCTCAACATTTACTCATTTAGTCAAATGATGCATAGCAAGAGGGTGAGGGAGAAATACCTAAGCCTACATGATTTCTGATGAGTGGTAGGAATATTTGATGTAGGTAGATAGAGGATTGTGATGATCACAAGTGATTTTTTTTATTTGTTGTGTGTGTGTGTGTGTGTTTTTCTTCTTATGAGTGAGGAGTGTTTTATGGACTAATCCATCTTGCGGACAAGAGAGATCTCCCTAGTACCCCAACATGTAACTAGAAGCAAACAAAATTTGAATTCCTCTTTCTCTAAACAATTGAAATTCAGATTATTATAACTTAGAAATGAGGAGGTTATGCTCCTACTTTTCAATGAGATGTTTGATGTAGCCTTTTTCCTTTCGATCCAAAGAAATCCTTCAATGTCGAGAAGAACCCACAATCACAAACAATGCAAAGGATAAAAGCACCTGCAGTATGATATAATAATTAGAAACACCAGTTTAATTTAATGATCAAGTAGACTAAGTATTGACATTTCTTCAATGAATTCAGAAACAAGACAATGAGAAAAAGAGATTTATATGTATTATGAAGAATCAAACAAAGAAATCTTACAACCTGACCCTTGATGTTGTACATATTTCTCCCGTATGTCTGCACAATCGTATTCTCGACTTGAAAATCCTTCCTCTCTAGAATGAATAACATGAATACTTGTGTACAAAGGTGTGATCTTCAATGTACAATCAACTCATACCAACTTAGTATCTCAATATCAACCCTTAAACCTGAAACTTCAGCTCAATTTATAGAGAGATTGAAGAGGTTTCAGATGCATCAAGAGAGGGATTATCATCCAATGAAGATATTGAGGTTCCTTTAGCCAAGGGATAAGCTCCATGAGTGGAGGGATATAGCTCAAACTGGCGCGATTATAGAGGTTTACAGTTGGGAGAATATTCACCCAACTAGGTTTCTAGAAGTTACTTTTTCGTGTTTACTTCCTTTTATGGGGGTGAGAAATTTTTATTGGTGAACATAGCGGTGATCGTCATGTCTAATAGAATAAGTAACAGCGCATGCATAGGAAATGGTCACAAAAAGTGCGCAAGTAAATTTTTAAAGGCTTTAAAGAGCTTTTTTTCCAGTTTCCAAGACTTGGTTCAGGAACATGAATTTTTTTGACTTCTAAGGAAGCATGGATATGGATGCTGATTGATCCATAATGACAGTAAAATTTCATGGTGAAAAAATGACATAGAAGATATTTCCCCCTAAAGTGTGAAGTCTGAGAAATTTTTTCGAGAGAGTGAAGCGCTTTATCATTCCAAGGATTAGATTGGAGACACTAGTCGAAAAGGCATTCCCATACTCAAAGAAAAAATGAATAAATGTTCTAGTACATATATGAATTTAGCATTACATGAAAAAGTAGACACAGTATGGCCACAACCATCTGTTATAAAGAAGTCTACTGTATCATGAATACATAACTCCTCGCTACCTGGATGGTTGATACTAGATCCAAGGTCTTGATTTCCGCTTATCAAACTAGTACGAATATATCCATGCGATTGATTGTTTCGAAGTTGAACATGGTAGAAACCACTTGATTACCGGTCAATAATGAAAACCGTTAACAAGTGTGAGAGAAACCACCAATAATGACAATGGCTCTGAAATTACGTCAATAAAATATATAAAGTTTGAATGAAATATTTGCAGTCAAACAATAATAGAATCATTATCGAAGGTGAATGATGATAAATTGTTGTCGAAGGCGAGAAAAATGCCATTAGGGAATGCCAATTCCAAGGTACTTATAGGATTCTAAATCAACCTTCTAGAAAATGAGCTGATGTCAAAAGAAAGTGATTCGTCATAGAAGGGCCTACGACACGAAATATTTAGGTCAAGTTTTGAAGAAATGTTTTGCAAGGATTAACTCAGGGATGGTCAACGTGAATGGAGACAAATGTTTGTAATTTGAAGTTGTACTTTCTCTTGAACACATAATGACACTGTAAATGACTTGGAAGCATTTGAATTAAAGATAATACCCAAAACTGGTTGAAGACTTTCAATGAGGTTTGATTAACTGTAAGACAAAAGGATTACCCAACCCAGACACGAGTGCAACAAAGTGTCATGTTCAAGAGTGACATGCTGCTTTTAAAACAAGAATAAAAGATGGATTATTTTTCTCACTTTTACCCCACCATTACTAGAAAATACCTCTTTATTTTTGTCAAGCTTGAGGAGGATAACAAATTCTTGTCGTGTAAGATCATCCTTTGGATGAGTCCATCTCATTATTTTTAACGAACCCTAAGAAAGAGTGGTTCAGTCCTATTGTAATCGACATGTCCTGCATTGTTTAGTTTTAGCGAGTCCAACATAGGATTAACCCAGTGTTTTTCAGTTTTAGGGAGTCAGAAGAAAAACATAAGTAAAATCCGTAGTGTTCTTTTTCATAAATTTAGTCTCTCAAACCTGAAAAAGGATAAAATAATGTAGGAGAGAACTTTATTGACCATGCTTAGTCAACGCATACCTTTTTCGTAAATAGTCTAGTTGAGTCTGAAAAAGGGGTAAACTTATACTAAATAGACGACTGCTCACTTATTTTAACGAGTTTGAATAGTCAAGTGATCGACGATCTTTTCGTGTTTAGAGAATCTAAAAAAGGCCTAAAAGAGGACTCCAAGGTTAAAATTTTTCGTATTTTTTGAGAGCCTGAAAAAGTGATAACAGTCTACTCTTTGTCAAAATGATTCGTTTTCAAACATGACATATTCATTGTACAAAAACTCAAAGAATTACAATCATCTACTCTCAATCATGGAAAAACACTCAAAATTTAACTTCCAAAGGTAAAAATAAACAAAATAATATTATTTTATTCATTAAAAACTATAAAAGAGGACATAACAAATCATTTTTACCTTTTGATTTTCAGAGCAAAGAAAAAGAGTTTTTACCATAAACCTTCTCGAGTGGATATCAGGAGAACCAGTCAGCCATTTCAAAAACCATCAATTCCAGGTATTTCATCTCTTCATTATATTTATTTTCATAAATTTAGCTTTTTAATTTAAGCTCTTATGTCATTTCTTAGGAGGAAACAAGGTTTTGGAATCCGCCCTCGAGGGTGCGTAGGTTTTCGTGGAATAACCCGCACACCCCGATGATTTTTTAATATAAAAAATCATCAGGCTGTCGTGGTTTTTATACATAATTCGTGTGTAAAAAAACAGTGTGGATGAATACAAATTTAATATTCCTAAATTAGCATGCAACTAATATGAATATTGATTTTTGATTTTTGCACCTAGTAGATGAATAAATGGGGGAAGAGACCCATAGTTATCTTGAATTAGCATAAAAACCCTCTTTGTATGAAAAGGGATCACTCTAGTAGCTGGATTTTACACTTTCATGTGTGAACAAGGACAAATGGATGTGGACAAAGTCAAGTTTGACCAAGTCAACAACATTCATGAAGAGTTGGGGATCATTAATGCAAATAGTTCAATATGAACAAGGATCAGTTTAAATAAACATATGAGAGCTGGATTGAAGACCATTAGGTGTGAAAAGAGGTGAAGCAGGTTGAGGAGGTCAAATTTGACCAAATCAAACAACGCTGTTATGGAAGAGTGGCCTTGATGGAGATACAATGCAGTTTTGGAGGGAGATTGATCATGTGATGTTGGAAATCCTAAAGGGTGGGACCCAAGGTGAGGGGGTTCACATAGTTTAAAAGGAAAAATATGGCAGCCATTTGAATTTAGATTAATGATGATTTATTTTATGGTCTACATGACTATTGTGCCTTCTCAAACTATTTAGTTGAGATTGCAGTGATGTTTAGCACAAGGCATTCCTGCTTAGGCGTTCCTTCTCCTTCCTTGAGAGGCCTCTTAGAGGAGCATTGTACTTCAGTTTTCCACACTTAGGCTTGAGGCCAAGCATCCTCCTTCAGCTACAATGTTATTTCTGTAGAGTGTAAAGTTGTGTTGCAGGATGTTGCAGTGGAAGGTTCACAACACCAATTCTGGAGATTGTCTTTCAGAGGAGGAAGCATTCCTCTCCTTGGGAGATCAATGAGGGAGAATTTTGAGCATATTTTACATCTTAGCACTTTGAAAAATCATTCTCCATCTCCTACAGTGCATTCCTTTGTAGGAATTGTGTCATTTCCCTTAGTATTGTAGTAGTAGGGTCAAGACCCTTGATCTTGAGCTTGTTCCTTGGGGAAAGGGCCAACCCTTCTCCTGGAAGGATTGTATAAAGCATCTTCTTCTACTCTTTGTAATATTAAGCTATATATATATAGAGAGAGATATAGTATAACTATGTTGTTTCAAATCTAGATCTGCAGATATAGCATTTTATA
Organism: Pinus albicaulis; assembly: GCA_034641835.2. Classification (NCBI taxonomy): domain Eukaryota; kingdom Viridiplantae; phylum Streptophyta; class Pinopsida; order Pinales; family Pinaceae; genus Pinus; species Pinus albicaulis. The sequence goes on along the minus strand of CM076581.1, from coordinate 468,248,619 downwards.
TCTGTACTTTCTTGAAGCCCTTGCCGGGTTATTCTCATATTGTATAATAAGGAAGGGGATCTCCATTTTTCTTAGCCATTGAATGATTTCCATATCCTGATCTATTATTTCTTATGAGTTGCTACATAAAACCTCATTAAAATAACTGTGTCACATGCTTCAGGAATTCTGCATGTCATAAGTCATGGGGTTTGGTCATTTTTAGGCCATATTGGGTTGGGGAGATCTGTTTAACTTGGCTAGAGTGATTTGTTTTTTCTCCCATTCTATATATGAGGTTTCCAATGTATGAAATATGGTATCCAAGTCCCATTTATCACATTTATAGCGTAATTTCCTAAAGATAACATTTTTTATGGTCCATATTGCTGCATTTCCCCAACTTTTGGGATCATAAAAGGAATAATAAGTTGCTGCTGTAACACTAATTGATGGAAATGTGTTTTTAAACACATTTTATGAGTTAATTTCTTACTTATATTTCCAGAATTGTGTTCATGTAGTGCTGCATTCCTTATTTGGGATATTATAGTGGTATTAGAGCATAGTCTTGACTCAGCCTGTGAGCTCCAGCTATTATGCTATCAGAAGAATAATAAGACAAAGAGAAGGAGAAATATTAGAATAATGGAGAGGATGAGCCTTATCTCATCACTTTTTAGATCCAGGAAGAACCTCTCCAAGGAGGTTAAGCAGATGAAGGAGAAGAAATGCAATGAAAATCCTAGAGGGTTTCAAGAAAAGGAAGGACCATGCACTTCCTATTCTCAAAGAGAATAAGACAAGAAGCATGGTGGAAACTTGGATCATCAGATTCTAAGTGAATACCCTGTTGAGTACAAATATCAACCTAGAGCCTTCAAGGAGACTCTAGCCTTCCCGCAGTTCATTCAGCTGGAGGAACGGAGGAAGCTCTGCAGCAAAAGGGGAATCAAGGGAAATAGGTTTCTTTTGTTTAATTTTGATGGGTCATCTACAACAAGAGCTTGAGCAAGGAAACTTAATGCATTTTTCCTACTACATCCAGTGGCAGAAAGAGAGGCTATAGAAATTACAGCACTGCACCTAGAGGGTGAAGCCAACATTTGGTGGTTTAGCCACTTGAGTCATGCAAGAGTGACTACTCTTGCAGAGTTCACTCAAAGGTTGATGGTAAAATTTGACATGTAGAAATCAGAGGAGGAGAAGCCCTCAACCACATTAGAGGAGGCATGTACTAGCACTGACATAGCTATGGAGGAGCAACCATCTACATCAGCAGTTGGGGCAGCCATCACATTGGAGGAATGCTTACAACCATCCAAGATGTTCCCAAGATTCACCAAGCTATGCCTGAGCTTCCATTACCTCTTGTTTCAACAAATCTTATGGAGAGTTGTATACCATTTCATGTACTATGGGCAAAATACCATGCTGATTTAGAACATCACACTCTCACTACGTTGAGGAGCCTTGATGAACTCAAGGAAAGAATGAACATTCATCCTATCTATTCATTGTTGAGTTGTACACAACTCTTGGGGTTGGAGTATATATTTCTAAAGGATGAAATGAGCATTGTTCTCTACAATGAAATACAGAATTGTGTACTCAATAGTGAACATGATCTGGAAATAGTAGATGTAGCATCATAGAGACCAATAACGCCGTCCTTGAGTGACAATGATGAGTTGGGGGCCCAGCCATTAATGGGGCATTCCAATGACCACTCCACATGTGTAGTAGAGGAAGGACAGATGGTTGAGGGTATATATCTTGTCCCCCATTACCATGATGGTATCCTTCATCCAGAAGATGCAAATGTTGAGCAGAATGATAAACACTCACCTTGGGTTGAGTGGGTGATGTTGGAGAGCAAGAGTTGGGAAAGCCCCTTGCAAATATATGACACAGGGTAGTAAGAGGCAAGGCTGCATTGTCTACTCTTGAGAGAGTTTGACCATCATGTGACATACCCTTTATCAAAAGGTATGTTGAGGATTGAGGAATTGCATGACACCCATATGATATGGCAGCAGAATATTTGGTTGTATGGGGCATCATACAAGACAACTATCATGATATTACTCTATGGCTTGTATGAAGGAGAAATGAGGGAGAAACAAGAGTTATTGTTGTTGTGGTTGCTCTTGGGAGAGTATGGGCAGAATTTTTCTCATACTTATCATGATATTTCCGGAGAGGGGGATGGCACATTCAAAGTGCAAAGAGGCTACCCTTCAACATTGGAGGATAAGGAGAGGCTTCCACCTAGGGGTAAGATTTCCTCACATAGCAGCATGATGGTGGATGGCTTTGGCATGTTGAATGTCACAGGAAGAAGTCATGGAGTGACAAGAGCCTTATCACTAAGGCCAACAACGCTGTCACTTGAGAGTATGTTTCTATTGATGGAGTGTTCCAAGGGGAGTATGCATCCCTTCATTTTGCAGATTTTTATAAGAAGATTCTCGTGGGGGGACTCATCCATGGACCTCACTTTTAGCCTACTCACTATGCATGGTAAGAAATACATTTATGTACTAATTGATTATTCCATTAAGTATTTTTTATCTTCTCACCATCTATGAACAATGCATTGCTCCAAAAGAGAGAAAGATTACTCTTGGGTTTCATGGTCACTTTAGGGCAAACCTTTATGATAATGACAATCCTTCTCTACATGACCTTGGGCAAGAGTATTGTTATTTTGATTATCCACAGCTGATATATATTGCTGCTTACTACCACATATTAGATGAGAAAACATGGACAACTAGTATTTCATTGGGAGATAACTTTCCACATGATGTTCTTAAACAATAGTTGGAAAGATTGCGCTGTATCCACTTGAGAGACCATTGGTATCATCCAAAATTGCACACAACCTTCAGTGTTTTTCTGATTTTGATGCCATATGGTGATGATGTGCCATTCATCTTTTGTGGAATGGTTTGGGTTAGCATGATTCATGACATTGGAGAGAGGATCTTTGAAGATCCAATCTAATTTTTGCCACTTGAGGGCAACCTGTTTGCAGCCCAAGATCAACATATACTCTACACTCATCATGAGTGGAGAGAAAGACAGTGTGGGGTAGGCCATTTTTTCTACCATGTGCAGTTACTCAGCCCACCTACATTGAAGGAGCCAAAGGTGGAGGAAATTCTTCATGAGTTACCATTCTGGAGGGTGGCTCATTTTGTATGGATGATAGCTTGGGGTGGAGGTTTTACATGGGAATGATAGTTCCACGGGGGCTTCACTGCAGGAGAAATACCATACCACATGGGTTCATATTGGGGGATATATAATGAGGAAAATTTGACATAATATATTGGGGGATATATAGGGGATAAAGGGTTTTTATATTGGTAGGTATAAAAAATGGAGCTCAAAGTTAATGAAAAAATATAAAGCGGTATAAAAAATGTTAATAAAAAAATGGATACCTACAATATATACTGAAAGTAGGGGATTTTTAAATTGGGAAGGTGTATTGGGTTTATATTGGTAGGGGTTAAATAATGTAATTTTTGGGGATATTTTCCAATATGTACTCAAATTAAGGGTATTGTTTAATATGCTATGATCGCACGTGATATGTTAGAGGTTTATTGAGTGATGCCCCTGTGGATAGTTCCAAATGAATTTCAGACTCCATGCCTTGAGAGGACCTCTAGAAAAAATATAGTTGCCTCCTTGAGTATTTCACCTTTTCATGATGATGACTATTTGGGATGCTCACCAAATGCTAGTTTGCATGCTTGGGAGGGGCACTATGGAGCTTTATTGTTGAGACAACATCATATTCCTTGGATGATTTTATCATATGAGGATGCTACTAGTGGAGGGAAGGAGAATTTTCAGTTCTATCATTTCAGTTGCTTGAGTACAAGCAACAATTGGGAGGGGAGGTCTGTAATATTCCTAAATTAGCATGCAGCTAATAGAGATATTGATTTTTGATTTTTTCACCTAGTAGATGAATAAATGGGGGAATAGATCCAAACTTATCTTGAATTAGCATAAAAACCCTCTTGGTGTGAAAATGGATCACTCTAGTAGCTGGATTTTACACTTTCATGTGTGAACAAGAACAAATGGATGTGGACAAAGTCAAGTTTTACCAAGTCAACATCATTCATGAAGAGGAGTGGATCATCAATGTAAATAGTTCAATATGAACAAGGATCAGTTTAAACAAACATACGAGAGCTGGATTGAAGACCATTAGGTGTGAAAAGGAGTGAAGCAGGTTGAAGAGGTCAACTTTGACCAAATCAAACATCGTTGTTATGGAGGAGTGGCCTTGATGGAGATACAACGCAGTTTTGGAGGGAGATTGATCATGTGATGTTGGAAACCCTAAAGGGTGGGACCCAAGGTGAGGGGGCTCACATAGTTTATAAGGAAGTAGATGGTAGCCATTTGAAGTTAGCTTTATGATTATTGATTTTATGGTCTGCATGACTATTGTGCCTTCTCCAACTGTTTAGTTGAGATTGCAGTGCTGTTTAGCACAAGGCATTCCTACTTAGGGATTCCTTCTCCTTCCTTGAGAGGCCTATTGGAGGAGCATTGTACTTCAGTTTTCCACACTCAAGCTTGAGGACAAGCATCCTCCTTCAGCTACAACATTATTTCTGCAGAGTGTAACGTTGTGTTGCAGGGTGTTGCAGTGGAAGGTTCACAACACCACTTTTGGAGCTTGTCTTTCAGAGGAGGAAGCTTTCCTCTCCTTGGGAGATCAGTGAGGGAGATGTTTGAGCATATTTTACATCTTGGCACTTGGCCAAAGCATTATCCATCTCCTACAGTGAATTCATTTGTAGGAACTACTTCATTTCCCTTAGTATTGCGGTAGCAAGGTCAAGACCCTTGATCTTGAGCTTGTTCCTTGGGGAAAGGGCCAACCCTTCTCCCAAAAGGATTGTATAAAGAATATTCTTCTACTCTTTGTAATATTCAACTATATATATATATATATATATACAGTATAAATGTGTTGATTTAGATCTAGATCTGTAGATTTGACATTTTATACCTATACTTTCATGAAGCCCTTGCAAGGTTATTCTCATATTATATAAAAAGGAAGGGGATGTCCATTTTTCTCATCCATTGAATAATTGCCATATCTTGATCTATTATTTCTTATGAGTTTCTGCATAAAACCTCATTAAAATAACACTATCACATGCTTCAGGAATTCTGCATGTCATAAGTCATGGGGTTTGGTCATTTTTAGGCCATATTGGGTTGGGGAGATATGTTTAACTTGGCTAGAGTGATTTTTTTTTGCTCCCATTATGTATATGAGGTGTCTAATTTATGAAATAAGGGATCCAAGTCCCATTTCTCATATTTATAGCATAATTTCCTGAAGATAACGTTTTTATGGTCCATATTGTTGCATTTCCCCAACTTTTGAGATCATAAAAGGCATAATACGTTGCTGGTGTAATAATAATTTATGGAAATGTGTTTTTAAACACATTTTATGAGTTAATTTATTACTACTATTTCTAGAATTGTGTTCATGTATTGCTGCATTCCTTGTTTGGGATATTATAAAATATCGCGCAAGCACCGTGGGGTTTTCAAAACTACATTTCTACCCACAAAAATTGCTTCAAATTCTCCCAAATTTTTTATAATATTCCTAAATGATTGTTTGAAGGAAAGAAATGATGCTAGAGTGGAGAGAAAGAGAGCATGAGCTGCATGATAATGAAGCCATGAATGAACCAGAAACATTTCATGTGCTGAAGAATTGTGGGTTGTATAAATTCTAGGCAATACAAGGAATGAAAGCACATGTGGAACTTATGACATGGATAGTCAATGCCTGGGATGTCCACGAAGATTGCTTCATTATCGGGGATGAGAGGCTTGTGATCGAGACAGAGGATATTTATTTACTCACCTGATTACCCTGTAGAGGAAGAGATATTTCCTTTGGGACACGACCAGGGGGACTGCCTACTACTTCTTATATGGTGCATTATTGCACCCAAGATTCACAAGTGAAGGATGGTCGCATCGACATAAAAACCATTGAGAGTCTGGACCTTAATATCATTGCTTTTATAGTTACCTGATTGTGTGGTAGTGCATCTCCACATGTGGCTACAAAAGCACCAATGCAGACTGTTGTTGAGTGTTCTGAGGAAACAATTTTTAGCTAGTGTGAAGGAGTGTTGGTCATAATGAAAGGAAAAATCACGAGAGAAAATAATGGGAAGCTGAATAAATTGGACTATGGAGCCATTCTCATGTATTTCACTTTGGAGAGGATTCCACTCTTGGCACCTCAGTAGTCACCAGTGGATCCGACGGGACCGAGGGAATCACACATGTTTCAATGGGTTTTATTGATGGCTCGTCATGGTGGAAATGGTGGTCCTATGATTCGATAGACTCAGTTTTTTATATGGCTCAGGAGTCAAATATTCATTATTGAGGATTTTCCTTATGTAGGGGTTGATTAGAGGGGTAACCTTGACACATCACTCCCACTAGGAACACAATGGGATGCATCAGGTAAAAGATCTCATTTTTGAGTTTTTCTATTGTCTAATTTTTATTTGATTTTTTATCGTCCAATAATGATAAAAATATTAAAGTTCAGATGTTGGCCCGACACGACCAGTAGTGCTTCGTCATTTTGACAGATGAGACACACGACCTATAGCAGCAGTTCCACCACTGACCAATGCAATGGAGGCCCTTTCAAATCTAGAACAAAACCTAGAAAGGTTGACTATTGACATCCCAGAGACTGGGACAGATGATCTGCTTCTTAGGCTCCAGAGACATGTGACTGGGGTTCCAAGTCCCACTAGCACATATGGTTGAATTTTCCAACACTTTAGTTCCGACGCTTTTGACGTATTGTCAAAAAGTTCCCCAATTTTTCTCAATTTTTTTAATCCCACAAAAAGGTGTCACTCTAGCGACATTTAGGGAGTATCTTCAAAATATCGACGTTTAGGGGTATCGTCAGAATAACGATGTTTCGGGACAAAACGTCAGAATTATGACATTTTGGAACAATGTGGTGGAAGTGCAACTTTTAGGAACCAAGAGTCATAATTACAACACATAGGAAATTTTTTGAAATGGAGACGTTTTGGGACAATGCATTGGAATTTTTATGTTTAGGAACAATGTGTCAGAAGTGAGATCGGGTTTAGGGTTTATGTAATATTCCAAATTAGGAACAGCTCATGAATCATGTATTAAAAATGCATTTCCAGCAAAATATGTAATAAAAAAATGAAATGGACTCTTGGATCCCATATATTAGTCAATATGCAACCTAAATCCAAGATTAGAGCTGAAACAAATCAAACTAGGTGGGTTAAATAGATCTCCCACACCTAGGATTGCCAAAATGTGCTAAAACCCCAAAACTGCAAAATACCGGAGTTGCTGCATAAGGGACTACGCAGTCTAAGAGAGGGTTTACATATAAAAATAACAGATACAAATATATCTACAATTATATTAGACAATATGCTCAGGAAATGAGATCTAGTCTCTTTTATACAAAATACAAGATAACCCAACAAGGGTTTCTTGTCAAACACTGTGCATACAAAATGTGATATTCAGAAAATTATTGAATCATCACTGCAACACTAAAGAACATGAGTTTATAAGGCTGAAAGATGTCTAATATGATATATATCCCTCAAGGGCCTCCTCCCATGAAAGGATGAACCTATCAATCACAAGGAAACTCAGCAACGGAGCCACCAAACCATGCACTGAACACTGCCTCCAAAATAACGCATTCCCTAGCTGGAAAAACGATGGGAATATATGGGAAATGTGTGGTCTGATACCAAAGATCTAAAATCATCCTTTGAGCTCTCCAAACAGGTCCCTCAAGTGAAGGAAACCTTCCTCCAATGAGAAACTAGCTCAGAAACCAGGATTCTAATCCCTTCCACTGCTGCACCCAGCAACACTGCACAATCTCTGGAAAAACTACACTGATGAAGTTGGTTGAAGCTTGGCCTGGAAACCTGATGTGGAATGATGAATACAAACTCTCCCAATTAGGCTCCTCAAGGAGAGAGGTGTGATTCCCGCTCAGGAACACCCAGTGCTAAACAACACTGCAACCCTACTAAGCAGCAAAGCAACAACAAGTCTTGGCAGACAAGAATAATAATCTAAGACATGATGAATAATTCTGCCATCCTCTTCCTTATATAAAATTTGATTTTTATTTCCCTTGGCCCCACTCAATTAGGTCATCTCTATCCAAAGATACATCTCCCTCCAAAACTGCATTATTCTTCCTTGGATTCCTCCTCCTCTAAAACTGTGATGTTGACTTAGTCAAGCAGCTTCATTTTATCCCTGTTCACACTTGGAGGTGTTTTATTAGGCTAGAAATAGTATCCCATTTCACATTTGGAGTATTTTATTCCTCCTTAGGAGACTTATGGGCTTTCCTACCCATTTATTTACCGGTTAGAGCTGCTGCTAACTCTAATGTTCCATTTAGCTGTGAGGCTAAAATTTTGGAACATTATAGTCCTCCCCTCCAAAATATTTTCTTGTACTCAAGAAAATGCATAGGGAGAGAAAAATTTCTGCCCCCTTCCTCATGTGGCCTCCCATCAATAGCCTCCATCACTGCATCAAGATAATCTGCAATAAAACTGTCATCCAATGTTTCCTCCCAAGTGTGCAAAACCAAATGATCTACATCAATCAAAGGTGGAAAGTGTGAATGGAGAATTGCTTGCTTTCTCATGGCCTCCACAAGTAGGAGTGATAACCAACATGGTGAATGAGTGCCTCCCTCACCCATGCTATCATCCAAATGAAGTGAGTCACCCTCCAACATGGTAACTCATGAAAAGTCTCCTCCACCTTGTGCTCCTGAAATGTAGGTGGGCTGAATAAATGAACATGATAGGCAAGAGAGCCTATCCCACACTGTCCTCCTCCCCAATTATGATAAGTGTAGAGGGTGTTGAGTCTCAAAATTGTTTCCCATATTCATACATATTCCCATTATGTCATAACCATTCAGCTCTTATTTCATAGTCATCTGGCCTAAAACCCTACATCAAGTAACCATTTTCATAAATATATGGGTTAGGATCCTTGTCTTCCAAAGTTATTTATTTTATGTATTTAAAGTGAATTTATGATTAAAAACTAGAAAATTAACATAGTTTCATATATCTATATATTTGTTATGAGTTTTGTGACATGTGTAGGTCAAAAGGAAGCTTCTAAAAGACCTTTATGTGGCCTCCCATAACCAAATTCGAATTTGAGTGGAGAAGATCATGGGATCATGAGGACATGTGTCTCATTTCCTTTTTGTATTGAAACTCTAAGAAGATATGTGTCTCATTTCATTTTTGTGTTGAAACTCTAAAAAGACATGTGTCTTATCATTTCCTATTTTGATTGTAACTCTAGAGATGGAGGGAGAAGATCATGGGATCATGAGGACATGTGTCTCATTTCCTTTTGGTGTTGAAACTCTAAAAAGACACGTGTCTTATCATTTCCTATTTTGATTGTAACTCTAGAGATGGAGGGAGAGATTAATGGACTCCCATTAATGAGATAAATTCTCATATTTTGTATAAATAGGAGAAGCTTTCTCCTATCACGGGTAGTAGTGAAAAAATAGGAGAAGGAGAGAAAGGAATAGAGAGTGTTTTGTAACAAAGCTTAAGATGGAATGGGATGTAGATTTGTGAGTTTTTCAATAAATAAGTTCAGTTCTTTGATGCTGTTTTGATTACAACTTTAAGGAGCTGGAGAATTTCACCAAATTGGTAGCAAAGGGCCCCTACTATTCAAGGAGGTTTTACATGTTTTCTAGATAAGTCATTTTCAATTCTGTTTTGTCATATTTCCCTACCTAGATTACTTTCTGAAATCATAGTTTTTAGCATTATGTTTCATGTCATTTTCTTAGATAAATGATTTTCATAATATTGCAGTTAGTCTCTTTTTCAAGCTCTTCCAATACATCTCTATTAAATGAATGGGATTCAATTGTGATATTCTGAGTTATTAGCATTTCATTTTCTGTTATTTAGTTAAAAAGAAGATCCTCATTATACTGCAGTTAGTCTCTTTCAAAATGTTTTCCAATAAATCTCTAATTCACGAATGAGACTAAGTTGTAATATTGTGAGTTATTGATTGTTTTGCTTCATAGAAGACCTTTATCACATTATGATTAATCTCTTTCAAAATATCTTCCAATAAACCTCTAACTCATGAATGAGATTTAGTTGTAATGTTATAAGTTGTTTCAACATTTCATAGGAGATCCTTACTACATTATAGTAATCTTTTTCTCAAGCTCTTCCAATAAACTTCTATCAAATGAATGAGATTTCACTATAATGTTTTAAGTTACTGTTTGTTTCAGCATTTCATTTTATGTTTTAGGAGATCCTCATTGCATTAAAATTAATCTTTTTCACAAGCTCTTCCAACAAATCTCTAACTAAATGAATCAGATTAAGTTGTAGTGTTTTGAGTTACTTGTCATTTCATGAATGTTCATTTAGAAGCTGTAATATCCATGGATTAGGACTCTCTGTTGTCATCATTTCCTAGTTAGGAATAGAACTGGCAAATAAAACTCTGCTTTAATTCATTTGACAACATTTCCTTTTCCTTCCTTTTAATTAGATTTAATCTCATCTTTCTAGTCTAGAGTAGAACACTAAGAATCAAAACATAAAACCCCCAAAAAAACAATAAAATAGAAAAACAACGAAGTAATAAGTAGGTTTCTTAGGCACATATAGTGCGTCACACTTCATTAGTTTACTAGCCCTGGTCGATAATTTATGTTAGCAATTTAGGACGCTAAATTGACTAGACAGAGGGCATGCTGATCTTGGGCTGCATTGCCCTCCGATGGCAAGAAGAAGATTGAGCCTCCAAGGACTCTTCCTCCAAAGTCATGAGACATGCCAACCCAAACCATTCAATTCAAGATGAATGGCACATCATCACCATTTGGCCTTCAAATCAGAAAATTGCTGAAAGTTATGTGCAATTTTGGATGGTACCAAAGGTTCTCCAAGTGGATATTACACAGTCTTCCCAAATTTTTCTTGAGAATGTCATGTGGCAAGTGGTCCTGCAACAAGTTGCAAGCATGCATGGTAAGTAAGCTGAAAGTGAGGTCCATGTATAAGTTCCCCCATGAGGATCCTCTCATAAAAATCTGCAAGAAGAAAGGATACATATACTCCTTGGAACACTCCATCAATAAGAACACACTCCCATGTGATAGCGTTGTAAGCCTTAGAAATAAGGCTCCATGACTCCTCCCTTTGACATTCCATATGCCAAAGCCATCCACCATTATGCTGCTATGTGAGAAGATCTTCTTTTGATATGGAAGCCTCTCATAATCCTCCAATGCTAAAGGGTAGCCTCCTTGCACCATGAATGTGCCTTCCTTCTGTTTAGAAATCTCATGAAAAGTATGGGAAGAATTTTTCCCATACTCTCCCAAGTGCAACCATAGCAACAAAAACCTTTGCTGCTGCCTCATATCTCCCTCATACAAGCCATAGAGTAATATCATGATGGTCAACTTGTATGATGTCCCAACAAACAAATCAGCCATGAAGTGCCTCCTCAAGTTCTCCAAGTGGTTACTTCCACAAGAAGAGAAAAAGTGTGATATGGAAATCATGGTTTGCCGATGGTTCCTCCTGAAATGTACAAAATATAAAGTGGGGAGAATCATGCTCCCAATGGGCACCTCCAATATCAAGCCCACTCTCCAAACAAATCTCCCCATGAACATATACATATCATCAACATATGGAAGCAAAGAACAATGAGAACAAGTTGCCATGTGACATCCGGAGAGTGAATCATAGTTCCTCTCATGGAACCAGCGCAGTGCATCCTTGGCCTGCATCAAAATAAGAAATAACAAGTTCTTTTCCAGCCACTTGTTTGCTGCCACAGTCATCTCATAAGATGAAAATATGAAGTTACAAGTTGGTGCCAATGGTGAACACCTAGATACATGTGGTTTCCCCCACAAACCATAAAAAAGATAGCCAAAATCAATGCTACACGTAGCTGCAAGTACATCATCATGCAATATGCAAGAAGATATAATTCTTCTTATTACATCATGCTGCTCAAATAAGGAAAAGAAGTACAATACAAAATATGAAATGATACCTTCTCCATCATGTACTTGAGGTCTTGAGCTGAAATGGCTCAACTGGAAATTCTCCCTTACTCCCAACGAGTAGGAAGGTGGCTATGAGATCCTCTCTATCACCATATGGGCTATGCATCTCTCCATATGCTGAAATATGTCATGCTGAATTCCCTCCCAAGTGAACTCCTCCATCAACTGGAAATATGCATCAAAGTGCATAGAAAATAAGTCCTCATGTGCTGCATGTAGCAACTTCTCCTTAAGACTAGAAGATCTAGTCAAGAAGATCCTACCATAGGAATAGATGACCACATCATCCACCACGTATCTATCATATCCATCTGGGTCATCAAGAATCATGCATGCACCAAGATCCTTGGAGTACTCTACCAAAAGCTGAGACCTCCAATAAGGATCAATCCTCCTAAAAGACATCGCTGGTGATCTGGCATGTGAAGCTCTCCTCATGCTGCTGCCTGCTACTTTGACATCCCCCATGCCAAAGTATTCCTCCAAAATCTTCACCTCTCCAAAATCAAAGAGTGGTGAACCTGAAGACAAGATATCTCTCATCAACTGTAGATCTGGTGGAATGCCTCCATGAAGTGAGACATCAATGTCAAAAGTAGACTACACAGATTGTTGGGAAATCTTGCCCTTGCTCTCACAATGCAATAAAGTCTGCCTCCTCTTTGCACTAGCTTTTTGAAATAGAGAAGGGTGTATTTTCCTCATCAACTGATGCTGCTCTTCCTCCCTACCTCCTCCATCCAGCTGCAATGCTACACAATCATGCTGCTCATTGATTGTGCTTGGACCTCTATGTATGAGATCATGGGGAACTTCTTGTAAGGATACAAGAATCCCTCCTATTGGAGCATGTGCTCCTCCCTCCTCTGCATGAGGCACTGGATGTGCTCTAGATATGATAGCGTTGTTGCCCTAATCTCGCTCAATGTGTGTGGGAAACATCTCAACAATTGGATCCTCTTGTAAAAAGGATATCCCTATGCCCTTTAGTTCAATAATATGAACTAGAGGCTTTACTTCCGGCAATGTGTAATGCAAGATATCAGCTCTTCCCATGGTTTTCTAAAATGAAGTTCCCTCCATCACATGCAAGGGCTTTGTTCTCTCAAGTTTTCCTTGCTCATGTGTCTTAGGAAGTTTTTCACCGAACCTCTCCATCAATGTTTTTATGAATCTTGCATAAGAGAAAGTGTTGGCATTATTTAAGGAATAAGATTCAAAATTCCACCATGCATGAGCCTTACCTCTGAAATTCAACGCTACAACTCTGATGACTTCATCTTCGGAAATGCCGTGCAGCTACAAATAGGAATCTAGCTCCTTCACCCAAGCTCCAACTAAACATGTGGGTGATCTAGCAAAGGTAGATAGAAGAAATATATCTACATCCTGCTGCTTTCTCTTCTCCACCTGGATCTTGCAAAACTCCTGGAAATCAGTATGATCTCTAACCCTCTCAGTTTGAGACTCATACTCCTGCAACAAATCACTAAGAGTTCTTCTCTTAGGTATTTTCCCTCCTCCCATCCATCTCAAGATAGACCTGGGCATTTGAATGTGCTATGCATCATGGTGTTTAGCTGCATGCTCACACTCACCATGTGAAAATCTAGATTCAGCTCTAGATTCAACCTCCTTTGGAGATCCCATCTCCAATCTCATTTTCTTCAACCTCCTTGAAAGATCTGCATAGATTTTGGAAGAAGCTTTGTGAGCTTTTCTTCCTTTTTCCTTTGACATACTAAAGATTTCTGGCTTCTGTCAACCTCTCCTTCCTTTGATAGCTGGATCTCACAGGCTGGGCTAGAGATCATGCTTTGATACCACTATAATATTCCACAATCGGGGCAGCTCATGAATCATGCACTAAAAACGCATTTACAACAAAATTTGCAATAAAAAACTGAAATGGAAACTTGGATCCCATAAATTAATCAATATACAATCTAAATCCAAGATTAGAGCTGAAACAAATCAAACTAGGTGGGTTAAACAAATCTCCCACACCTAGGATTGCCAAAATGTGCTAAAACCCCAAAACTGCAAAATACCGGAGTTGCTGCATAAGGGACTGCACAGTCTAAGAGAGGGTTTACACATAAAAATGACAGATAAAAATAGATCTGCAATTATATTAGACAATATGCTCAGGAAATTAAATCTAGTCTCTTTTATACAAAATGCAAGATAACCCAGCAAGGGTTTCTTGTCAAACACCGTGCATACAAAATGTGATATTCAGAAAATTACTAAATCATCATTGCAACAATGAAGAAAATGAGTGTAGAAGGCTTAAATATGTATGATCTGATGTAGATCCCCTAAGGGCCTCCTCCCATGAAAGGATGAATCTCTCAATCACAAGGAAACTCAGCAGCGGAGCCACCAAACCATGGACTGAACACTGCCTCCAGAATAACACATTCCCTAGCTGGAACAACACTCGGAATGTATGGGAAATGTGTGGTCTGATACCACAGATATGAAATCAGATTTGGAGCTCTCCAAACAGGTCCCTAAAGTGAAGGAAACCTTCCTCCAATGAGAAACTAGCTCAGAAATTGGGATTCCAATCCCTTCCATTGCTGCACCCAGCAACACTGCACAATCTCTGGAAAAACTGCGCTGATGAAGTTGGCTGATGCTTGGCCTAGAAACCTGATGTGGCATGATGAATACAAACTCTCCCAATGAGGCTCCTCAAGGAGAGAGGTGGGATTCCTGCTCGGGAACACCTAGTGCTAAACAACACTGCAACCCTGCTAAGCAGCAAAGCAGGAACAAGTCTTGGAAGAAAAGAATAATAATCTAAGACATGTTGAATAATGATGCCATCCTCTTCCTTATATAATATGTGATTTTTCTCGCCCTTGGCCCCACTCAATTATGTCATCTCTATCCAAAGATACATCTCCCTCCAAAACTGCGTAATTCTTCCTTGGATTCCTCCTCGTCTAAAACTATGCTGTTGACTTAGTCAAGCAACTTCATTTTATCCCTGTTCACACATGGAGGTGTTTTATTAGGCTAGAAAGAGTATCCCATTTAAAATTTGGAGTATTTTATTCCTCCTTAGGAGACTTATGGGATTTCCTACCCATTTATTTACCGGTTAGAGTTGTTGCTAGCTCTAATGTTCCATTTAGCTGTGAGGCTAAAATTTTGGAACATTACAGTTTAGGAACAATGTGTTAGGTCATGTGATCAGGTTGTGTGAGGCCACCCAAGGAAATGCGTTCGAGCGGGTCAAGTTGGGTATGTTCAGATGATGCCGTGTGAGGCCGCCCAGGGAAACCTGTTTGTACAGGTCGGGTCGAGTCGTGTGATGGTGCCCAAGGAAACACGTTCGGGTCAGGTCAGGTTAGGTCATGCCCTATTGTGAGGGTGATCCAAGTGGATATTGGTGGTCACCCGGCTATTCCACTTGGGGCCCCACCATTGTCTCTTTCATTTTTTCAGTTTCGGCACAACTTACTATTTTTAGTAGTTTTTCGGGTCCTGAACTTCCAGAGCCATTTTGAGGCCCTAAACGACGTTTTTTGGGAAAACGGGGAGCGACATGGGTCCATGGACCAAAGTTTCTCACTCAAAATTTGGAGTTTCTCACTCGAAATTTTTATTCCTCAGATAGATCTTTCTAACAAGGTATGGTACACGTAAAACAGAGATCGTATGCCAAAGTTACGTCCCCGGGAAGTTGAAACACCAATTTACCCAAACGGGGCCCATAGTTTTGGCGCTTCATCTCCTAGGGTTAGGGGTTTGGCTGTTTAGGATTTCCCATTGTTTCTAAATAATAAATAGGCCCTAGAGCCTCATTTTAACTCAGCTCAGAGGCCTGTAGCTGCCACATCTCTTCTAAGAGATAGCTATCAGTGCCCAAGCTAGTTTTATTTCCATTCTGTCTATAAGCAAATTTCAGTTCTATGATATTAATGAAATGAAGTGTTATTTCCGCTGCATATTTGTATTTATGGTTATATGTTTATTTTTTTGCGTTCCTGCATAAATCCAGATCAGTGGTATCAGAGTGGTATGCTTTTTCTCGATCCTTCTTTTCATCTCCCCAACGAGGTCGGGGTATAAGGAGTTAGGGCTCAATCTGGTGGAACCTTTGCAAGATCAGCCTCACAAACCCAAATGGATTCCCATTGGGGATGAAAAGAAAGATGAGGGAGTAGGAGATCCTATCAAAATATTTCTCTAGGAGGCCCTCGAAAAACAAAGGAATGCGATGATGGATAATTTTGCCCAGATCCTTCAATGGTTGCCCACTAGCAGCGCATCTGCATCCAGCAGCCACTCTGGAGGTGAGACTCCTTTTAAGGTACAAGTAAATTTTGAAATTCCCATATTTGAGGGTCAAATAGATGCATATGCCATAGATAGATGGTTGAATCTATTAGAAGGATATTTCTTGGTTCATGACTTTTCCGACAGGGTGAAGATTATTTTTTCACTCCTCAAAGCTGCCCCCCATGTCAAGGACTGGTGGGAAACCCACTGTGAGAAAAAGGACGAGACATAACCCTCTCTTTTCTCGACTGTACCCACTTGGAATTCTTTCCGAAATGCCATCAAGGAACAATACCATCCTGTGGGGAGCTATGAGGACAAGTACATACAATGGACCACCCTGCGACAACAAAGGGATCAAGATGTGCATATGCTGACGAATCTGTTCCATACCCTGCGCACCAAGTTGGGTATCAAATATTTAGATAAACATCTAGTGCTAAAGTATCGTAGTTGTTTGCACAGATGCATTCAGGAGGAAATGGAGTTCCTAGACATCTCCTCGCTTGGTACGGAATACTGGTATGCTGCCAAGATTGAGCAGAAATTCAAACAGAAGAAGCGAGACTTTGGATCTGCGAATCAAAAGTAAGGGAAAGGTGCTCCCAAACCGCAGAAAAAAGGATAGAGCCAAGGCATGGTGAATAAAACCTGTCAAAGCCACAAGAAAATAACAACACCACAAAGCCAAAGAAGGATACGGGAAAGTGGTGTGAGTTCCATAAGAGCTCCACTCACAACACAAGTGAGTGTTAGGCCAAGCAGTTGCTGGTGGCCGAGATGAGGGCTTCTGAGTCAGATGCATGCTCTGACTCTGAATCAGAACCTGACAAGGGGAATGACAAAGGGAAACAGATTATTGATGCAGAGCCCAATGCCACTGTTGCCACTATGAAGATCCATAAGGAGGAACCAGAAGATCCAGAGGAGGAGGAACGTCTCTTCCACTCCTAGATGTGGGTAAAGGGCTCCCCGGTATAGTTCATTGTTGAAAATTGGAGCCAAAAGAATCTCATTTCAGTAGACGTCGTAAAGTAGTTGGGCTTGTCGACCATAGCTCACCCACATCAATACACCATCGGCTGGCTTCACCAAGGATGAGATCTCTGCGTCAGCCAGCAGTGCCACCTTCCTTATAGCATCAAGCCCTTCACGGATGAGGTATTATGTGACATTGATCCTATTGCTGTTTCTGATGTATTATTAGGAAAACCATACTTGTGGAAGCGTCATGCTGTGTATGAGTCTCGGCCTCGCGCTGTTATTGCTACTTTGGGAAATAATCTGTACAGGATACCAGAGGTACCACCTCCTGCCGCTATATCTTTGGTTACTGCAAAACAATGGAGTAAGCTCATTTCCCCAACTAGGAAATTCGTTTTCTTGATGATCCGCCCCCAGGGAAAGAAGAATACTATGGCCGCGACCTCCAGATAGGGCTCCTTTACATGACAACAACAAATGGATAAGGTTTTGGCAGAGTACAGGGACATCTTCACCTCACCCACAGGGGTTCCTCTGCACTATCAGGCCAAGCACCCGATTGATCTGACCCCAGGTGCACCGCTACCCAATGGACCGATCTATCGCTGCTCTATTCTGTAGAATGACGAAATCAAGAGGAAGATTCAATATCTACTGTAGAAAGATCACATCTGACCAAGTTCATCACCCTGTGGGAGCCCGATCATGTTGGTACAGAAGAAGGATGGGACGTGGAGACTCTTTATTGACTATCAGGCACTGAACAAGATCACTGTCCGGAATAGGTACCCGATCCCACGGATTGATGACCTTCTGGACCAACTCAAAGGTGAAAAATATTTCAGCAAGATCGACTTGAAGTCTGGGTATCACCAGGTACCAATTGAACCCTCCGATGTGTGGAAGACTACCTTCAAAGCCAAGGAAGGCATTTTCGAATGGTTGGTCATGCCTTTCAGGTTGACGAATGCTCCCACAACCTTCATGAGGATGATGGATGACATCTTTCGGCCATTCACCAACTCATTTGTAGTGGTGTACTTGGATGACATTCTGATCTTCACCCAGACTTGGGAAGAGCACCTTTACCACATCCAACAAGTCCTCCAAACACTACGGCAACACAAGTTGTGTGCCAATTTGGAGAAGTGCAATTTTGGCATGACCCAGGTTAAATATCTGGGATACATTATTGATGAAAGGGGGGTGCTTGTGGATCCAACCAAGATCCAAGTCATTCGGGATTGGCCAGCCCCAACCACTATAATAGAGCTTCACAGCTTTTTGGGTCTTGCTAATTTCTACTGTAGGTTCGTGTTGGGATTCTCTCATATCACTTGGCCCTTGAGTCAAGTCACCAAGGGAGGAGCAAGAGAAAAATTATTTTGGTCGGAACCTCAACAGAAGGAATTCACAGAATTGTAAAATCGCCTCTGTTCTGCCCCAGTGCTCACATTACCAGACTTGCAATAGCCATTTGAGATTGAGACAGATGCCTCTGACTATGCTGTTGGTGTAGTTCTTACTCAACAAGGACATCCAGTGGCATATCACAGTGAGACATTGTTTGACACAGTTCACAAGTATCCCACTTATGACAAAGAAATGTATTCCATTGTGAAAGCTTGTTGACAATGGAAGCATTACATTTTGGGGAAGGAAACAATCATCCACACAGACCACTAGCCCCTGCAGTTCATACAGACACAAGGAAAGTTGTAGAATGATTGCCATCAAAAGTGGTCCACATATCTGCAACAGTTTCATTTGAACATCAAGTACAAGAAGGGTAGCACCAATAATGTTATAGACTGTCTCAGCCAACCACCGATCGTGGCGCTCTCCACCGTTCTCAACTCTTGTGGGCACGAGACTTCTGATTGGCCGCTTCTCTATAAGAGTGACCCAGAATTCGGCCACACTTACAAAGGCACTCTTGGGGGGTACGCAAGTTCCAAATTTTCACCTCCAAGATGCACTTTTATGTCACCTGGGACACCTTTGTGTTCCTTCAAGCGAGCGTGACAAGATGATATGGGAAGCACACTACAGTCGAGTCGCTGGGCATTTCAGGGTCAAGAAAATAGTAGCAATACTACAGAAGTATTTCTATTGGCCGAACCTTCGAAAGGATGTCGGGGATCATATCAGATCCTGCACTGCTTGTGCCATTGCCAAACTGACCATCAAGAAGCAAGGCCTATACACTCCGCTACCTACCCCTAGTCGACCTTGGGAATCCATCTCCATGGATTACATGTCGGGCTTACCTTCTACTAAGCATGGAAATGACTTTGTTTTCGTGGTCGTCGACAGATTCTCGAAGATGGCCATTATGGCGGCCTGCAAGAAGAATATCACAGTAGAAGCCACTGCTAAACTCTTATTTGAATGAGTATGGGTGCACTTTGGGATCCCACAGTCTATCATATCAGATCGGGATAGCAGGTTCCTTAGCACATTTTGGTCTAGCCTCTGGTCAATGTTGGACACCGAGCTCACCAAGTCCATAACTTTCCATCCCCAAATAGATGGCCAGATAGAGGTTGTCAACAGAATGATTGTGCACATTCTGCGCATGTACAATTCAAAGCATCCACGCACATGGGACGAGAGCCTCCCCTATGTAAAACATATTTATAACTGGGCTCTCCACATTTCAATCGGCCATAGCCCCTTTCAGGTGGGCTTGGGATTCCAGCCACTATGTCTCATTGATGTAGCCATGCCATTTGCGGCTACTCAGGCCGATTCAGCTCATGTCCAGTCTGAAGTTGACAAAGCAAATAGCTTCATTGAGCACATTCAACACATCTACCAATAGTTTCATGACATATTGGATAGAAGCAATGCTAAGTACAAGCAACGCCATGATCAACACCGGGTGCCACACAACTTCTAGGTGGGCGACAAAGTATGGCTACATTTGCAGAAGGAGTGCCTCACTGGACCCCACTACAAGCTTCGCCCGCTCCGATACGGGCCGTACCCAATCACCAAGGCTATAGGGAATAACGCCTTTGAGCTCAGTATTACACCATTCCTTGGTCTGCACCTATTATTCAATGTGGATCGCCTTCGTCCTTACTTCCCACCTCTATTGGACACCTCTCACATTGCAGAACAACTCACACCAACAGAGTTAAACCCAGACTACATGGAACAGGCCACCACATATTGTATCATGGACATGAAAATCAAGAACACTTGCCAACAGAATATCCAACTGTATTGGGTTTTCAAAGCTGGCCAACTCCTGCACCAAGGAAAGTGGTTCACCAGGGACCAAGTTCAGCAGAAATTTCCTCATCTCATGGAGGAACTTAATGCAATGGGGCCCATTGCTTCCTAAGGGGGGAGGAATGATCCAAGTGGATATTGGTGGTCACCCACCTATTCCACTTGGGGCCCCACCATTGTCTCTTTCATTTTTTCAGTTTCGGCACAACTTACTATTTTTAGCAGTTTTTCGGGTCCTGAACTTCCGGAGCCATTTTGAGGCCCTAAATGACATTTTTTGGGAAACCTGGGAGCAACATGGTTCCATGGACCAATGTTTCTCACTCTAAATTTTTATTATTCAAATAGATCTTTCTAACGAGGTATGGTATGCGTCAAATGGAGTTCGTATGCCAAAGTTACATCCCTGGAAAGTTGAAACACCAATTTACCCAAACGGGGCCCATAGTTTTGGCACTTCATCTCCTAGGGTTAGGGTTTTGGCTGTTTAGGATTTCCCATTGTTTCTAAATAATAAATAGGCCCTAGAGCCTCATTGTAACTCAGTTCAGAGGCCTGTAGCTGCCACATCTCTTCTCAAAGATAGCTACCAGTGCCCTAGCTAGTTTTATTTCCATTCTGCCTGTAAGAAAATTTCAGTTCTTTGATATTAATGAAATGAAGTGCTATTTCCACTGCATATTTTTATTTATGGTTATATTTTTATCCTATTGTGTTCTTGCATAAATCCGGATCAGAGGGTGCCCAAGGAAATATGTTCGGGTGGGTCGGGTCGGGTCGGGTCAGGTCGTGCCGTGTGAGGCTGCCCAGGGAAACGCGTTCGGGTGGGTCGGGTCGGGTTGGGTCATGTGAGGGTGGTTTATCAAAAATTCTAATTTGTGACCGCTCGTGTTGCTTTTGCATGTTTGTGCGATCCATTTTCCATTTGCTCCCTCGTGCCCCCTTCGTTTGAATGGGTCGGGTCATGCCGTGTGAGGGTGCCACAAGAAACACGTTCGGGTCGGATTGTGTGAGGGAGCCCATACAAAAAATGCTGAGTTGCAACCGCACATGTGCCTTGTGCATGTTCGTGTGACCCGTTTTCCATTTTCTCCCTCGTGCCTTCTATATTCGGGCAGGTTGGGTCGGGTCGGGTCATGCTGTACTGTGAGGGCGCCAAAGGAATTGCGTTTGGGTGGGCCAGGTCAGGTCGGGTCAGGTCATGTGAGGGTGGTCATATAAAAAATGCTAAGTTGTGACTTGTAATGTTCCTAAATTAGCCTAAAACTAATAGGAATATTAAAATTTTGTTTTGTCACATTGATAGGTGAATAAGTGGGTGGGGAGACTCATGAGACTCTTTATTGTGAATAAAACCACTTCCCATGTGAAAGTGGATCATATTTTCAGCTGAATAAAGCACCCTAAGGTGTGAATAGGGGCTAAAACATGTTGACTGGGTCAACCTTGACCAAATCTACAACGCTGTCACGGAGGAGTGGCCATCAATGAGGAACAATGTAGTTTTAGATGAAGATTCCTTGTGTGAAAGAAGTGATTTCATTGGAGGTGGTTTAGGGTTTGCAAGCTCTTGTCTTATAAACAGAAGGGGATGGAAGCATTAGAAGGTTGTTGATGATACGATATTTTCTGAATATATTGTCTCTTAAGACATATATCTTTCTCTTGTTGTTTAGCTGAGATTGAATGTTTTTTGGCATTGGGTGTTCCTAGTCAAGAATCCCATCTATTCCCATTGAGTAGCTCTTGGGAGAGCTTGTATTGCATTTTCCACTATCTATCTTAGGGCCAATCTTATTCTTTCAACTATAGTGTAGATCATGTTGAGGTTTTGACTATTTTTGCAAGCTGTAACAAGTGGAGATTATATCTTTTAGATCTAGTCCATTTCAGTGCTTCTTTTTAGTGGAGGAGGGTTCTACTTCATTGGGAGGACAATATTGAAGACATTGAGCATCATTTTCATATCTTGGCATGTGGTCAATTTCATTTTGATCTGTACAATGCAGTATTGATCCAGATCTGTGTTATTCTTGTAGGTGAATTTGCAGGGTGTTTCAGCACATCATTTGGAGAGTGATTTTCTAGGTGTTGGGGATCTGCCCTTCACTTTGGAGATCTATTGGAGGAGATAATTTTATTGTTTATATAAGATTAGATCCACTTTCTAGATCTGAATATTTCCATAGATATGCAGTCTTAGATCTCAGATCTACATCTTGTACTTGGTGTTTTGCTGAAAACCCAAAGGGGGTTCAATAAAGGTGCTTGTATAGTGCATGGATCTGCTATAGATCTAACTTTTTATCCACATAATTTCTCTAGATCTAATGTGTAATATAAAACTATTGCAGTCCAATAAAATAATGCTATAAGGCATTTTCTGTCTTTATACATGGTTGCAACACCTCATTTTGAGGGATTTCTATCATTGGAGACTTATATTTTTTGTCATGCATCTTAGGGGCCACTTTTAACATGTATTTTGCTGCTATAATGAAAAATGGAAGGTCTCCATATTGGCCTCCTACTTAATAAAAAATGATCTACGTTATTTTTATATCATTCTGCATTGTATTGCTACATTCACCATTTGGGAATATTACAATGGTATCAAAGCATCATCTTGGCATAGTCTGTGCTTTCTAAAAAGAAATATGTCTTCTAGAAAAATAGAACCTCTTACTAGCAAAGGGAGGTGGTATCAAAGGATAAGACAAAGAATATTTTATTACACTGGTGAGAAAAAAGACAAGGGTAAAACCCCTTTATCTGGAGGAATGAAAGGGAAGGAGATCTCAAGACTTCTTCTCCAAACTATGGATGAGCTTAAAAGAGAAATAAAGGGAATGAGGAGGGAAAGACATGAAGGTCCCTCAAGAATATTTTCATATGAAGGAAACCCCAGTTCTTCATATTATGTGTGTAAGCACTCAGCCACAAAATCAGATCCACAATGTTACACTATGCCCAGACTTACTGCAAGAGAGATGGAGGAAGAAGATGCACCAAAGGAGGAGACTTTGAGTGATTATCTTCAAGAGTATGAATCTCAATCTTGGAGATTCAAGGAGCACTTGAACTTCCAAGAGTTTTTCCAACTCAAGGAGGAAAGAAGACCCAACAAGCACAACAAAAGTAGAAGAAGTAGATTCTTTCTGCCAAATTTTGATGGATCATCCACATGTACAACCAAGGATTGGATAGATCAGCTAGACTCCTATTTGCATCTACATCAAGTTTCAGAAAAGGAAGCCCTTAGGATAGTAGCGCTGCGTCTTAAAGGTAAAGATTATGCTTGGTGGTTTTTTGAAATATCTACTTATGCAAGATTCACTAAGATATTAGTGAAGAGATTTTACGTAAATCAAACTGAAAAATATTTAATTGAGCTAGCAAAGCATGAACATTCAAAACCCTTGCATGAGTTGGAAGGATCTATTGCACCAACTCCACTTCAGATTTATATTAAAGGGGATAAAAAATTGTGTGATAAATTTCCAAGGGAAAGATCCCCATTGTAGGGAGAGCTTTCTCCTCAAAAGGAAGACATGGAGATTCCTCCTTCAAAGGAAGACCAAGATCTAGGGTCTCTCATTGCTGATGAGGTATTCTCAAATATTGGTGAGGAGAAAAAGCATGAAGGTAGTAACAACACTTTCACTTCAGAAGAAGGACCATCACCACATGGGGATGGGCATGGAGTTGTTGCTTCAAGAGGAGGAGATTTTTCATCTTTGCAAAAGGTTCCCAAGGAGCATCATGTGATAGTAGTAATGGGCAGTAACACCTTGATCCAAGGAGGAGGAGAAAGGATGGATCAACATCCAATGATGAGGAGCATGCAACCTTGTTTATTTCAAGGGGTTTATATTCAGAAGAAGGAGACTGATTTATGTGGCAAAGGGAGGGACACATCAATCCACTCATTTATACAGTCTACCTCAGATTTTGATGTCTCTTTGCATGGAGGCATTCCACCAGGGAGACCCCTTGATTGGAAGATGAATAAAGTGTTCTCTAAACTTAGTGTAGCATGGACATATTTGGCTAAGGAAGGAGCCTTGGGAGAAGCTACTACAACGTTGAAAGCCTTTGATGGGTTTCAAGGAGAGGAGAGCAATTTTATGATATGGACATTGCCATATCCCACTAAGCTATTTTCACTGGAAAATGATTCAGAAATCTATAATGACATTAGCATGGTGTCAAATGGCCACTCCATAGATTTGGAGCAAAAAATGATACTCCTACACATGAAGAAGATTTCTTAATATGACAAGAGGGTATTAACACTCTTGCATGCATGAGCTAAACTATGGAAGTTTTGGAAGAAAGAGACCTTTCAGGAGGAGGGTGACTTCCATGTACTTCAATCTTGTCTTGGGAAAGATCAGCTACAAGAGAGGCAAAAAAGGTGGAGTTACAACACTCCAACATGTGGATTTGGCATTGAGCATGTCAAAGAGGAGAGTTATCATATGAAAAGCACTTCATTTCAGATTTCTACAGTGTTGTCATTGTTGAGAAGCCTAGATCCATATTGGGAGTCCCAACTCTTGGTGGAATATTCCAAGGACCTCTTCACATGTAAGGTTATTGATGGGAAAATGGAAGGTAGGAGGTATAAAGTGGTTGATGGAGTCATTTATTTCCATGATCAGATCTATTTGACTAGGGAATCAAAGCTCAAAGATAAACTACTATAGGCAGCCTATGATATTTTTCTTTCCAATCCCATTGGTTTCATTAGAACCTACCATAATATTTTGGAGGGATTCATGTGGGAAGACTTCAAAGAGGAGATGCAAATTCATATGAGAAAGTGCATGGATTTTTTGGAGGGTGAGGAGAAACACAACTCTCGGGAAGAGTTATCATCACCATCTCCTTACTCATGGAGTGTGAAAGGGAGCTCACCCATGAGGTACATCACTGATTTAAACCAAGTATATGGTAAGGATTGTATTTCTGGACATCATGATATATTTACTATATACTTGCATTTTCTTACCACACATGTGCAGGGCATTGCTCCAAGACGAGGCACTCTTTCTTATTTTCTTCATGGGATACTTGGAGCCATGAACAATGATTATGTTGATCACACCCTAGGAGATTTTAGGGAGATGATGTATTCTTTATGGTGTGCCTAATTAACACCAAACATCACACACCTTCTCTAAATGTGTGAGGAGAATGGGGTAGAAAAAAAGTGGTGGGAGAAACACTTGTTTTATCATATTCTGTGGCAGTTAGGAGCAAAATTGTGCTGGTTGCACCTGAGGGACCATTGTCCTTCTCCTTTACTACACATGGAAGCTAGCATGACTTTGATTGTGATTCCATATGTTTATGATGTTCTTATCTTTGTTGGGAACATAATTAGAGGGAAGAAACATTGGGTGGATGTGTCCACGTGGAATGAAACTTCCCACATTTATTCATGCTTCAAGAGGAGGATGGGACATTATATGGCTACTACATTACATCACTTGTTTCCTTATGCAAGGGGCCATATGTTTGACTTATGTCTTTGGGAGAAGCCTCTCACATGGGAGGATTTTTGGCAAGACATGTTTGGCTTGGATCACATTTAGCCAACACATATTATCCTCTACTATTTTCAAGCTTTTGAGAAGCTTATGGCAGCACGAAGGTGGTTGGATGGCCACTCATTATATCATGTTTTGAGACAGCAAGAAAAAGAACATTGTTGGTCTCACTTGGGGGACTATTGTCACCATCCAAGATGTCATATGACACTTAGTCCATATTTATTTTGGAGCCCATATGGTGATGACACTCTATTCACTATATGTGGGGAGGATTTGGCAAGGAGGCTCTCTAGAGCCAATGAGTGGAATAATGAGATTCCAAGTATATTTTGGCTTCATGAGGACTATATTATTGCAGCCCAATATCAGTAGCACCAAATTTATCATAAATGGAGGGAGAGATAGCATGAGTTGAACAATATCACCTCTCATTTTCAGCCATGTAGCCCCTACACATTGCATAAGCAGGGGTTTGGTGACTGTTTCTATTAGCTACCAAGGATGGCTCACTTTGTTTGGATGATAGCATGGAGATTGGATTTTCTCATTGGGGATGAAGCACCCCACATTTATCATCTCTCATGCCTTAAGGAGGCCAATGGACATCATATAACTCTTTCCATATATCTCCCACTTCTTCATGATGAAAGCTATTTGGTTTATTCACCAAAGGAAAACTTGTATTCTTGGGAGGAGACATATCCATTGGATATTTTGCAATGTCCTTGTAGTTTCTTGAGGACAAGAAACATTTTGGAGGGGAGGACTGTAATATTCCTAAAATAGCCTACAGCTAATGGGAAAATTAAAATTTTGATTTGTCACATTGATAGGTGAATAAGTGGGTGGGGAGACCCATAAGACACTTTATTGGGAATAAAACCACTTCTCATGTGAAAGTGGATCATATTTTCAGTTGAATAAAGCACCCTAAGGTGTGAATAGGGGCTAAAACATGTTGACAAGGTCAACCTTGACCAAATATACAACATTTTCATGGAGGAGTGGTCATCAATGAGGCACAACATAGTTTTAGATGAAGGTGCCTTGTGTGAAAGAAGTGCTTTCATTGGAGGTGGCTTAGGGTTTGCAAGCTCTTGCCTTATAAAAGGAAGGGGATGGAAGCATTAGAAGGTTAATGATGATATGATATTTTCTGAATATATTTTCTATTTAGATATATATATTTCTCTTTTTGTTTAGCTGAGATTGAATGATGTTTAGCTTTGGGTGTTCCTGGTCGGGAATCCCACCTCTTCCCATTGAGTAGATCCTGGGAGAGATTGTATTCCATTGTCCACTATATGGCTTAGGGCTAAGCTTCTTCTTTCAACTACAGAACAGATCCTATTGAGGGCTTAACTGTTTTTTCAAGATGCAGGAAGTGAAGATTAGATATTTCAAATCTAGTCCATTTCAGTGCTTCTTTTTAGTGGAGGAGGGTTCTACTTCATTGGGAGGACAATATTGAAGAAATTGAGCATAATTTTCATATCTTGGCATGTGGCCAATTTTATTTTGATCCGTATAACATATTATAGATCTAGATTTGCGTTATTCCTATAGGTGTATTTGCAGGGTGTTTCAACACATCATTTGGAGAGTGATTTTCTAGGTGTTGGTGATCTGCCCTTCACTTTGGAGATCTGTTGGAGGAGATTATTTTATTTTTTATATCAGATCAGATCCACTTTCTAGATATGAATATTTCCATAGATCTACAGTCTTAGATCTCAGATCTACATTTTGTACTTGTTGTTTTTCTGAAAACCCCAAGGGGGTTCAATAGAGGAGCTTGTATAGTGCATGGGTCTGCTATAGATCTACCTTTTTGTCCACATACTTTCTCTAGATCTAATGTGTAATATAAAACTATTGTAATCCAATAAAATAATGCTGTAAGGCATGTGCAGTCTTTATACATGGTTGCAAAACCTCATTTTGAGGGATTTCTGTCATTGGAGACTTATATTTTCTTGTCATGCATCTTATGGGCCACTTTTAACATGTATTTTGCTGCTGTAATGACAAATAGAAGGTCTCCATATTGGCCTCCTACTTAATAAAAGATGATCTACGTTATTTTTATATCATTCTGCATTGTATTGTTGCATTCCCCATTTGGAATATTACATGAATGCCTGTGTGCCTTGTGCATGTTTGTGCGATCCATTTTCTGTTTTCTCCCTCTTGCCTTCGTTGAGGCGGGTCGGGTCATGTCATGTGAGGGTGCCACAGGAAATGCATTCGGGTCGTATCGTGTTAGGGAGGTCATATAAAAAATGCTAAGTTGTGACCACTCATGTGCCTTGTGTATATTCGTGTGACTCTTTTGCTATTTTCTCCCTCGTGCCTTTGACGTTCAGGCATGTTGGGTCGTGTGATATGCCCAAGGAAACACATTCAGATCAAGTTGGGTCATGTCGTACTGTGAGGGCACCCAAGGAAACACGTTTGAGAGGGTCGGGTCGGGTCGTGTAAGGGCGCCCAAGGAACGCATCCATGTTGGGTCGTGTGAGGGTGCCCAAGGAAACACATTAGAGCGGGTCGGGTCGGGTCGGGTCGTGTGAGGCCACCCAGGAGCATGCGTTCAGGTAGGTCGGGTCGAGTCATGTCATGTGAGGTTGCCCAAGGAAAAATTTTCAGGCAGGTCGACTTGGGTTGTGTCGTGTGAGGGTGCCCAAGGAAACACGTTCGGGCGGGTCGGGTCGGGTCGAGTTGTGTCATGTGAGGGCGTCTAGAAAAATTCGTTCGGGCGGGTCAGGTCAGGTCATGTGAGGGCTCTGGAGGAAACACATTTGGGCAGTTTGGGTCAAGTCAGGTCATGTGGGGCACCCAAGGAAACGTGTTCGAGCAGGCCGAGTCGGTTAGGGTCAGGTCATGTGAGGGTACCCTAAGAAATGCATTCATGGGGGTCGGGTCGGGTTGTATGAGGGTACCTAAGGAAACACGTTCGGTTTGGGTTGGGTCGGGTCATGTGAGGGCGCTGAGGGAAACAGGTTCGGGCGTGTCAGGTCAGGTCAGGTCGTGTGAGTGCACCCAGGGAAATGCGATTGGGCGGGTTGGGTCAGGTCGTGTGAGGGCACCCGAGGAAACGCATTCGGGAAATTTGGGTTAGGTTGAGTCGTGTGAGGGCACCCAAGGAAACACACTCGGGTGGGTTGGGTCGGGTTGGGTCATGTGAGGGTGCCCAATGAAATGCGTTCTGGTGGGTCGGGTCATGTGAGGGTGCCTAGGAAAATGCGTTCGATCAGGTTGGGTCAGTTCGTTTGAGGGCACCCAAGGAAACACGTTCGGGCAGGTTGGGTCGGGTCAGGTCGTCTGAGAGTGCCCAAGGAAACAAGTTCGGGTGGTCCAGGTCGGTTCGGGTCGGGTCGAGTGAGGGTGCCCAAGGAAATGGGTTCGTGAGGGTTGGGTTGTGTCATGTGAGGACACCTAAGGAAACATGTTCAAGTCGGGTCGAGTTGGGTCGTATGATGGCACCTAGGGAAACGTGTTCGGGTGCCCAGGGAAACACTTTCAGGCCAGTCGGGTCAACTCAGGTCGTGTCATGTGAGGGTGGCCGTATAAAAAATGCTAAGTTGTGACCATGCATGTTTGTGCGATCCATTTTCCATTTTCTCCCTCGTGCCTTCATAAGCACTCCTATAATAATCGTGCAGCCACCAAAACTTCCTATTGTTGAAGAGGAGCAATATTCTATGGTGTATTTTTCTTTAATATTAAAGGTGAAGACAATCATCAATTAGAGTCCTTAAAACAAGAGGCATCTCATTCACATGTTTTTATAAAGGTCAACTTTCACATACAAAAATGAATTCTAAATCAGACTGGTTATATGATTGACCTGGACAGTAAGATTTTATGATTATATGTAACACAATTTAAATGAAAAATGCAACAAACAAAACCATTTACTCAACAACAAGTTGGAGAGAAAAATATTTCAAAGGATGTCCCAATTTGGAGAGAAAATTCTTGTCGCTTTCTCCTCAAAATTTGTTTCATCAACACAAAAACTTCTCAAGTGAATAATTGACCATCGATCATTTGGTTGTAAGGCATAATTGTATCTACTCCTTAAAATTTTCTTAAGGATTTCCTAAGGAGAAATATTTTTTGAAAAGAATCAATAAGTGCTTTGTAATTCAATGTTTGCAATATTTTTTCTAGCAGTTGGTGTCCCTACTTTTCTCTTGGAGAAGAATGATCCAAGCGACTCATAGACTCCCTTAGCTTGTTTGATGATTTGCATGCTACTAAAGAGTTTCTATTCTCATATTCAAAGTGAATGAATAATTTTCCAAAAGCATTGATGGCTATCCCATCATAACAGATCGCCAGATCACATAGAAAGGCCATTAGATTCTTAAATAATTTTCCCAGTTCTTTCACTCCCTTCATTTGACAGAAAATTCCTTCTCTAGATGAGATTGAATGAATAAATTCCTCATAGGGATTTAATCCAAAAACAAAGGATGATTTAACGATTTCACTAACTTAAATCAAATATTTCTTCCGTGGATTGAAAGAAAGAGAACCATTGAATGGAAGATATGAAAAAAAAACTTTATAATCAATCTCTAGGAAATTATTCTTCCCTTAAAACATTTGAACCCCTAAAAATCCAAGTTGTTGAACTACATTCTTAGCAGATCTTGCATTTTAAATATCAATAATCAGGAAAACAAGAACTTGAAGAAGAAGTATCCTTGGTAACAATTTCCTGCACTCCAAGTAGATTCTTCTCCAGTTACGAAATGATGGAATTCTCATATCTTCCTCCCCTCATATGGTTCATAAGCGTAAAAAGTTCAGTAAGTTCATTTCCTAGCTCTTTTGTAAATATGTTTCTCCGAGAAACACTGCGAGCAAGAACCAAATATCCAAACCTGCACTAAAACCATCTAAGGATAAAAATTCAATCAGAAGGTTCAACTTAGAATTTTTCCCTCCAATTTATTGTTGTTAAACCAAAGATCTCTCAAATGAAAAAGGTGTTCGAACTGAGTTGGTATATGACCATGGAGGGGATTTTCTCCAAGATAAAGTGATCAAATTCATTCCTACCGATGACGATATCACCTAAATATATTTTGATGGGAAGACTACCGCACCTTACCTTCCAAAAATAAAGTTGGAAAATAGCACAGAGGTGATACTGAGAATTCTGGTGGCTTTAGGAACTTCGGCGACACCGAGTGCAATATATTTCACATGATATACTTATTCCATGAACGAGCTAATCGACATAGAATAGGTCATGAGATTGTTGAAACAATGGAATTATTTGCAACCACTTCCAAAGCGACGGAGAGGTTACGAACCTTTGGAACAACATGGGTAAGTGCATTCATGTCACATTAAAGGTTTGATATCTTGAACATTGTTATATAAGATTTCAACAAATATTATAATATAAAATGTAATGTTGCAAAATACATTAGGGTTGTGACAATTCCTATCTAATCTGGTAGTTGCGGTGATAATTTTAAGTCACTTTCTTGTAGGATTTCTGCTCTATCTATCTATATGATTGCAACAATTGGGTAGGCAAGTTGCATGACTAAGTTACGCGCTAGAATGTTACCAGTCGACTAATCGCATTTACAGTATTGAAAAATGCACAATAATCCAATTTCCAATCGACGACAACCACTTCTAATAATATTAGAAGGATTATTGCTTAATTGTCCTATATTCTGTGTTGTGAGTCGATTGATGGACATTCTTATTCAGATGCTTGGTCATGGTCACATTATCTATTATTTAGTCATCTCCACAATTGTAAATTTGGAAACTATTTTTAATGTGTGATTTTGATTGAAACCAGAAAGCATGAAGTATTTTCAATTGGGATAAAAGGATGCACAATAATGCCAAATTGAACTTCTTACAAGGATCCAAAATATTCATAGATTAGATATTTCATTCATGTCCAAATACATTGAATATATTTAATACATCTACTACATTCGTAGTGTTATTTTGTGAGCTTTTCCTAACCACCTTTGACTACGCAAAGTCCAACTGTTCAAGAGCCTTTTCCCTTGAGAATTCATGTGCACTATTCCTCTCAGTGATGAGTCTTGTCTAACACTTTATGTATGCCACTATTTCATTGAATTCATTCCTACTTCCTGTTGGAGCATGTGCCTAGGGGGATTCTTAATATATCATGATATCTAGACAATAGTTCAAAGAATATATATGCACTCAATGCAAATGTATGTTGTTATCATAACTTTAGAATTAATTGTTTAAACATGTGAGCTATTCTTTCATGCCTAAAAAATTCATATTTTTTAACAATTAAATTATTGTTTAAAAATATTAAAGGTATCTCAATAGCAACATTCCTTCAAGTTAAATTCAACCAATTGTTATTTTCCTTACAAGGAAAACATTTGAAAATTTTCAATTGTTTTTTCCTTAGGACCATGGGATCTTGGAACATGGTGGAATCATTCAAATGAAAAAAATTGTTATCCTTATCCTTAATCATCTTATGGAGGTGGATATGGTTATATTCCACTTCCTTCTCCTCCTACAATAGGTTTCACTTTGGGTGGAGCTTTTTAGAGATGAATTATTAGGCCGCCTGCAAATTATTAGGCCGCCTAGAATTATTAGGTCGCCTGATAAAATCACTGACATGTGGGATATGATCCATACATGTAATTACCATGAATGAAATTGGTTTCAAGCTAAACTCCCTGGTTTAACGCTCATATTTTGGTCCTGTGAATCACTAATGATGATCGAAAATTCCATTGGTAAATTTGATTTCCTGGTGGAAGCAAGCTTATTACAAAGAGATAGACATATCACATGGATTTTTGTGGAGGTGGACTTTGCTATTGGCCTTGATGCAGAGGTAGAGCTCAATTAGGGTGGCTTCTCTACTAGGAAACAAATTGACTATTGAGTCATGTGAGGGCGGTCATGTAAAAAATGCTAAGTTGTGACAGTCCGTGTGCCTTGTGCATGAATTCGTGCGATCCATTTTTCGTTTGCTCCCCGATGCCTTCGTTCGGGCGGGTCAGGTCATGTGGGGGAACCCAAGGAAATGTGTTCGGGCGGGTTGGGTTGGTTCGGGTCGGGTCATGCGAGGGTGCCCAAGGAAATGTGTTTGTGCTGGTTGGGTCAGGTAATGTAAGGGCACCTAAGGAAACATGTTCGGGTGGGTCAGATCGGGTTTTGTCGTGTGAGGGCGCCTAGGAAACACATTAGGGTGGGTCGAGTCATGTGAGGGAACCCACGACCATGAGTTAGGGTGGGTCGTGTCATGTGAGGGTGCCAAGGGAAACATGTTCGAGCGGGTCGGTCGAGTCGGGTCGGGTCGTGTGAGGGTTGCCCAAGGAAACATGTTCGGGTGGGTTGGGTTAGGTCAGGTCGTGTGAGGGTGCCCAAGGAATGCTTCTAGGTCAGGTCATTTTGTGTCATGTGAGGGAGTCCAAGGAAACACGTTCGGGCGAGTCAGGTCTGGTCGTGTGAGGGAGGCCATATAAAAAATGCTGAGTTGTGACCACCCCAGTGCCTTGTGTACGTTCATGCGACCCATTTTCTGTTTGCTCCCTTATGCCTTCGTTCAGGCAGGTCAGGTTGGGTTGAGTCGGGTCATATGAGGGTGGCCGTATAAAAAATGCTAAGTTCTGACCGCCCATGTGCCATTTCCCTGGGTGCCCTCACACGACCCGACCTGACCCACCAGAACATGTTTCCTTGGGTGCCCTTACACGTCACGACCTGACCTGACCCACCCGAACGTGTTTCCTTAGGTGCCCTCACACGACTCGACCTGACCTGACACAAATGCGTTTCCTTGGGTGCCCTCACATGAACTGACCCGACCCGAACCACCTGAATGAAGGCACAAGGGAGAAAACAACAAATGGGTCGCACAAACGTGCATAAGGCACACGGGCGGTCACAATTTAGCATTTTTGATATGCCTGCCCTTACATGACCCAATCTGACCCGACCCAAAAACGTTTCCTTGGGGGCCCTCACATGACCTGACTCGACCCAACTCGCCTGAATGAAGGCAAAATGGATCAAATGACAAATGGGCGCACGAATGTCCACAAGGCACACAGGCGGTCACAACTTAAAATTTTTGATACGACCTTCCTCACATGACCTGACCCGACCCGACCCGAACCGAATGCGTTTCATTAGGTACCCTCACACGACCCAACCCAAACACGTTTCCTTGGGTGCCCTCACACGGCATGACCTGACCCATCTCGACCCACCCGAATGCATTTAATTCATATGAAATTTAATACTAAGCCCTAATTCCTCTAAAACTTATAAGATCCAATAATTATAACCCCTGCCACACTTAATACCTAAATATTATAACCCTTATCCTCTAAAAGAATTTACCTCTCTAACATCTAATACATATAATCATTAACACGTGACTGCTATACTCCTTAACACATATAAGCCATAACCATAATTCTATAACCATTATATCTCTTAATATTTTACCATCATAAACCCGAAACTTTATAACCTTTAATCCCTATCTCTTTTTGAACCCTAAAACCCCTAATATAACCTTATAACCCATATTTCATACATAATCCCTAATAATCCCACAAACCCTTTTTAATCCCAATAATCCCTATAACATTACCATCCATATTATCGCTTTTTTTTCTCGCTTTTTTTCAATAATTTTGGCAAGCCACATTTTCTTCAACTGTGAGCATGAGGTGAGCTCATTTCCGAATTGTCGTTGAGTTTCCAGACTAGTGAACAGTTGTTCTCTCACCATGGGGTCTAGAATGATTCAACCGACTGGGCCGCCTCTTGATCAACAAGGATGCTTGTTTATTTGGGTAAATCCGACTATTGTGAATGCGAACCAATGACTTTACCTGGAAGAAACAACACTCGACTAGCTTGATTAATGTGGCTTCATACTTGGCATATCTATGGAGCATTCTTATTAATAAACCCCGCTTATTTTTGAGAGATAAGCTTCATGGATCACAAAGCAGATATAAATCCATATTATATAGAACCATAAGGAGGTTACTCAGTTCCATTTCCAGGTGGAGATCCAGATCTAGACTGAGGCCCACTTACAGATCCACTTGCAGAGGTAGGAAAGGAAGCATCTTAGCCACCGACATCCTTTCCAAGTTGAGATCCAGTCGGTTAAGAATATTAAGCAGTTGACACTTCCAGGAAAAGGTTGCACTCTGCCCCCTTCATGAACTAATTTCTCAAAATTTTTATTTGTCTCATTACACTAAGGAAGTCCAAGGTTTAGGGTTTTAGGGCATTAGCAAATTGTGCTTCCTGCCAGGGAATTCCTATCATGTTCCTATCAGAGACCTTAAGTAGGATTCGATACCTCCTATTATTTTGGGCATAATTATACTTCAAAAGGACATAAGACAAATCTTTAGTCACCAAGAAAAGGAATCGAGAATCCTGTTATTTGCATAAAATCGAGTTGATTGGAGGAAAAACAGGTCTATCTCTGAAGAGTAATTGTTAAGCTATAATCACTTTATTCAATTAATGACTTGTAGACCTGTGGATTGAAATATAATATAATAACTTGTGGTATAGGATCCACGAAATTGTGAAATTTATGGGAATGCAGATCTACAGGGATGAAAGTTCTAAGCACATACATACAATACATAGTACGAGCCTAATCAACAGTGAGAAAATAGCTAGATGTATTCCAAACTTAAATTGTTGAGGTCTACCCTTTGAAAGAGTAGTTTAATATATGACCTTCTCTTTAGTATAGAGACCAAAATCTTATGGAGAAGAAGTGCAATAACAAGATCCATATATATAAATTTTGGCATAAATTGATGACACACTAAAAACTGAAACCTGATTACTAGAAAACTAAGTTGAACCATTACATTTTAAAATTATTGGTACGATCTGTACATGTGACCATGTCCCATTCATATGTATATTTATGTACTTGCAATCATGGCCAATGCTATATCTACCTCTCCTTTGAACTGCTGCCCAAGTCAAAAATTTATTCTTTAATGCCAGCCAGAGAAAGATATGGATTTTCTTCAGTTCCTGTTTTTCCATATCTCCTTCCATCACTAGACAGGGCTGTAAGGGTTTGGAGGAAACTATTGTTTATATCCCAACCTTGTAGAGTAATAATCTCTAGATTTGTTCTAATCCTAGGCTAAGGATTTGGGCTTGTATTGTAGTTGTACATG
Source organism: Pinus albicaulis (assembly GCA_034641835.2). Taxonomy (NCBI): domain Eukaryota; kingdom Viridiplantae; phylum Streptophyta; class Pinopsida; order Pinales; family Pinaceae; genus Pinus; species Pinus albicaulis. The sequence goes on along the minus strand of CM076581.1, from coordinate 468,212,110 downwards.
ATCATTTTGAAGAGTTTCAAAAAAGTTTCTCCACAGATCAACATTTCTTTCTACCAGCTCCATATTATGTGCCTGCTTCCATCCTTTAGACGAGACATTAGTAGCATCTGGGTTTCTTACTTGATTTATGTACATAAAGGCTCTATCTCATAGAAAATAGTCATATCCTCAGGTCAAAACACCTTATCACACCTTAGCATTACATCATATAAAACCATATATGTTCATCGTTCCCCACTTTCCACAATAAACATTGTCCAATGACTGGGAATAGAAGAATCAAAGCCTTCCACTGATTTGATTTTTTTTTTCATTTTTTCTGAATTTCTTATCCAATAAGTAATACTGCAAGGATTTATGTGCTTTTCGTCTAAAATTTCCTTCCCTAGACAATTCCTGGGGTATCTTCCAGTGAGAGTCCAAAAAATGGATGTTCTTTAATTCCATCTGCCTTCTTCCTTTGGCCTAGCTAATTCCAATGCCTCCCATTCACCAAGGAGATCTTTTATTTTTCTAGATTTCTTGACCCTAAGAACCCATGGTACACCCTTCTAGTCCTTTAAAGAACACCCTTCAGGATATGGGCCAAAAAATTCCAATAGATTGGAATTTCTTCCAGTACTTATCTCACTAACATGAGTTGACCACTAATGGATAATCACCTATTACACCAGTGATTTATTCTTTTCTATATCTTACTGAGGAACTAGCTCCAATCAACTTTTTGATGTCCATCTGGTTTCAAAGGAGAACCAAGATATTTAAAATGTACTTAGAACTCCAATAGGTTATAAGAAAAAAAATTGACCAAATTCTGAGCTGTCTCCTTATCTACTCTATTATGAATCAAGAAGAAGACTTATGAAGATTCAATTACATATTTGTATCCTTGTTGTAAAGTTCCAAAATCTCTTTCATATTTCTACACACTTGAAGTGTACTTCGACTGCAATTTTTATTTTTTATTTTATTTTATTTATTTATTTATTTCTGTTAAAAGTGAAATTTTGAAATTTAGCAGTTCATGGAAATTACGGGAACAAGGTAGCTTGATTGATTGTGGTTTTTATGTTCTCGCTTTGGAATGTGGATTTCATTTCCTTCCATGTGGATGCATTCTTTAAAAGTTAATGTTAATGTTGTACAATTTAATGTCTATAACATCGTTATGCCTTATGAGAATCCACTGCTTGTTAATTATAAGTTTTTATGCATGAATACATTCATAAGGACAATTTGTTTTAATGGATTGGTATCTTATTCAGTAGATCACCAACTTGAACTTGTTAGAGTCTTGAATGACAAAAGTGTTGGCCGGATCAATCGTTCTTGCAGACAAGACCGATCTCCCTAGTGTCAGAAGACAATCTAGCAACAAACGAACAACTAAGTTTGTCTTTCTCTAGATATATTTGTTTTACAAATAAATGTTATGAAGGTGTCAATCCTACCTTAGATCCAAATGCTTATTTGTGGTCGCAGTGCTTCCATTGCATCAATAATCCTTCGTCGCAACAAGGGCCCTTTTGTCACAAGAAAGTATCATCTTTCGTTGATCTGCAATCACAAACAAGAAAATATCAATAGCACCTGTATAAAAAATAATCATAAAACATACCTATCATAGTGATCAAGGAATCTATGAAATAAATGATCAAACGACAGCTTGTCTTGCACTCTTCCTCCAAAAGCATAAAGAAGTCTAAATATTAACAGCACTTCAACTCAAAAATCTTAATTCTCCATCTCCAGAATCTCAATCTCCAAAAAATTCACCCAAAAATATTCACTTAACCCCTTTGAGGCTACCCAATGCCTCCTTTTATAGAGCAGATGAGGAGGTTAGGATTCCACCTTTAAAGGGATAGAACCCTCCTTCAAAGGGATAGGCTCCTCACATCAAGGTATTAGTTCCTTAAGGTGTGGGATACATGCACCTTACTAAAGCGTACCCATCCCCAAAAAATCTCATCTAGAACCTTCTAGAATTGACTAAAATTCAACTTTTTCACTTTACTTTCTCACCTTTTCGAGTTTTACAGGAGTCCGCACCTATAACACAGAGAAAGTGCATTTTAGATCCACAGGATAGCTGAACATTAGGTGCGGGACCACAGTAAATATATAGAGAAAGTGCGATACCAAAGTTTAGGAGATTTTTAGGAACTTTTCTCTGATTTTCAAGGTTTGACATGAGGAACTGAGGTTGTAAGACTTGCAGAGGAGGTAAGTATGAGTGTCAATGAGCTCATACAGTCAGCAGAATGTCAGAGTGACATTTTTTAGTGTAACAACAAGTGCCACCTTGCAAAAATTCCTTTGAGAGGGCATTGAGAATGATTTCATTTGTGACTATTAGTTTAGAGTGATGACAATGAAATGGCTCAACAATGTGAAGTTGACTCAAATGAAAAGGAAAACACATAAAAAAAAATTCAAGAGAAGCGAGTACAAAGGGTGAAATCATGTTTATCAAGTACAATTTTACATTTATATGTTTAAGTAATTAATAGAACAAAGGTAGAGGAATATGGGCAGCAATGATGCCTCTACTTGTAATGCTAATGCAGTTTGAAAAAGCATGAAATCATTTTATGAAGAAGAATTTTATATTTATATGTATAGGTGATTAATAGAATGGAGGTTGAACCAAAAGTCCAACAATGTTTCCTCCACTCATAATGCTAACTCAGTTTGACAAAAAGGGATTTCTCCTGTAATAATCAAGGCCTTGGTGAGATGATAGTTGGGAAAATTTCCCCAACTCGCTATAATGATGATTTTATAAACATGAATTCCGAATCATGACCTTTCGACATAAATTTATGACCCCTTATACTACTTAAGAAGCAAGCTATTATTTTTTAACAAATAACTCCTTTGAATATATGTTCTTTCATAACAGTGCTAATTAGAGAAACAACACTAAGCGATAAAATAGACTAAAGGAAAAATTAGGACTTCACTTCAAAATTGAAGTTCATTCCTTTTCTCTCCATTGTTCTTGAGCATCCTCCTCAAGCAAAAACTTATATCAAATGTTGGCCTTTGTTTTGGAGCTACATTTGTAGATTCATTGTTATCAAGAATTGATCGTATGATACCATTCTGGAGTTGATTGGCACTGTAGAGGATGTTGGTGCTACTTGTTATTGGGTGTATGCTCTTCACAATTACTTGGGCCAATTTAGAGTGGGTCCTTATGATCTTTGGGTAGACATGTAGAAATTTTTTCTAGCCGACAGCTCAACGCATTTTCAATGTTTTTGCATAAATTTGATTCCCACAGTTCCAAACTAATAAGTCTGGTGTAAAAATTTTGAATGCAATTTATTTGAAACAAATTTTTATTTTTGTAAGATGGGTAGGACTACACTGTTCATGATCATGTCCAAATACATCACCCAGATCAGGGTAGGGAATTGAACCGGTGACTTCACATCAAGGAGTGCATTAACAACACACCCGATCATTGTTAAGGCCAAGCTAGTCAAAATTAACATGTAGGCTCAGTTAACCCTCTTGGGGTGTGTGCCCTTGTTAGGTGAGTCCAAAACCCCTATGAGGATGTTGCATTTGAGTTGTGTAAAAATGCACAAATCAAGATAAAAATTGTAACATCTCATCATGTGATCTTGTGACCTGAAGCTCCTCAATGCTAGCTTAGATATATGTTGTCTATACCTCCACATTCTTCTCCTACATCCTGCACTGGAAGCCTTCAAGCCCTTGCCATAGATCTGCAACCCTATCCCAGATATGAGAAGTCGATGTGTGAGAATGGGATGAAGAGTGTTCCTTATATAAAATTTAGAATATGAATCCAACATTTAATTTTGGAGGCAAAATTCAAAATTCACATCAAGGAGTTCCCTAACAACGCATCCGATCACGGTCAAGGCCAAGCTAGTCAAACCTAACATGTAGGCTCAGTTAAACCTCTTGGGTTGTGTTCCCTTGTTATGCGAGTCCATAACCCCTATGAGGATGCCTCACTTGAGTTGTGTAAAAGTGAACAACTCAGGCTAAAAATTATAACATCTCATCTTGTGATCTTCTGACATTCTTGATCTAAAATGCACAACTGAAGCTAAACATTGTAACATCTCATATTGTGATCTTGTGATCTAGAACTCCTCAATGGTAGCTTAGAAATATGTTGTCTAGACCTCCACATTCTTCTCCTACATCCTACGCTAGAAGCCTTCAAGCCCTTGCCATAGATCCACAACCCTATCTAAGATATGAGAAGTCAATGTGTGAGAATGGGATGAAGAGTGTTCCTTACATACAATTTATAATATGAATCCGACCTTTACTTTTTGCGGAAAAATTAAAAATTCACATCAAGGAGTGCCTTAACAACGCACCCAATCATGGTTAAGGCCAAGTTATTCAAACTTAACATGTAGGCTCAGTTAACCCTGTTGGGTTGTGTGGCCTTGTTATGCAAGTCCATAACCCCTATGAGGATGCTTCACTTAAGTTGTGTAAAAATGCACAACTCAAGCTAAAAATTGTAACATCTCATATTGTGATCTTGTGACCTTCTTGATATAGCGCATTGTGATAATGCGGTTTGTTCTTGTGAGGTTGTAAGGTTCTAAAATATTATATTTCAAAAGGAAGAGTTTCATCCTATTTTTTTTTCTTGGTCTCTTTTTTTCTCGTCTACCTATGTTGTTTTCTAAGATTTAGCAGTAATATCAATTCACATGTTTAGTCAGATTTATGCTCATTTATTTTAATACAATTATGCTGATGTCTTTGATACACTATTGTTGTTTTAAAGGTTTTGATTTTGAAATCCCCCAGCTGAGCATCGACACAACACTGAAAATGGTAACATTGGGCATGATTTGTACAGAACTTGTTGTGTTGTATGCTGATCTGATCTTAACATTTCTGATTTACTGTTTATTCTCTTTAAACTTGAATTTCATTTGATGGTAAAGTTGTACTCATTAATGCACAAAGTTTATGTATTAGAAGGGTAAGTTTAGAAATTATTTGAGTTTTCATTTTGTGTTTTCAAGTTATATATTGTTTTCAAGTTTTCACATTTCTAATTTTATTGCAATGTGGTAGACTGATCGTGGTACAGGTTCAACCTCACGACATGTAAACAAATAACAATTTCATTTTCAGATTAGTTTCTTTATCTTTAACAATATATATATATATATATATATAGATATATATACATATATATAGATATATATACATATTTCATGGTTCTTATTATTTTATAATGTGGCAGGATGATTGTGAAAAGGGACCAACTGAAGAACATGTAAAGTGCCAAAATTTCTCTATCTTCAAGTATTTTAATTGTTTACATATTTGAAATAATGTTAATTTTGTTCAAATACGTAGACACGTGGCCATGGCGCACGTCATGATTCCCTCAACAAGGAATATTTCTATTAATCCCGAAGTCCATTTTTTTTGCAGCGAAAAAATATTTTAAACAAAAAGAAGGAACTTGAGCATTTGGTAGGCATTTTGCCTTAAACACCTGAATTAGAAGAAAGAATATTAAAAGTTATGATCCAACTTAAAACATATAAGGTAATAACAAAAAATTAAAATGATATTTTATTGTTATGTGTAATATCAATTGTGATAGCTTGATTTATAACTTCCACTAATTTGATTTTTTTTTCATTTTTCTTGAATTTATTATCCAAGAAGTAATACTACAAGGCTTTATGTGTTTTTCGTCTAAAATTTCCTTCCCTATAAAATTCTTGGGGTAGCGTCCAGTGAGTGTAAAAAATATGGATGTTCTTCAATCCCATCTGGCTTCTTCTTGTGGCCTAGCTAATTCCAATGCCTCCCATTCACCAAAGAGACCTTTTCTTTTTCTAGATTTCTTAACCCTAAGAACCCATGGTACACCCTTATAATCCTTTAAAGAACACCCTTCATAATATGGGCCAAATAATTCCAATAGACTGGAATTTATTCCACTACTTATCTCATGAACATGAGTTGACCACTAATGGATAATCACCTGTTACACTAGTGATTTACTCTCGTCTCTATCTTACTGAGGAACTGGCTCCAATCAACTTTTTGATGTCCATATGGCTTCAAAGGAGAACCAAGATATTTAAAATGTACTTAGAACTCCAATAGGATATAAGAAAAGAATTTGAACAAATTATGAGCTGTCTCCTCATCTACTCCATTATGAATCAAGAAGAATACTTATGAAGATTCAATTACACATTTTTATCCTTGTTGTAAAGTTCCAAAATCTCTTTCATCTTTCTACTCTCCTGAATTCTACTTCGGTTGATTTTATTTTTTTGTTAAAAGTGAAATTTTGAAATTCAATAGTTCATGGCAATTAAGGGAACCAGGTAGCCTGATTTATTGTGGTTTTTATGTTCTCACTTTGGAATGTGGATCTCATTTCCTTCCATGTGGATTCGTTGTTTAAATTTTAGTGTTAAAGTTGTACAACTTAATGTGTATAACATCATTATGTATTATGAGAATTAATTTCTTGTTAATTATAAGTTTTTATGCATGAATACATTCATAAGGAAATTTTGTTTTAATGTATTGGAACCTTAGTCAGTAGATCACCAACATTTAATTTTGGTGGAAAAATTCAAAATTCACATGAAGGAGTGCCTTAACAATGAACTCGATCATGGTTAAGGCCAAGCTAGTCAAACCTAACATGTAGGCTCAGTTAACCCTCTTGGGGTGTGTGCCCTAGTTCTGTGAGTCCATAACCCCTAAGAGGATGCCTCACTTGAGTTGTGTAAAAATGCACAACTCAGGCTAAAAATTGTAACATGTCATCTTGTGATCTTCTGACATTCTTGATCTAAAAGGCACAACTCAAGCTAAACATTGTAACATCTCGTATTGTGATATTCTGACCTGGAACTCCTCAATGCTAGCTTGGATATATGTTTTCTATACCTCGACATTCTTCTCCTACATCCTATGCTGGAAGCCTTCAAGCCTTTGCCATAGATCCAAAAACCTATCTCAGATATGAGAAGTTGATGTGTGAGAATGGGATGAAGAGTGTTCCTTATATACAATTTAGAATATGAATCCGACGTTTACTTTTGGAGGCAAAATTAAAAATTCACATCAAGGAGTGCCTTAACAACACACCTGATCATGGTTAAGGCCAAGCTTTTCAAACTTGACATGTAGGCTCAGTTAACCCTCTTGGGTTGTGTGGCCTTGTTATGCGAGTCCATAACCCATATGAGGATGCCTCACTTGAGTTGTGTAAAAATGCACAACTCAAGCTAAAAATTGTAACATCTCATCTTGTGATCTTGTGACCTTATTGATATAGCACATTGTGATAATGCGTTTTTTTCTTGTGAGGTTGTTGTTGAGGTATAAAAGGTGTCTTTTTAACTCCTATTTATCCTACATTAATTATCAATCCAGGTACAAATTTTTATCTCAAGAGTGTACTCAGTCTAAGGCTGCAATTTAATCTAAGAGTAATGCTCTTCAATGTACAGTACAGTGTCTTAAATACAAGAGTAAATGGATGCTTGAAAATGAAATATAATTACAACAATATGAAACTCAATGTTTTGTAGTTCAAACAATCACTCAAAAATCAGCAGTAAAGGATGCAGTAGTAATAACTCTTTCCTCTGTCAACTGATGTAAATGAAATCAAATATGAACAAGGTAATCAATGTGAGAATGTAGGTAGTGATATCCAATGTCCTTTATAGTTGATGATCTTGCATTCCACACTAACGCAATTAAATGGAAATGGTAACTATGTTAAATCACTAACACTGCTTTTTGGAATAACACTCCAAATCAAAACCAAACTCTTGCAAAAAGGAATAAACAGTAAAACTAATTAATAGGAATGAACAAAAAATCTGTTTACTGGAAATGAACAACAAACTCTTTTTAATGGCAATGAACAACAATCTATGAATGGAAATGAACAACAAATTATTTGATGAAGATAAACAACAACTCTTTCTAATGGAAATGAACAAAAATCTATGAATGGAAATGAACAACAACTATTTAATGAACAAAAACAACAAACAATTAATGGAAATGAACAACAAAATATTAATGGAAATGAATAGCAAACTATATTAATGAAAATAAACAACAAATCATTAATGGAAATGAACAACAAACTATTAATGGAAATGAACAGAAATCCTGAATAGCGAAGCTCTGTATCTGCAAAGCATAACAATACAAATTATAAAAGAATAAATACTCTTGTCATGTGGAAAGGAATGACAACGCTATTCACCGATGCAACACACCAATTTCATAAATCATTAAACAGTAAACTATAACCTAAGGTAACTATGAAGAAACACGATTTAAAGGAAATGAAAGCTAATGCAAACAATCACATGACTAGAATTGGAAATTAGAGGTACAAATAGCACGTGGATCCACCAGGGTCCGGCCCTTAGCTGCTAGTGAAACAAGAAGTACAGATAAATTTTAACAGCGATCCCTTAGGATCAAGAGATCGTGAGGGATTCTATCTTCCTTCTCCGGCTATCATTTTGTCTTCTTGCGCTGGTGCCACGCTCTTCCTTTCCTTAGTTTGACTGTGTGCTCCGAACTTGGTTTTCTTGTCTGGCTATGGCCTTTTTTTGAAGGGACAACAGTTACACCTACCTTATCGTTTCCTTGCAAATGGTGGCATCCCACTTCATTGAGTTCCTCACTAGAAAATTTGGTGGAATTTCTGACGGCCAATTCATCGCTATTCCTACACATAGTCGTTGCAAGAGCGACAGTTCGAGGATGGGCAAAACGTAGTTTTCCATACCATTGCAATTCCGACGCACTTTAAAAGTGTTGCACTATCGACACTTTTTCCGTCGCTTCCAAACAAGAATTTCTCTTCCGACGTTTCCCAAACCGTCACGCTTCCGACGTTTGTAAACTGTCGCACTTCTGACGAAATGTGGTATGACGTTTTGAACGTCGCTCTTCCAACATTTGTAAACTATCGCAATTCCAATGAAATGTGGTCCGACGTTTTGAACGTCGCTCTTCTGACGTTTGTAAATTGTCGCAATTCCGACGCAATGTGGTCCGATGTTTTGGACGTCGCTCTTCCGACGTTTGTAAACTGTCACAATTCCGACGAAATGTGGTCCGACGTTTTGAACGTCGCTCTTCCGATGTTTGTAAACTGTTGCAATTCCGACGAAATGTGGTTCGACGTTTTGAACGTCGTTCGTCCGACATTTTTATACTGTCACTCTTCCGACGTTTTTAAGATGTCGCAATTTCGACGCGTACAAGGCTTCGGTATACCGACGACAGGTTCAATTAAAAAAAAAAAAATGAAACTTTAAAAGAGGAAAAACATTGTTTTGAATATATTATATGAAGTAAAATAGTCCATGAAGTCATTAAATTTTCACATCTGAAGATTGGAACCCAAATATCCATCCAGAAAAGTGGAAGTCCCACCCCAGACAGTGATAGAAAAATACCCCATGTCACATATAGGGACTTGATATAAAACCCAGTAACAGTCCACATGGAGATTATCAACAATCTGAGAAAGCATCCAAATATGTCCGAGGCATCTATAAGAAAGTGAAATAGCAGTATGTAGAATAGTAAAGCAACAGATAGAGTACCGACGTCCATTGTTCCAAATACAAATTAAAGTACCCAAAATACTTGAACAGAGAAAAACGCTAATCATGTGAGGAGTGTGATATGTCCAAAATATAAAAATACCATCATACCATATCAATAAACCAGCAACATAGACCAGCATCGCTAGTTTTGAAGGCAGAGTGATAAGCATTAATCATTTTTTTTTTCACAAGAGAAAAAATGATGTTTTGAATATATTGTATGAAGTAAAACAGTCCATGAAGTCATTACATTTTCACATCCTAAGATTGGAACCCAAATATCCATCCAGAAAAGTGGAAGTCCCACCCCAGACAATGATAGAAAAATACCCCATGTCACATACAGGGACATGATATAAAACCCAGCAACGGTCCACATGGAGATTATCGACAATCTGAGAAAGCATCCAAATATGCCCGAGGCATCTATAAGAAAGTGAAATAGCAGTATGTAGAATAGTAAAGCAATAGATAGAGTACCGACGTCCATTTTTCCAAATACAAATTAAAGTACCCAAAATCCTTGAACAGAGAAAAACGCTAATCATGTGAGGAGTGTGATATGTCCAAAATATAAAAATACCATCAGACCATATCAATAAACCAGCATCGCTAGTTTTGAAGGCAGAGTGATAACCTGTCAACACATAAAATAGTATCATAAAGCGGATACAGGAAATGTGCAGAGACATGTACTATTGATATACACCTCACACAAAAAGCATCCATGATAGAGAAAAAATATGTATAAAACCAGGGTCTATTGTATGTTCTGGCTCGCTTGTTCCCGGAAATAAAAACCATCTGCAGAAACCCAGGCTCGCTTGTAAGATCAAGCTCGCTTGATTCCAAAATTGGTAACCATCTATTGCATCCGAGATGTAAGGTTCAGGCTTGCTTGTTTCCATTAGTAGCCCGCTACAACATCCACCCTTTTCATAGCAAAAAGGTTCCTGTAGATATACAGAGAAAGAGTATAATACGTAGACCATATAAACATGGCTCTGTATTTCAAAAAATAGGTTTAAAATAGAAACAGGGCAACCCTTTTTTTTCTAAGTAAATTTAATATATTAACAGTGGGAATAAAATTACACCAAAGTCAAAAGCATTGCCCAGACTCATGGAAAATTTGTCATCAAAAAATAAAAAAATTAAGAAGACTGCCCTCATACGGGGAAACCAGTCTTGAACGTTTAATTTACAGAATTCAAAAATATTACAAAGGTCAAGGACAGTAAAATAATCTAAAAGCAGCCCAATTAAGTGGGCCACGAAGCAAGAAAAACAAATTAACCAAACTACTCCTCCGACTCCTCGACGATTCGGCACCATCCTTCGGAAGGTCCAGGGTCGCTAGGTGCTACCTCCATAGTCATGCCACCGCTCCCCTCCTGAAGGCCCGAATGTTGGCTGGCTTTTTCTGAGCTCAGACCCGCTGGACAGGTGCATTGTTCTTCCATTTGGGCCTCCTCACGAAAAACCACAGTAATTGAAGCTGTGATTCGTGGGCAGTTCAGAGAGAAATTAAAGGAAAAAAGCGTAGTGTGTGTCATTGGAGAAGGTGAAGTTGTGGGGAAATGAGGAGTAGGGGAGCCCATACAGTGGCCAGATTCGAGAACCCGACCCTGCCCACTTCTAGTATCTGGATAGCGACCTGCGTGATAATCACTGGACTGGGAAGTCGACTCGGTTGAGGGGCTAGAGGGAGCGCGCAGGGGTTGACCTCTAGTGCTCCCCCTACGGCAACGCATCCTTTGACGTAGGCGAGGCATGGGTGCAGTCTCAGCAGTGGGCACAAGAGGAGACGGAGAAGCAGAACTCCAAGAAACAGAGGAAGACAGACAAGGACTAGAGTGAGAGAAATGCAGATATGCAGCAAGGTCTAAGCAGCAGTTCAGCTGGCCAATTCTCCTTCTCGTCACAGTGAGCAGGCAGTGTAACCCAGCAACCGGCTCATCTGAAAAACCATAACGAAATTCCATTTTATCAACCCGACTGCAATGCAATCGAAGGATGCCCGTCATAATTAATCTCTGATCATTAATGAGAGCCAAAGGCTGGATCATATTGGAGCATGCATAATCACTAACAGGAGTGGAGGTCCGATCTTGAACAGTGTTAAAACTTAATGCGATTAGATGTGAAAACCTTGGAACTTAATTGAACAGCGTTAAAACTTAATGCGATTGATATGAAATCGCCACATCCATGTCCCATCACCTTAAATGCCATCGAATGCACCCACATCTGGGAACAGGGCAATTTTATCAATGCAATGCAATCGAAGGACGCTCGTCATAATTAATCTATGATCATTAATGAGAGCCGAAGGCCGGATCATATTGGAGCATGCAAAATCAGTAACGGGAGTGGAGGTCCGATCTTGAACAGTGTTAAAATTTAATGCGATTTGATGTGCAAACCTTGGAACTTAATTGAACAACGTTAAATCTTAATGCGATTGATATGAAATCGCCACATCCATGTCCCATCGCCTTAAACGCCATCGAATGCACCCGCAGCCGGGAGCAGGGCAAGTTTTTATTGAGGACACGTGGCAGAAATTGATTGGAGCGGATCTTTGTTTGGGCCGCTCGCGCAGTGGAAATCTGGACCCAAAAAATATTAGGGCGAATTTGATAAGAAATTCGTGTCACAACTCTCCCTCCGTACGCCAGCCCAACTTCGGACCCGAAAAAGATTAGGGCGGAATTCATTTGGTTTTCGCGTCACAAAATTGGCCGACGTCAGCAGGCTATTTTGGAACGCGAATTTGGTTTGAATTATGGTTTATCGTCGTTTGAAGTCCGGCGGGCTCGACTTAAGAATAATTTTGTTTGATCCCATCTTATAAAATTTGTGTTGGTTTTCTTTGATAATACACATATTTATAATAAATCATGGGAATACCACACTAAACATGTGGAAAAGTTATATAAATTATTGAGAACAATCATTTTTATGTAAAAGTATCCAAATGTGCTTTTGGGAAATAAGAATTCAAGTATTTGGTTCATATTGTTTTAAAGGAAGGAGTGAAGTTGGAGCCTCAAAAGATGCAAGCTATTACAAAATGACCTATTCCTAAGAAAATCAAGGTTCCTAGAAGATTTTTTAGACTTACATGATATTATTGGTAATTTGTTAAGAATTATGCATGCATTTCAAGTCCACTCACATATCTCTTGAAGAAAATATCATTTATATGGAATGATGAGGCTACTTTGGCATTCTCTCTTTTAATGGATGCCATGTCTTCTACACCAACATTGGTTGCACCTAATTTTGGTAAAACATTCATAGTAGAGTGTGAGGCACTAGGACAAGGAATTTATGTAACATTAACACAATAAGGGATACCATTGGCTTTTAAAAGCAAGGAATTCAAAGAAAATATTTGGTGAAATCTACGTATGAAAATAAATGGAAGCAATATTACATGCAATAAAAAATGGGGATAGTATATCATTGGGAGGTACTTTAAAGTCAAGATATACCATGATAGCATAAAGTATTTTTTGAAGCTATTGATTTTCATTAGAAGATTAAAAAAAATGAGGAGAAAAAATGCAAAGTTTTAATTTTGAGATAACTGCAAAAGGCAAGGAAAATTTAGTACATGATGCTCTTTATAAAATAGAAGAGGCCTCAAATTTATATCCAAGCCACATTTTCTATTCCTAGGTGGTTAGAAGAAGCTTGCCATAATGGAAAAATGACAATAGTACTAAACAAAAACTAAAATTTATAAAGGATGGGATGAACTCTATATCAATGAAAGAGAGATATACTTCGGGTGCAAATGTAGAATATTTTTATGCACACAAGCATATTTGAATAAACAAATATTAAGGAGTCCCATGTCTCTCTCGATGGTATGTGGTTCCTTAAAACATCTTAAAGGATCAAAAAATATATTTTTTGGAAAGAATGAAGAAAGATATTCAAAATTTTGTAAGAGAAGGTCGTGTTTGCATAATAAATAAAAGAGAGATAGTAAAATCTCTCTAGGGTTACTTCAACCGTACCACATACATATCAATAGAATTTATTGCTGTGGTTACTGAAATATAAAGGTAAGTATTACATTTTTGTGGTCATTTATATAGACAAATTTTGTAGATTTTTTTGTAGAGCTCAAAGTACATAAACAAATAACTATGGCGTAAGTGTCCATGAAAGAAATTCATTGTCTTCATGGTTTTTCCAAAGTAATAGTAACAAGAAAATTGGAAATAATTATTTAATATGAGGAGAAACACTAGCTTCCATGAGTTCTACATATCAAACACAATCAAATGGTCAAACAAAAATAGTTAACAAATGTTTTTAAGGTTATCTACAATGTTACTCTTTAGAAAGCAACCTTAATGGATGAAGTGGTTCTGGCCATGAAGAATGGTAATATGATGGTCACTCTATCACACATCTAGTAAAATTTCCCCATTTAAGGCCCTTTATGGATATCCAACTCCTAGCATTCATACTTTTTGCAAGATAAGTCCAAGTATAGGAAACAGAGTCACATATGGAAAATACTAAAGAAACTTAGAAAATTATTATGGAAAACCTTCAAATGACATGAAACATGATAAAAAAACAAGGAAACAACATTGAAGTGAAAGATACCTGGAGAGGGTAATTGGGTATTTTTTAGATTATAGCATTATAAGCAATCTTCATTCAAGAAAAAAAAAAAAAATACAACAAAGAATTAGCTCAAAAATGTTATGGCCCTAAATAATTGTTCATAGGACGCTGCATATGGTATAGAAGTTACATTTTCCTTCTTCTTGCATTCATAAGGTTTTTCATGTATCTTTCCTAAAAAGGTTTTGGGAAAAAATATGCCAATGTAAATAGAACTTCCAAAATTGGGGAAGCTTTAAGAATGAAAGTTGATTCTTGAACCACAAAAAGTGAGTAGATAAACATCGTATCTCTTTGACATATAACAATTATGAAGTACCTAATCAAGTGGAAGAATATTCCTCTAGAAGAAGGTACATGGTAAAATGATCAATTCGTGATGAAATACCCATGGCTAAAGGGGTCTGCTGAAGTTTCGACAAAGGTTTTGTTATATGTTTTATATAATGCGCAAGCAGTAATAGTTTTACTGCTTGTTAAGGTCCCACACAAAGGATCAAATTTGAAGGGCAGTCCGAATTTCAATTAGAAGTGGCATATATCTATGTTGCCCTTCCATAATGAAAAGCTTTAAAAAAAAACTTTTCAATTGACCACAATAAATTATTTTTACATTTCATTTTCGTGAAGACAAAACCATCAATCTTTATATTAATAAAAATACGTTACATATACAACAATGAATAAGGCTCCATCTTCATCGCTTAATTATCTCATCGGGTAATGTCAACATAAGTCTTGAAGATGATATAAGAATTTGGATACATACCACCAGATATAGGAGATTTTTATGTGTCGCATTGTAATGCAATTTTGACTTTGTCTCACAAGGAGCAAAGAACATGGAGGTCCTTGATTTTCTTATAGAATTTTTTTATTATTATTTGAAACGTTGTTTATATATATGAAGAAAACAATGAAATTATGAGCATGGTGGACAATTAGTCAAGCTCACAGACGCCAACCATGATGATGTGTAAGTTTGGAATTTAACATTTTTACATGTTAAAGACAAATAGTCAAAATCACTCACAACTTAGTATGCCATAATTAATAATGATTTTCTGCTCACTTTGTTAATAGGTTTATGTCACACGCATGATCTCTCTCTGCATTTAATTGTATTGAAGATCAATATCAAGAATAAGGAGTTATTTTCTCCAAAAATAACCCTAGCCAAACATCGACAATGCATCACATGATCTTTTCTATGCTTCATATGCTGATATGTTCTACTTATAAATCACGTCTTGGAAGTGGTTGTTTTGCCGAAATTATTCACCATTGGTTTCATACCAAAGTCTTTTTCATTTTCAAGAGATCCAATACATGAAAAAGATAATGGTTTAAAACAACATAAATATTTGAAATTTTGCAAGAATCGGCCTGGCACACTTTGATATTAATTTTTCAAATTCAAGTGAATGATGCCTATAGGATCAAGTGTCATTTGAATACCAAATGTTTCACAAGAAAATTCTCAACATGCTACCCCGCAAGAAGGATTAAATGACAATATCACATCAACTATTTCCATAATAAAAGTGCACCTCGGCCATAAGACTAAACAACTACAAATGTTGTAGATCTAACAAGACCACACAATCAAAATGCATTCACAAGGCCAATAATTTCATGAAAAATGAAAAGGAGTTTGCAACCAAAAATACCTTAGGCAACTAACTCAACTAGATACACCAAACCATCAAAGAAATGAAACCAGCCCTACTCAAAAGGCAAGCGTTTACCTCTTCGAAAAAATTTTGAGTCCTTAAACAAGGGCTTTTATTGTCTTGTCAATGCTCCTAGTAATTTGAACTAGGTTTGCACTTGTCAGTAACAACCTAAACAAAAAGGTTTCATTTCAAAATTATTTTCCACAAATTCAAGATACAACCATTGCCTAGCTTTTGTATTTCCTAACAAGCTCATAAATTTTGACAAAATAAATTTTTTTTAATACCCGATAGCAATTTTTTTTTCACTCAAAACTATCTTAGGACTAATATTAAGCCCAACCCAAAACTAAAAACCAAACACCATAAGACCCTACAAAAATAATGATAGATTTTAATCCAAGACTATCGACAAAAAGTTACCTTTACAAATTTCACTTATTAAACCCCGTGCCGTTGAATTTTAACTTCAATCACAGGAAGACATGACTCGATGCAACATCAACATTTTTTGGAGGTTGCTTGCACGCCATCCGTAAATTTAATTCAACATTTAAAATTCCCGGCAAGTTTTTTTGTAGATGGCCGCATCCATATTTCGCATGATTTTATTTAAACACAACAACCAACATTAACGCAATTCACCAACCAAATTCAAACAAACAAAAATTTACCCCGCTTTGTAAATTCAAAAGAGTAGCACGTGGAGCATTAATATTGATCGCATGAAATTGAAGGGAATCAAAACCCGAAAACTCGGACCCGAATTTTTTATAAGGCACATTGGATTGAGAATTCACGTTACAAATTAGTGCAGACGTCGCATCCCATTTGGAACGCGAATTTGGTTTGAAATTAAATCTATTCGTACTTTCGAAGTCCGACGAAAAGGGTTCTTAATGTTTTGATAGTTGACTTATGTATGCTTTAATATATACATATTTTTTAAACATATGTTATATATATATATCCTATGCGAAATTAAAGGTGGGCCATATAATTTAGTTTTAATTTTATTTTTTTTAAAGAGGGTTTATTATAATATGTTTTATATGTTACAAAAGATATAAAAATAAAAAGGACAAAAAATCTTGGTAGTTTTTTTTTTAATACAAAGAGGGAATTTTTTTATTACAATGCTAGGTAAAAAGTGAAAGACTAAGTGTAACTTTTTAAGTGTGTATGCACAACAAGCAAGGAAGTGAAAACACAAGAAAGGAGGACAAGAGTATGTTTGTTTTGAACAAATAGTGAGTTGGTTTTATGCACCGCGTTTTGTAGCGTGCTTCACTTTGTAATCCCTCTCAAGGAGGAAGAAGTGTAATAGTTTTTGAGTTATCAAGGGAATTAGAAGTTTGTTTTCAAAGTATCGAAACTTTTGTCTCCCGTCAAACAAATTTTTATTTTCTCCGTGCTAGAGGAAGGGAGATTTATTATCCATTCATTGTCTTGAATTTTTCAATATTCCAATATAAAGAACAACATGTTGTGGTTCCATCCCCGCATAAATCATTTGTCTTTGCTGCAATTTGCCTTACCAATCTCATTCCTAATATTTCTAACTAGGTCCCCTAATTCAACCAATAAAAAGGCCAAACCATAACATTGAGATACATTTCATTACAATCGTCAATAACAATAAAATTTTGACCTAACCATAACCCTTTCCCTTTTATTGTTGTGAAAGCTTTATGCATTACTCTAATGTGGCTAGTCCATAGGCCAAGTAGACCACCGGGTAATAAATATGTTTCCTTTCACCTTTGAGTTTTCAAATTATGATGACCCTAAGACATTTAAGAGGGGAACTAATACAACGTTAAAAATAAAACTAGAGCACACATCTACAAATTACCTCCTTAGCTACCGTCACACCATCATTAACTATTTTCGGAGAACCATGCTTTGCTCTCCAAGACAACATTTTTCCCCTCGCCCCAAGGGTGACTCCAACAAGATCAAAGAATTTTGTTTCACACCGTCATAAGAAAAATTGGCAATGCTTTCATATGTGCAATTGAATGCTGCATCATATGCCAAAAAAACCCTCTATGAAAAACTAAAATAACACATTAAAATCGAATATAAGTGGACATGAAAGATCCACCACAAGGAAGTTTCACGTGGCAGTGACCTTTCCTTAAACATAATTTTTCTCCGACCCGCAATTTTGTCACCGAGCCATCCTTGTTGAAGTACAACTCCTTTTCCATAGATATTGTATTAAATACATTTCTCCTTGCCGTGTAATCTCGCAGTCCCTCTTCATCACTTGAGCGAATAAGAAATGGGTGAAAAAATTGAAAGAGAAGACAATTGTCCGCCATAATTATCAAGTTAATTGCACCCAACTTCTTCCCCTTTCCATTGTTACCCAGAATGAGGTAGATGTGGAAATTGTTGTCATACCGCTCTAAAGTAGAGGCCATATTCTCTTATCCCGAATATAGCTCCACAAGATCTTCATATTAGTATGAACCTTAAAAACATGACTCCCATTGCTAAAAACCACTTTTAAGTTGTAACAGTAAACTAAACAACTATCGCAACTTTTGGCAACTTCGAGTATTAAGAGAGAAACAACCAAAGAGAAATAAAACCACAATCCTCATTTTAATTAGACCAAACACTATATATTTGCATTAAGATAATAGAAAGAAATCACGACCGATATTAAGCTCAAAGACAAAACAATCTTTAACCAAGGTTCTGCGTCTTCAAAGCCATGCTAGAGGTTGCATATTTTTAATTTAAATTCTTGACCTCTCGTGCCCATCTATGAATGCATCCAATGGGATATCTACATCAAATGCTCCTTTATATCCCCAAAAACAAATTCCCTACTACAAGAGCACCGTATCGAGATCACCCCACACCATCCCACCCACTAGAAATGGTGAAAAAGGAAACCGAGAAAACTTCTCAAATATCTCAAGATGACTATAAGGGTGGTTCTTATGAATCAACCAACCATTCAAAACATTCTCATCAATCCAAACCATGAGTATTATGTGACGATATCTGCTACAGTAATCGAATCTTGCATTTCTAAAGCTATGTTAGAGAAACCCTAACCTCACTGCACAGGGTGGAATGTAAAACACTGTAGATTGAAATGTACAAATTGGTAAAAGTGGTATAAAATTGGCATACCAACAACGAGGTGATTCAGAATGACATGAGGGAGAAAATAATATTTGCAAAGCCCCAAATCGAGAACTAAAAGCTCATCACCAACCCGAGATTGACAATCCTACATGATGTAACCTATGAAATCGTAAATGGAGAAATCATAGTAACAATAACAACTATGTAACAATAAAGGTTTTATCTGACTCGGGAGTGGTAATGGGAGAAAACTGGCTGAACAACAGAAAACATGCAAAGAGTTGCTTACAATCAAATAGATGAAAAAACACATACAAAAAACCTAGATAATAATCATGAACGAGCTTATTGAATTATGAACCGTAAAGGAACTTACAAAGTGTGACATTACAAACCTAGTCAAGTGCACAAGCAAAAATATCCCGGACATGACCCGTTTGGCAAGTCAGACGTCATGATGCAAGAGGATTTGTACCGCACTCGCCAAGTCAATCAAAATCCATCATTATCTATACAATAAATACAAGCACTGATGTAGTATTTTTTACTCTAAGATGTATTCTTATGATAATGTTAACATGTTGAAAATGTCAAAACATACCGAATAAGCTCCTCTTCATTTCAAGAACAATTTATTGAGTCGCATGAACTTCTGGAAACAAGCCTCATGATCCGAAAGAGTAGAAACTAAGTCAACAATGACTTTTTGTTGCTATGCTGATCAAGGGAGGTTTGCTCCAGATTAAATCGCTCCAATAAATTATTCTCTACTAAATACAACCACGTGAAGGTGGAAGCCTATGGCCCCTCCCCTCACATCTCTCTCAAGTCCCCAATACCTAATCTATATTTCATTTTTTACTTTCATGAGCATAAAAAAAAATTCAATAACTAATAAAATAATTCAACAAAAAGGGCATAAGGAAACATTGCAATTAATGCTTGACATAAAATATATGATAAATGAGTTTTTATATACGCAAAAACGTTCCAAGTATGGTAACGTTTAACTTTATAGTAATACAATATTTTACATTATCAAATTTTCTTTTTTCTTCTCATTTGGAAGTTCCTAATTACATCATCATCATCGTGTTCTATCTCTATTTCATGCCTTTCGACCCGGCATCGCTCGACCTAGTTGGCGTAGTCACAATGTCTCGGTCTCATCCAAAGGATGGGGGCACGCTCACAAAAAAACAACATAATATTAAATTTTAATTGTCGCTTTTAAATATCATTGAACTAGTTTTGTAATATTAATAAAAAAATCGCAATGAGATTATTTACCCGGTGCACCAGCTTGTCGCCGCCGACTCTAGTTGCGTAGTCACAATGTCCGGTCTCATCTGTAAAGGACAGGCATCGCTCACAAAAACAGAGCAATATTAAATTTTAATCGTCGCTTAAATACCGAACTAGTTCGCAATATTAATAAAAAATTGCAATGAGATTATTTACCCGGGTGCCCAAGCTTGTCGCCACTAACCTAGTTGGGTAGGCCACAAGGTTCCGGTCTCGAAATGGGATGTGTTAATGTTTGAAAATAGATAATATTAAATTTTAATGGTCGTTTTTAAATATCATCAACTAGTTCAAGAATATTAATAAAAATCGCAATGAGATTATTTACCTAGTACCCGCCTGTCGCCGCCGACCTAACAGATAGTCACGATGTCTAGTCTCATCCACAGACGGGCATCGCCTACAAAAATAGATAATATTAAATTTTAATTGTTATTTTTAAATATCATTGAACTAGTTCTAAGAGAATATTAATAAAAAAAATAGCAATGAGATTATTTACTTGGTGCACCCGCTTGTTACACCGTTTCCGTCTTCCTCTCCGGTGGTAAGATCCTCAAGGGAAACATTGTCTATAATTTAAACAAAAAAATTTATAAGGACAACCTCAAGGTATAATTAGAAAAAATTATAAGTGGCATCAGAATACAGCCACGCGACCACCGATAGTAAGGGCATTGTCTCCACTGTCCCCACTACACGATCGTTTCATGAGGATCATCATATCCGGCTCTAAACTAGGTTATTTACTGGCTTGGGTAGCTGTCGCTCCCCCGATTTAAAAAAGTTGTTAGACATTAAATTTATGGACGAAAACAAACATATTGAAAGGTTAATGTTTTACTCATCGTGCATTCCGGATTCGGGACCCCGCCCCCAAGCTTCGCGATAACCAACTACATTTCATTGAGCAGTCGAAAATGGAAAGCAATATTTTTATCTTCCTCCTCGTAGTTTCGTTCCGAAGTCATCACCCTACATTACATATGATTGTGTATTTTTAATCATATTTGATAGGATTACAAAACTTGAAGGCAATACAATTAATTATAAGATGTTTAGCTACTTAATTAAGGCTTGTAGCTAATTTCAAGTACTCGGGCCTCCGGCCTAGCTTTCAGGATGGCCCTTTTTTTCAATCCTAGATTTGGTTGCCTTTGAGGTGTCGTAAAACCTAGCATCAAAAGATTGAAGTCGATATGACGTAGCACACCTCTTTATTTTAGACATAGAGAAAATTAAAGCTATTGAATTAAAGTTGTAATTTACCTCAAGTGGGTCCGCCAGGCATTTTTCCTTCTTTTATTTGCCCTTTTTCTTTCCGTCATGGATGAGTGCTCTCCACTCACTGAACCGTGAGAGGACGCTCATATCTAGGGTTAAATTGCAATTGCATCCTATAGGTGTCCTCGGTATATTTCAAATATTTTCCCAGCTACCCGAGCCACCGTTGTCTCCACAAATGTGCCGACCCCAAAAAGGGCTTCTAGATAATCTAAAAGTTCTTCAAAGTTGGAATTATGGGAATCACCCCCGTGTGCATATGGTTGCACAAATTACCAACGCATGGTTTCCAAAACTCGTAGAACTCATCGTTTCCTACACAAAAAAAGATATTATCATTAATTTAAAAATAAAAAATCATGATAAATATGTTTTAGATAAAGTACATGAGATGGGCGAAATATTAAAATCTACCCGGGAGTTGTACGGCTTTGTAGGGACACCTTCATCACCACTGCCAACGTTCCATTAATGGTCCCTATGGCGCCGACACATGTGGCCTGGTGAAACGCACAATGTAGTTGGCCATATCAGCCTCATCATTGCCAACATGCCTGGTTACTCGGTGTCTGCCAAGGTGGTGTGTTTTCGGGCCGGCACCTAAAGGATTAGAAGGTGTACGAGAGGGTTTCGGGCAATCTCTGCCTCGTGTCTCACTACCACCAACACCGGTTCAAGTGCTAGAAAATGCTACATACAAAAGAAATTTTGTTAGTTTAGTGAATGTAAAAATTAAAAATCAAACTATCACAATTCATCTCATGCAAGAATAAAAACATCTCAATTTTTATTTCCTTGATATGTTTTTAGCCACTTACAATTTTTATCCTCTCTTTCTATTTCTCTGTGTGTTTGAGGCGCCGGTATCAAAGTATTAAATTTACCTTGCATCTCATGCCTTTTTCGCAACAAGAACACCGGAGATAGGGATGAATAAAGCTCTTCCTCAAAGAGGGAATCATCAGTGTACTGCCAGGTGTCTACATTGAATTCACCTGAAACATGTCATTTCCACATTAAGGCACCCAAACAAGAGACGAGTTGACAATGAAGACCTTATTGAATATATTGTTGGAGCAGCTTCTAGTAAACTTGTTGTGAATAACTTGAGGACATTTTTGGAGCAACATTGTTGAAGCTGATGGTATAGCATTGTTCGAGACGATCTTGAAGGGCCTTGAAGTGAAGCTTTTGGAGCAACTATTGAAAAATCCTTAGAGCATTTAAGTAAGGCACTTTCTATCTTCCATCACCTTTTTCCTTTCAATATCCTTTAAACAATTTTGTTGATATTTAATGTTTCAAATCACGTTATAATTCCTTGATTATATGTGTTTGGGGAATTTCCCTTTGAAATTACCCAAAAATACCCTGGCAATTTTATCTTCATGATGAATGTTTGACCCTATTGATCAATATTTTGATTGATAGTAGTAAACACAGAGAGTTATGGGGCTCTTGACTTGGTTTGGTTGGGCCATTAGATCCATAACATCTACTAGGGAGAACCCCCCTTGAGTTGGAGGAGAGCTAGCCTGAAGTGAAAAGAGGTTGGTGAGGTGAAAATGGGGCTATTGAATTACACATCGTATCACACTTTAGCTTTAGGACTTTATCTTGAGAAGTGCGAGATTTTGCTATATCAATTCTCAAATTGTTTACAACACTATTGTTAAGAACTAATAAGAAGTGATGTTGAGGGGTTTTTGGGTATAAGAAACAATACCATTTAAAAAATAGGGTTCTCATTCCTTGGCATTCCTTCACCTGGGCCTAGGGGCACACTAGAATAATTTCACACTAAACCATGCAAACTTAAAAGTAACTTAACAGATCCATAAAGTAATAATAATCATAATTCCTAATTTCCTATTGTACGATATGATGAAAATTATTCAAACATGAAGCAATGAAGACATGCAATGTATGAATTTCAAGATTGATGAACCAATACAAGAAGTTAGAAACTACAACTTTGATTCAATACTTTGTGTCCTAACTCCAGGAAGGAATCTAGTTTGTAGTACAGAACATGCATCGTGTATTATCAATTCTTAATTGACAATAACTAAAGGTCATCTACCTCATCAATTCCTTCCCATTTTGTGTTTTTATGTTATATTCCTTATAAAAGTGTCAAATTTCTCTCAAAGTAAGAAACCACTGAATAAAATAAAAAATAGTTGAGATATGATTGAGAAATGGTCATTTATTTCTGGAAAGGATCTTCACAATTTCTTTGGTTGTTTTTCATCTCAAGAAACAAGAAATTACCTAAGAAACTATCGTGATGTAATATAGGAAACAACACGGTGCAATGGCCATTTTCAAAGACAAATGATGTCCATTGAGGACATGGCCTTTATTTGGTTCCTATTTCATAGGAGTTTCAGGTAGAAATGGAACTTTGTTGTACCATTTCTAGTAGTAAAAAGGGAAAACCTTCTTTTTCCATGGGAAATAATTTACCTTTCCTTTTTCAAGATAATCTAAATCACAAAAAATATGAACTGTACTACACACATTCTTGGATAATGTGAAAGTGGAAAAGGAATACCGTACACAAGTGATGCACACATGTACATTTGAACACTAATATATTTTTGTAGTTGAAATACAATGCTTGTTTTCATTTAAATGTGGGGTTTTTAAAGCAGGGAGAAATAATGGCTGCCAAATTAATAAGCGTTTCTTTGGGAAAAATTTAAATCTTGTATTGGGTGATGAAGATAATAGAGGGTATTGAATCTTGACTCTTGACATCTACAGAGAACCCTACAGCCTAACACAATCCAATGGAATTGACCAAAAAACCCAAATAGAGTCAACCCTACTATAGGAGGAAGGGCCTGCAGTAAGAACTTACCATTTTGCAAGAGCTAAGGGCAAATGCTGTTCTGCAAGAGCTGAGGGTGAATTCTATTCTACAAGAGCTGAGGGTGAATGCTGTTCTGCAAGAGATGAGGGTGAATGCAGGGCGAATGTTGTTCTGCAAGAGCTGAGGGCGAATGCTATTCTGCAAGAGCTCAGGGCGAATGCTGAGGGTGAATGCTATTCTGCAAGAGCTCAGGGCGAATGCTGAGGGCGAATGCTGTTCTGCAAGAGCTGAGGGCGAATGCTGTTCTGCAAGAGCGGAGGGCGAATGCGCATGTGATATCAGACGTTAATGTAGCACACATGTACTTTTGAACACTAATAGAATTTTGTAGTTGAAATGCAATGCTCGTTTTCATTTAAATTTAGGGTTTTTAAAGTAGGGAGAAATAATGGCTGCCAAATTAATAAGCGTTTCTTTGGGACAAATTTAAATCTTGTATTGGGTGATGAAGATAATAGAGGGTATTGAATCTTGATTCTTGACATCTAGAGAGAACCCTACATCCTAACACGATCCAATGGAATTGACAAAAAAAACCCAAATAGAGTCAACCCTACTATAGGATGAAGGGCCTGCAATAAGAAATTACCATTTTGCAAGAGTTGAGGGCGAATGCTATTCTGCAAGAGCTGAGGGCGAACGGTGAGGGCGAATGCTGAGGGAAAATGTTGTTCTACAAGAGCTGAGGGCGAATGTTCAGGAAGAATGCTGTTCTCCAAGAGTGGAGGGCGAATACGCGTGTGATATCAGGCGTTAATGTTGCTATTGCGATGGATACGAAACAATAAAATCATTTTTATGTAGCGCGCATATAAGTTTCATATTTTTATGTAGCGTGCATATAAGTTTCATTATACTGATGACGGACAAAGCGTCTCTATATCGTCGCAATAGCGACACTTTGGGCCATAGTGTCGCAATTGCAACGTCTTCCTCCAAACGTCACAATTTCAACACTTTTCTAAGTGTCGGTATTGCGACACTTTTCTATAAACATCGGTATAGCGACGATTTCGGGCGGGATGGAAAAAATTTGGGGAAATTTCTGACATTTGGTCAAAAGTGTCGGAACCAAGTGTTGGAATTTCCGCCAAATGTAGTAGTGAAAAAATCGATGTCCTTTGTCTCCTTCATATGTATACTTTCAAAATCTCTCCTACTATTCTAAATTTAACAATATTGAATTTTTGCATACCTTGATAGCTTTTCACTAAAGTTTCCCATGATTCCTTTGCTGAAGATGTGATCATAATCTTCTGGAACACTGCTCGGTCCACTCCCTGCTGGATAAGAAGCAATGCTTGTGCATTCTTCATTTTGTCTTTCTTCCATTGTTCCCTCTCTAGATTAGTAAGAGCTCGTTCTTCTTCTTCACTTTGAAATTATGTAAACCCAAACTTTACATGATCCCAAACATCATGTGCTTTTAACATGGTCTCCATCTTAATGACCCACACATCATAATATTTCCCTATGAAAGAAGGAAGTTGTGGCTGGAAACTCATTGTTTCCATCTTTCTTCATAAAATATATTCTATTATAAAACCCTAAATTTCTCCTTTTATGAGGGTTTTGCAAATCTCCTTTAAAAAAGACCGTTATATTTTTTTTATATAATAAATTCTTTTATAAAAAAAAATAATATATAGAAAAAACTTTTATAATACACTTCTCTTTAAATAAATAATTTTAAAAGCATTTTAAAAAGAAATATTATAAAAATACTTAAAAAAAAGTATATTTATATAAAATTATTTTGTAAAAGCACTTAATATGAAAAACCTTTTTATAAAAAATCCCTTCGTACCTCGTTAAAAAAGGTCCTTTTATAAAGACCTAACCACTTAGGTTTAAAAAAATATTAAACCTTTTTAAAAATGCTTGGCACGTAACCTTTGTTTGACTTTGTAAATACACTATCAGCTTTTTTAAACATGATTGTTGAATTTTATTTCTTTCTTTTCTTTTTCTTTTCTTTTCTCCTTTAGACTAATCCTAATCTTCCCATTTTCCCTCCTCCCATCCCACCCACAGGTTTTGAACTGGTGACCTTGTAGACGGAGTGCCTTAAGAGTGCACCCCATCACCGACTGCTCTACACCACATGGGCATGATTGTTGACTTTTCAATCACGGTTATCTTATGGATTTCCACGTTGTTAACTCTTTTCGGGCTTGCACAATCTTTGTCTCTAATAAACTCCGCAATAAACTTGATTTTCAACTAAAAAAGTGTGGAACTTACGAAATTTTTGTATTAAGAACGTGTGGACCTACGCACTCCTTAATAGTCCTATGATTTTGAAAAAAAAAATTATGGCCTTTTGCTCTTGGCCCTCTTATCACTAGCTCTGCAGGCTCCACGAATCTTGTGATCCTTCGTCAGCTCTGATACCAATTTTTTGGAAAGGCATAGGATATAAATCACCAAGTAACACAGATAATTCACACACAAAACACACATGAGCTGTGGCTCTTCTATTGACCACACAAAATTCAATCTAAATACAATAACCCAGTGAAGTGTATTTAACCTATTCGACTAACGTCTCGCCTAATATAACTTGACATGCACATACCAAATTCATCTACCACATAACTCGACTTACTTATATTTCACTTAACTGACTCTCTAACTCTTCAAACGGGAGTTAATTAGTTGTTTTAATGCGTGACAATTGAGTGGGGCCCTTCTTCCTCTTTCTACACTACATATTATCTGTTTACTTTTCCAATTATGACCTTGCTTTTGGATATGCATTATTAGTTGTATTTTATTATTTTTAATTAATTATTTATTTTATTAAATTTTATGCAACACTATTTATAAATTGGTTATATAAATATCTAAAATTTGTATTAAGTATTTTTTAAAAATTAATATTAATATTAATATAAAGAACAATAATATTTATAATTAACATTGTGATTATAAGGATTTTGTAAAAAAATATAATAAGCTATATAAATCTAATATATTGTTATGGATTTTTATACTTCATGGTATGTGAGAGACTGATAAGACCATTATTGTTGATGAATAGGATTGAATTATCCATAACCACAATGCACAATGCAGAATTGCAACAAAATAATTCAAATTATCTATCACTAAAACCTAAATTGATTGGATTCTAAACCTTAACACTAACTTTGATTCAGTGTTTCTACTTTAATTTAGCTATATTTAAACTAAGCTACAAGTAATAACTACTATGTATCTTTTTTTTTTTGTAAACTTTGTAGATCCTCTCTATTTTCTATTTATAAACAAAAAGTAGGTCAGAAGATACAACTTTAGGCCTCAACCTACCTGTAGGAAACTAGGTATGTTGGTCATCTTAATGAATTATAAGCCATCCAAAACATAAACATATTGAGTCTACTTCTAACTGTCTTCAAGTAGCTAATATGATTATTTGCGAGCATAGAAATAATATTAAAGTAAAATCTATCCCCTAAAATTTTCAAAAATTAAAACAAGGACGATAATTTCTCATTTCAACACAGAGAAGAGGTTTCATCAGTCATCATCTGACTCCATAGGGGCCGGGTCTTTCACGCTGGAGCCAGGCATATCAACCTGGTGAATGTTTTGTAACACCTTCTCGATTCTTCCTAAGAGAACATATTGATGGTGTTGGCGAAGGGTCTTTTCCTGAATGGACCTATTGATATCAGCTAAATTTGATGCAGCCCTAGGGCCACCCCTGACCTCTTGAACATACATTATTACCTTAACCAGAAGGCATTTCAGCAACCAATATGTTCGAATTGATTGATGGAATAATGAGATTGTGCCCCGAGTATGACTAGGATCAGTGATGATTTGATTAAGTTCTTCCTCAGCGCTTTCTTCTTCTTCCACCTGCTTGGCTCTTGCATGGCCCTCTCATTCATGGATCAATGACTTGATATAACATGGTGTCCCATCAGAATATGTTTGAAACAAATTATACATGAATTCTTTGACCGACTTCCTGCCACACTTGGTTGGAGGTGACTTTGGAACCTTGGATTTTCCTTTTTCCTTTGCTTCCTTTTTTCCCAGTTTCCTTTGACCATTATTTTTATAGTGCAGTCTTCCAACAATTTTCTCATCTAGAAGTATTTTCTTGGAATACCTATAACATTACACAACATGAAAATTTTAAAACCTCTCGAATGAATATGCAATTGACATATATACCAGGCCTCACTTATTCCATCAGCAAATGGAGACTGCAACTTTGAGAGACTGAGGAAATTCAACTTGTTGACAAAAATCCTACCGTGGTCAGACCCACAACCTAGATTAGACACACACACCAGAGTAGACCTATACACCAAAGTAGACCCATGCACCAGAGTAGTCCCATAAGCCAGGGTAGACCCAAAAACCAGAGAGATCTCATTAGCCAGAGTTAAAGAGAACACCCATACTAGAATATTACCACTTGTATTCCAATTTCCATCATTATCTCTGACCCAGACACCCCTTCCAAAAGTACTGACAGTGTAACACTAAAAGAAGAAAGTAATTAAAAATGCAAAGGTGACATCGACTACATAACTAGTCGACTGACAACGTAAAACCATATTCCCACCCTTAAAAGATGCACCCCTAATATTAATGTCATTAGAAGTCATATGGGAAACTTCCCACATCTGGTGGTTCAAATTGGAAGGCGAGAGAGGAATAGGGTGCCCGAAATGGCCAAAATGAAAATTGAAACAGGGTCATGTCGTGTCCATGCAAAAGGTTGTTAGTTCCATACATCTCCATGGCAAAAGAAAAATAAGCATGCAAGACGTATTATACCCAAACAAAAACCAATTGCTAGCCCTCCTGGTGAAGCAAGGAAGAAAACTATATAAGCCTACCAAAATGCCTACCAAATCATGTCTACCCATAGGATGAACATCTACTTCATTATACATGATATTGCTAACCATATACAAACATTTCAAAAAAGTAACTTGGAGTCTAGAAACATGTTGCATGATGATGTAATGAGGAGAGATTATAGAGCTCATGCAAAAAATTACATATTATCAAACCAATTAAAAGAAATCAAGGAAAGCTAGTAGCTTTCTTCGCATAGAATGGTATGTAGAGACTCATTTCATTGTTATGGTGTATGGAGAATTGGGTACATACCAATTCAATGTTGCAGGTTGCAAAGTCCTCTAGCGTCATCTAGCCTACTGACAGGGATACTGATCGTGGCAGTAACCAAACATGCAGAGGATGGCAAATATGCAGGGAATAATAGAGTTACAAAAAATGGAAAAAAGTTGTTAATAACTCGCTCCCATCTAACTCGACGGCACACATCCTGACTCCTTCCTGACAACCCACCAGTCTCGCCAGGTTGTTCTACATTATGTGTTAATGCGATTATAATTATCAAAGGGTGGATTCATCTGCATGTCATCCTCGGCCCTGATGCGAATGGCTTTGCGTGCCTTCATCGCATAGTTGCATCCCATCATGATGACATGTCTCTAGAATCGCGAGTTGGCACCCCGATCGGGGGAGTTGGTTGTTATCTTGTTCATTGTGCCCATAATCCTATTGTATAATGATTTTAAGGTCTGAAATTCCTAGTTGCATGTTAGTATGTGCCCATGGTTGGTCCATGACCTTGTCTTGATTGATGCATCCCCAATTTGCCAAACATTATGTTGCTTCGTTGCTTGATCTCCTTACATGAAGCAGAATGATATAGCTGAGCCTTGCCATTATCTCCTTAATATCTTGGATGAGTATTGTTGTTCTCCACCTATTGCTAATGTGCTCCCAGCATGCTCCCTACTGTAACTTCCGGAGGACACCCGTAACCATAGCTGAATCTCCCTCAATCTCAAGGCGGTTGTATTGTCTGCAATTAGAAATTTGCAGGCCATGTTTCCTGGCAGTCAGTTCCACTTCATTGTTACTAACATACCCTAGGTCAATGGAAAAAATTCTCAAAACTCATCTAGTATAGTCACGGAAGATTCCCCCTGCCCCTGTGTGACCTGTGTTTCCCTTTGAAGCCCCATCATAGTTTAATTTGATGAATCCCTACTTAGGAGGTATGAATCTGTCCCGAACTTGAAAAGCTATAGATCTGGGTTTCCAAGAGGTTGGCACCAACATCTCTGCCTTGATATTTAACTGATTGAGAATTATTTCCTCCATTCCCTGAGTTGTCCAATCTTCATGGCTCCATTCTTCAGCGATGATAGTCTCTTTAATATTCTCGACAATGGTCTGCCAAAGCTCAAGCATTTGCCTTTTTCCATTCTGAAATGTTCTTCGATTTCTCTCCTTCCACACTTTCCAAAGCAGGAACCCAATGTCGAGGCTTTGTTAATCACTATGATTTGATATCCTCCATTTCTCAAATTCTTAATAGTTTGTTTGATGCTATCGTTAATTCTGTTCCTTTGTTGGAACAAGTTGAGAAGGTTGCGCCACATCTGGTCTGCCACTAAGCAAGTATTAAGAAGGTGTTCTAGGTTTTCTTTGTTCTCCCCATGCATCATACAACTGAAGGGTCCAAGCATACCACTTTTCTAGATCTGATCCCAGGTAAGAATTCTTCCATGGCCAACAACCCATAGAAAGTGTTCAATTTTGGGCCAGTGTTTTGTTGACCAATTTTTTTTCCATAACCTCTTGTGAGGTGTATTTTCGTTAGTATCACTTGTTAGTAATTGCGAGAAAAAATAGTTCTTAGCTGCTAAAAACCTAGAATCCCCATTTTACCTTTCTGCCAGTGACTTGGCATCTACATTTTACCTTTGTGCCATTGTTGTGGTCTACGTTTGAATCTATCAGATGTCTCTTAGTTATGATCGAGATACTAAAAAGTGGGTCCGTGGGCACGAGGCCTTGTCAAACTCCATGGATTTACAGGAGACCAAACAAAAATTTGGAAGGAGAAAAATAATTTTATGAGTGCACTTTCAGTGAAGAGTCTCCAGGAGAAATTTATTTGCACGAAATGTGCCACTTATTTTACTTCCTCCACTTGTAGGAATCATTTGGAGGTGTCCTATATATCTAACGGTCATGGAGTCCAAACATTAGGATCAGATTCGAGGGTTGATATGTGTTACCTCTTGAAAGCTTCAGATGAGGAGCTCCAAATTTGATCTACCTTTTTTCTAGACCTACAAGATGATGTCTCTCAATATTTGAACGAAACATCGAAGGATTTATCTGAGACCATGGAGTACAAGTTCTTCAGTGAAAACTGGCACTTCGCGGAAGGCATTGAAAACTATAAAAAATTTACATTGTTCGAAGATTCCTGGTACGCCAACCTACTTATAGTGTACAGAGATTCCTTGGATTCCAAACCACTACAAGATTTCATAGGTAAAATCATGTTAACTGCACGAAGACTGGAAACAACGGGTGGTATGTAACCCTTGCAAACATTCTGCATTTTTGTATATCTTGTAGCAGCAGGAATTCGCTATACCGGATCTATTTCAATCTAATATTTATTAGCAACCTGTGGAGCGCAATTGTTGCAATTTGATGTGTGATAATGAATGATAGAATTTTGAAATAACCTTTACTTTTCATACAAATGTTTTTGATAATGTATTTAAGAGTATTTTACAAATAAAATGTTAAATTTAATTTTGAAACTTTATCCAAAATATTGATTATTATATGGTTTAGATAGGAGTGTAACCATTTTCTTTTCGTATAGGTTAAATTGGGAATAATATTTAGTTAGTTATAATAATGTAGTTAACATAATTAAGGTATTTTAAGATTGAAATGTGAAATTGAAATTTGAAATTTTATTCAAAATATTGATTATGATATGGTTTAGATAGAAGTAGTGAAACATTTGTTTTTTGGTATGGATTAAATTGGGGATATTATTCATTTATTGTAATATATAAGATTTAATAGATTAATATTAAATGTAATTTTGTTAGAAATAGTTATAATTAAAAGGGATTTTGTTTTTTGTTTTTAAATATTATTTAGTCTCAAATTACTTTAAGATCAAGCTAATTGATAGTGGGTTTTTTTTTTTTTTTTAAGTAAATATTTTGTACTCCTTCAAATGAGAGAAGCACATATTCTTGTTTTTTGAAGTCCATTTTGGTTTTGTTGATGTTGCTGGAACAAGGGGTTTCCAAGATATAAAGTCCTAATCAGAACTCACATCGTTTGGAGTAGGAGCCGCAACTAGGAAATAAGTCCAATTTCCATTATCCTTAGGAATTTTCCTTGGCTTCTATTATCGAAATAAGAGATTACAAAAATAATCTATGAAACAATATTATAAAAATAATCTATGAAACAAGAAATTTTTGGAAATATTGTCATTGATGGCAAAGGAGCACAAAGAAGAAGCACAATGACAAGGGAGCAGATCAGATTCAGATGAAAAAGAAAAGGCCACTGATACAGAAGATTAGGCCAGAGGAAGAATTCATATGTAAATATTGGTTTTAATAGTCAAGCTACAATTTTAAGAGATTGTGTGGTTTGAGGGTGAATATTCATTTATTGAATTCTATGTGATTGAGTATGTTGAGAAATTAGCATCAATCACTAAATGGATCGATGCCATCAAAGAAATTACTTGGACTTCTAAAGTGAGGGATGAAGATTTCCTGGATATATTTCGCAATTGAAATTGACATCGTATGAAGAATTTCAAGGAGGAATTACACATTCTGTTATGTATACATAGTGCAGTAAGATCCGGGGGTTGAGTCACATTGAGGTTTTATCGTATTTATAATCGATCGATTGTTTAAGTGTTTCACCAAGTATATAGAGGTGCCATATTGAAAAGTTGGAAGTGGAACTATGGACAAAATAATAGCAGAACAGTGAAGGCTGAATCATAAATGATGGAGCGGATGTGGTTTTTGCAAACCAACAAATGGTTTTTGCATGGGTAAGACCTGGTAAGTGGTAATTCCCTGAATGAATGTGATGTGCCTCCGCAAGGGACATGTGGATTTCCAAAACGACTTATTTCGCATGCCTTGGAGCCGTTAACTGTCGAAGGTTATTTGGACGTGATATTCATTGGATTAGAAGCATTGCATTTTGGGTGTGCGTCCACCGTTAGATGAAGGAAGTGGATAGATCGATTAAACAAAGTGGAAGAATAAGCTAGAAATGTTGTGGGAACTGGACATAATGTTATGTCGACAGTTGATATTATAACCAAGGATCGACAATAGTCATTTAATTATAGATGTGGCATCGGTATACGTGCAAGATTGGTGGAAAGATAAACCTTTACAAATGATTTATATACTAAAGGTTATATGATTATAGAGCAGAATGATAAAAGTTGTGGGACCAGCAAAGGAAGCAGCAAAGGCTAAACCTTGTGTACATCGTATGAGCGTGGTTAACGTTGATCTCAGATCAACGATACCGCGGGGGCACAAACAGTCCGATGATTAACCCAAGGGGGTGCCTCCGCAGTTGACTTGCCCATCGGGCGTTGACCGAAGATCGACGGTTGTCATTCACTGCGGTGGCACAAGCCCGATGATCTTTCCGTACCAAGGAGTGCCTCCGCAGCACTGTGAACTAGGACCCGCTTTCCTAAAACCCAAAAGAACCATTGTGGACCGGCGTGATCAATGGATGAGATTAAAAAATATAGACGACAGATATTACATCGGAAACAAGTGGGACCCGATCGCATATCAGACATTGCAAGCAAATGCAATAGCTGCTGGATGGATGAGAAAAGTTGTGATGCGTTGGATAGTGGCGATGTGAAGGGACATGTGGAGGCACAGCACTACAACGCACATCGGTGATGCAAAGTCGATCGCATACTGCAAAGTGGCAAGGCAATGCGATGCGAGGAATGCGATGTGATCGATAGATGCAATGCAATGCGATCGCATATTGCAATCAGAGCAAGAGAGATATCACACAACCTAGTAGTCATGTTAGTTGTGATGCGAAGTAGCGACAAAGTCAAGTGGGACCCGTCACATATCACATATTGCAATCGACGATGCTTATGTGATAAGAAATCACAAGTTATAGAAGTTGCGATGCGAAGTAGCGATAAAGTCAAAATTGGGACCCATCACATATCCCATATCAGGAGATCAGATGGATGAAGGCACATGGATAACTGGAATCGCCGATATGTGATAAAGAGAGCACACACGATGAAGACCAAAGCTGAAACCTAAAGCATTTCAAGTTCGGAAGTATGTGGATTTCCTTTGTTAAATTGTTTCAGAGAGAAAAGGAGGATTATTATGTAAAGAAAAAATAAATGTATGAACACAGGTAGAAAGGCTTGGGTAAGGACCCGACATAGAGAAAAAGGCAGAACCAGATGTTTAGAAGAGCGGTGAAGGTTGAACGTTGTGGGCACGAGAAAAAGAGGCATGGTTGGGCAAAAGGAGATATGATGACACTGTTAGAAATGCAATAGAATGGGTTCAGTTAGACAAAATGAGCAGTTATGTAGCAGAGCTAGACTATAATAGCAGAAACTGAAAAGACAGTGACAGTAGCAGAAAATACATATGTATGGTGAACCAAGAGCTGAAAGGGCTGAGTGAAATGCATTATTGTATCTGTAAATTTAAATTATTTAATTATTTTATTGTATGTGATGCAAAGGCAAGTCTCCGTAGGCAAAGCAAAACTCCACTGTAATACACAACTATATACATTTTGTTATATTATTCTGAATCTGCTAGACAAGAAAATGAGAAGGGGGAAGGAAAAGTGTCATACCTATTCATTTCGAATTCCCTGTGGAATGCAAATAGTTATGAGGTGATCCCTATAAATAGTGTTACCAGCATATGCGTAGAGAGGTTGAGAGAATGAAGAAATGAGTGAGATATTTTAAGAAGAAGAAGTAGCAGAGAGAGGCGTTGTGAAGGTCCAGAGATGATATAAAGAAAATTTGAAGGCTGGAAGGACAACAGTGAAGAAGGAATATAACAGAGCTGATATCCAGGTAAATCAACATGTGTTTTCATAGTAGTGTGAGGAAGTTGGTGCTTCCATATCAAGTTGTAGCTTGATATATGTCCAGTTGTAGCTGGCTGAGGTAGGAGCCTCCTGTAGGTTGTAGCCTGCAGAAAATAGATGGGAGTTGGAGCTTCCTTGCATGTTGTAGCTTGTAGAATTGAGGTAGTAGCCTCCTGTAGGTTGGAGCCTATAGAAAATTAGCGGTGAGAGGGAGTTGGAGTTTTCCTTTGGATCACAACAATAATAAGTTGTGGTTTTCTCCCTTATGGGTTTCTACTTATATCTATTGTCTATGTGCATGATGATTATGTATTGATATTCTATATTTAATCTGCTTAATACCTTCTTCTCACTTATTAAGATTTTTGTTCCATTGAATATTAAGTTGATCACAAAATGAAGATGTAAATAAGTGTAAAAGAAAGTTTTACAAGACCGTGACTGCATTAAACTTATTCACCCCCCCCCTCAGTTTAACCAAGGATTCAACAATTGGTATCAGAGCAGGTTCCTTCTGTATCAGTTTAACAACTGGAAGGAGATCCTAGGTCCCCAAGATGGCCAGTCTAAAAGGATTCTCAACAAATAAGGCCCCTTTGTTCACTATTACAAATTATGCCATCTGGAAAATAAGAATGAGGACGTACATAATGTCTCTAGGAATAGAAGTTTGGGCTGCTGTGGAATTGGGATATTCCCCAAAGGAGTTTGAATCAAAGAAAGATGCCAAACTAGATTTTGTAGCTAATGCAAAAGCCATGAATTCTCTCTTAAGTGGTTTGTGTGAGGCAAAATTTATTAAAGTAATGCAAAACAAGACTGCCAAAGAAATATGGGATACATTAGAAAGTATCCATGAGGGAGATAAAAAGGTGAAGGCTGTCAAGTTGCAAGTCTATAGAGCTCAATTTGAAAATATAAAAATGAATGAAGAAGAGGATGTTGCCAACTTATTCTTAAGGGTTGCAGAAATTGTGAATAAAATGAATTCTCTAGGAGAAACCATTAGAGAATGTGTAATTGTTCAAAATATATTGAAATTTTTACCATCCAGGTTTAACCCCAAGGTTTGTGCCATAGAAGAAACAACTGATTGGGAAACATTGACCATGAACCAATTACTTGGAAACTTAACAGCCTATGAGATGAGACTTGCACAAATGCAGTCAAATGTGAGGGAGGCAGCCTTTAAGACATAGAAGAGAAAAGAAGAAAAAGAAGATACATGCTCCTGCTCTGATGAAGAAGAGGCCAAATTTGTCAGAAGATTGGATAGAGGCTCAGGAAAGTATAAAGGCAAACTTCCATTTAAATGCTTTAACTGTGGAAGAGTTGGGCACTATGAATCTAAGTTTCCTCTTAAGAAAACAAGGAATCAGACTCAAGAGACAGAGAAAACCAAAAAAAATAACTGGCAGAAAGAGAAGAGATTCAATATAAGATCATTTTATGCTCAACAAGATAGCAATGCATCTGAAAACTCAGATGAATCCTCAAATGAAGAAGGAACCTTTGAATTTGTGTTGATGGCCAAGGAAGAGTCTGAAGGATTCCTTCTAGAAGATGAGGAAGAAGATGAGGTAGATCTTGAGGGGGAGCTAAGAAGTGCCCTGGAGGAAATATACAGACTTAAACTCAAGTGCAGAAAACAGAAATACATTCTCCTCAAATGTGTAAAAGAGGTACAAAATTCAGAAGACCTCATTCAATTGAAAGTAGAACTTGAAGAACCTAAGAAGGTGGAAGACATTCTGCTAAAGAAAATTAAAGATAAATATCAGGAGCAAGAGAAATTGGAAGAAGAAGTGGTATGGTTGGGAAAGAAACTAGAAAACACCCAAAGGGAATTGTGAATGAACACTCCACGAATGACAAGCACTGAACAGTTGGACATGATTCTAAACGCTCAAAGGTCTCCTCTCATAAAGGCTGGGATAGGATATGAAGGAGAAAATAGTAAGTCCAAGGTAGAAGATAACAAGAATATCATTTTTGTAAAAGTTGTAAAGGATAATGAAACAACTCAAAAAGGAACCACAAAAGCAGAATCCAACAAGAACTTGATGTGTGATGAAACAAATAGAAACAAGCAGCAACATCAAGAGACAAAGAATGAGAGGAAGAAGCAAGCAGTTGCAAAAAGCTCAATTGTTCCTGAAGATCAATCGAACAAGTTTGAAAGATCTCAAAGGAAATTCTTTCCTCCTATGAGAAATGTCACTTGTTTTTCCTATCACAAACTGGGACATATTGTTGCATACTATCAGACAGAGATAATAGATTTCAACTAGCAAAAGATGCAGAAAGTGAAAAGACTACCTCAAGCAAACAAATGGAGAGGAAAACCCTACACCAGGTACACTAATCGTTTCCATGGGTATTGTTTTTATTGTAAGGGGTTTGGCCATAAAGCCATGGAGTGCAGAACATATGGACAAATACTGATGTTTAAAACCCCAAGGAGATTTATGAAAAATGGAGAGTTCACTCATACACACAATCCATTTAAAAATATAATCAAATTCTTTGTATGCCATAAAATCGGACACATGTTTCCAAATGTCCTCTCAAAGAATGTGGTCCATCTTCTCAGAAAAGGTGCCAAAAACTGTCTGCAGTGGAAAAAGAATTTGAATAAGTGTGACCTGGCTCTAATAGCCCAAGATCAGAAAAGCCAATGGTATTTGGACAGTGGATGCTCAAAGAATATGACTGGAGATAGAAGCAAGTTTGTAACCTTTGATGAAAAGAAATCTAGAAATGTAACATTCGGCAATGATAAAGCATGGAAAATCAAGGGAAAGGGCTCAGTCAGTCTGAAAAATGGAAGAGGAAAGACTCAAGATGTACTATTTGTGGATGGGCTGAAATCCAATTTGCTAAGCATCAGTCAAATGTGTGATAAAGGCTGTGAGGTCCTTTTTAGAGCCCAAGATAGTGAGGTAAGGTCAAGCAACATAGGAAAGAGCTTGATCAAAGGTGTTAGAACATAAAGTAGTGTCGATATAATGGAAGAAGAGAATGAAGCATGCCACATAAGCAAGCTTGATGAATCATGGTTATGGCATAGA
This sequence comes from Pinus albicaulis, assembly GCA_034641835.2. Taxonomy (NCBI): domain Eukaryota; kingdom Viridiplantae; phylum Streptophyta; class Pinopsida; order Pinales; family Pinaceae; genus Pinus; species Pinus albicaulis. The sequence goes on along the minus strand of CM076581.1, from coordinate 468,173,514 downwards.
AGACTGGGAAACCTAAACTTTGACCACATCATCAGTCTGAGCAAGAAGAATGTAGTCAGAGATATCCCAGCAATAAAGAAGCCTTCAAATACCATATGTAAATCTTGCCAACTGGGCAAGCAGACCCGCATATCTTTTAATACCAAAGAGATACTATCTACAAGTCGGCCCCTTTAGCTTGTACACATGGACCTGTGTGGACCTTCAAGAACTAAAGCACCAAGTAGAGAATCTTATTTCATGCTGATAATAAATGATTTTTCCAGAATTACATGGATATCATTTCTCAAATATAAATCTGAAGCACTTGAGAAATGCAAGATATTCAAGGCATTGGTAGAAAATAAAACAGGATGCAAGCGAAAGTGCATCAGATCAGACAGAGGAGGTGAATTCACAGACTATGATTTTGTAGACCTATGCAATGAGCATGGGATAAAACAACAGTTTACTATTGCAGGTACACCTCAACAGAATGAAGTGGCAAAGAGTCAAAACAGGTCAGTACAAAAGATTGCCAGAGCTATGATGCAAGAAAGTATCATTCCCAAAACCTACTAGGCATAAGCAGTACACATAGCTATTCACATTCTTAACAAAGCTCATCTAAGACCAAATTATGATAAGACTCCTTACGAATTATGGCATGGTAAACCAACATCAATAAAGCACTTTAGAGTCTTTGGAAGCAAGTGTTTCATAAAAAATAATGATGAAAAATTGGGGAAGTTTGATGCAAGAGCTGATGAAGGAATATTTTTAGGATATGCATCTAAGAGTAAGGGTTACAGGTGCTACAACAAAATACTGCACATAATTGTGGAAAGCATTGATGTAAGATTAGATGAATATCTACCAAACAAAACAAGAAGCACAAGATGTAGCAATCCTCCAGATGATCATGACGATGAGAACCAAGATAATGATGAACTGAGCAAGACAACAGAAGATACTGACTTAAACTAAAAAGTTTCCTCAAGACACACTCAAAAGAACCATCCAGAAGATCAAATCAGTGGGGACAAGAGTGTGGGAGTCAAAACAAGAAGACAACTTGCTAAAGAGACAAAAGAAGTATACCTAGAAATGCTATCTCAAATAGAGCCAATGAAGTTCAAAGAAGCCACCAAAGACAAAAACTGGGTAAATGCCATGAATGAATAACTGGACCAAATTGAGAAGAACAATACCTGGGAATTAATTCCAAGACCCACTGGGGAAAATTTCATTGGCACAAAATGGATATTCAAGAATAATATGAATGAACAAGGATAGGTAATCAGAAATAAATCCAGACTTGTATGCAAAGGATATTCACAAATTTAAGGTCTTGATTATGATGAAACCTTTTCCCCTGTAGCCAGAATGGAAGCAATTAGAATGTTTTTGGCCTTTGCATGCTATCATGATTTCAAGGTATGTCAAATGGATGTGAAGTTTCCCTTCTTGAATGGAGATCTAGAGGAAGAAGTCTACATGGAACAACCTGAAGGATTCTCATTAACAGATAAGCATGACTATGTGTGCAGATTAAAGAAAGCCTTATATGGTCTGAAACAAGCTCCTCGTGCATGGTATTCAAGGCTTGAAAAATACCTACAAAATCAAGGTTTCAAGAAAGGAGGAGTAGACATCAATTTGTACATAAAGGCTAATGGAAATGAACTTTTAATTGTAGTACTGTTTGTAGATGACATCATATTTGGAAGCAAAAAAGATGAGTTAGCAAAAGGATTTGCTAAAGAAATGAAATTAGAGTTTGAGATGTCAATGATTGGAGAGCTCACCTTCTATTTAGGACTTCAAATTCAACAAAACAACACATGAATATTCATTTCACAAGAAAAATACTTAAGAGAAATGTTGAAAAGGTTTCAAATGGAAGACTGCAAACCTGTGTCAACTCCCATGATCACTGGATGCAAACTATGTACTAATGATGGATCAATAGATGTAGATCAAAAAATTTATAGATCCATGATAGGAAGTCTGCTATACCTAACATCTTCTAGAGAAGACATTATGTTGGCAATAGGACTTGTGGCAAGATATCAAGCAGCACCAAAAAAAAAATCATTTACTTGCAATCAAGAGAATATTTAGATATCTACAAGGTACTTCACATTATGGCCTATGGTATCCAAAAGAAAAAAGCTTCACATTGATAGCATACACAGATGCAGATTGGGCCAGCTGTGTGGATGACAGGAAAGGCACAAGTGGAGGTGCATTTTATTTTGGAAAAGGTTTGGTGGCATGGCTAAGCAAGAAGCAAACTTCTATCTCTCTATATATAGCAGAAGCAGAATACATAGCAGCAACTGCATGTTGCACACAAGTAATGTGGATGAAACAAACTCTCCAAGATATGAAGGTAAGCATTGATGAACCCATTTCTATCAAATGTGACAATACAAGTGCAACAATTATATCAAAAAATCCTGTACTTCATTAAAAAACAAAGCACATCCCAGTAAAGTACCACTTCCTTAGAGAACAAGTAGCACAGAAATTGGTGAAGTTGGAATACGTACCAACAAAGGAACAAATAGCAGACATATTCACAAAACCACTTGCTAAAGAACCATTCGAATATCTAAGGGACAAACTAGCAGTAGTGTCTGCAGATGCTACTCTGATATGATTAAAAAAAAAACAAAAAAACAAAAAAAAACAAAAATATTAATAAGGGCTGCATACAAGAAACAAGATCAGTGCAGAAGACAGGTGATAGTCAATATCAGACAATAAAGCATCACTCCAGGGAGGGAGCAATCAATGAATTGTAATAAAGGAGCTAGAACAATGGAGTAATACATGGAATAGGTGCTCAAGATCAGAGGAAATGAAAATATCGAAACTACATTGGGAAATGTGCAAACCTTTGTCATTGATGTAAAAGGGGGAAGAAAAGCAGGCAAAAGAAGAAAGGGTCTTCTGAAAAGCAAGTAGAGGAAGTCTTGGAGGAAGCATTGGAGTATTTCCATCAATGCCAAAGGGGGAGACTGTTGGAAATATTGTCATTGACGGCAAAGGAGCACAAAGAAGTAGCACCATGACAAGGGAGCAGATCAGATTCATATGAAAAAGAAAAGGCCACTAATACAGAAGATCAGGCTAGAGGAATAATTCCTATGTAAATATTGGTTTTAATAGTCAAGCTACAACTTAAGAGATTGTGTGGTTTGAGGGTGAATATTCATTTATTGAATTCTGTGTGATTGAGTATGTTGATAAATTACCATCGATCACTGAATGGATCGATGCCATCAAAGAAATTACTTGGACTTCCAAATTGAGGGATGAAGATTACCAGGATATATTTCGAAATTGAAATCGACATCGTATGAAGCATTTCAAGGAGGAATTACACATTATGTTGTGTATACACAATGCAGTGAGATCCGGGGGTAGAGTCACATTGAGGTTTTATCGTATTTATAATTGATGGATTTTTTAAGTGTTTCACCAAGTATACAGAGGTGTCATATTGAAGATTTGGAAGTGGAACTGTGGACAACAACACAGTAGAACAAGGAAGGAAGAATCATAAATGATGGCGCAGAGGTGGTTTTTGCAAACCAACAAATTGTTTTCACGTGGGTAAGACTTGGTAAGTGGTAATTCCCTGAATGAACATGATACGCCTCTGCAAGTGACACGTGGATGTCCAAAACCACTTATTTCACGTGCCTTGGAGCCGTTAACTATCGAAGGTTATTTGGACGTGATATTCGTTGGATTAGAAGCATTGAATTTTGGGTGTGTGTCCACCATTAGATGAAGGAAGCAGATAGATCGACTAAACAAAGTGTAAGGATGAGTTGGAAATGTTGTGGGACTCGGACATAATGTTATGTCGGCAGTTGATATTATAACCAAGGATCGATGGAAATCGTTTAATCATAGATGCAGCATTGGTATACGTGCAAGACTGGCAGAAATATAAACCTTTACAAATGTTTTATATACTAAAGGTTATATGATTATAGAGCGGAATGATAAAAGGTGTGGGACCAGCGAAGGCAGCAGCAAAGGCTAAACCTCGTGCAGATCATATGAGTGTGGTTAACATTGATCTGGGATCAACGATATCGCAGGGGCACAAACAGTCTGATGATTAACCCAAGGGGGTGCCTCCATAGTTTACTCGCCCATCAGGCATTGATCGAAGATCGACGGTTGTCATTCACTGCGGTAACACAAGCCCGATGATCTTTCCGTACCAAGGAGTGCCTCCGCAGCACTGTGAACTGAGACCCGCTTTCCTAAAACCCAAAAGAACCATTGTGGATCGGCACGATCAACGGATGAGATTAAAAGAGACAGATGGTAGAGATTACATCGGAAACAAGTGGGACCCGATCGCATATCAGACATCACAAGCAAATGTGATATCCGCTGGATGGATGAGCAAAGCTACGATATGATGGATAGTGGCGATGCGAAGGGACACGTGGTGGCACAACTACATCGTGCATCGACGATGTAAATTCCATCGTATACCGTGAAGTGGCAAGGCGATGTGATGTGAGGAATGTGATGCAATCACATATTGCAATCGGAGCAGGAGAGATATTGCACAACCTATAAGTCATGTTAGTTGAGATGTGAAGTAGAGATAAATTCAAGTGGGACCCATCGCATATCACATATCGCAATTGGAGATGCTTATGTGATAAGAATTTGCAAGTTATAGAAGTTGCGATGCGAAGTAGCGATAAATTCAAGTGGGACCCATCGCATATCGCATATCGGGAGATCAGATGGATGAAGGCACATGGATAACTGGAATCACCGATATGCGATAAAGAGAGCAGATACGATGAAGACCAAAGCTAAAACCTAAAGCATTTCAAGTCTGGAAGTATGTGGATTTCCTTTGTTAAATCGTTTCGGAGAGCAAAGGAGGATTATTAAGTAAAACAAAAAGAAATGTATGAACGTGGGTAGAAAGGCTCAGGTAAGGACCTGACACAGAGAAAAAGACAGAACCAGATTTTTAGAGGAGCGGTGAGGGTTGAACGTTGTGGGCACGAGAAAAAGAGGCATGGTCGGGCAAAAGGAGATATGATGACAGTGTTAGAAACGAAATAGAATGGGTTAAGTCGGAAAAAATGAGAAGTTATGTTGCAGAGCTAGACTATAATAGCAGAAACTGAAAAGACAGTGACAGCAGCAGAAAAGACAAATGTATGGCGAACCAAGAGCTAAAAGGGCTGAGTGAAATTTATTATTGTATCTGTAAATGTAAATGATTTAATTATGTTATTGTATGTGACGCAAAGGCAAGTCTCCTTAGGCAAAGAAAAAATCCACTATAATACACAAATATATACATTTTGTTATATTATTCTGAATGTGCTAGATAAGAAAATGAGAAGGGGGAAGGAAAAGAGTCATACCTGTTCATTTCGAATTCCCTGTGGAATGTAAACCGTTATGAGGTGATCCCTATAAATAATGTTACCAGCATATGCATAGAGAGGTTGAGAGAATGAAGAAATGAGTGAGGCAGTGTAAGAAGAAGGAGCAGAGAGAGGAGTTGTGAAGGTCCAGAGATGATATAAAGAAAATTTGAAGGCTGGAAGGACAACAGTCAAGAAGGAATATAACAGAGCTGATATCCAAGTAAATTAGCATGTGTTTTCATAGTAATGTGAGAAAGTTGGTGCTTCCATATCAATTTGTAGCTTGATAGATGTATTACACTGAAAATTGTCCATCCTAACATTCTGCTATGTGTATGGGCTCATTATTACTCATACCTTCCCCCTTTGCAAGTATAACATATCAGTTCCTCATGTCAAGCCTTGAAAATCAGAGAAAAGTTCGTAAAAATCTCCTAAACTTTGGTGTCGCACTTTCTCTATATCTTGCCTGCAGTCCCGCACCTAATGTTCATGTCTTCTACGTACCTAAATGCACTTTCTCAGTGTTATGGGTGCAGACCCCTGTAAAAATTAAAAAGGCGCAAGTAAACTCAGAAAAGCTCACTTTCAGTAAATTCTGGAAGCTTCTAGAAAAGATTTTGCGGTGGGAAAACCGCTCTTATGAGGTTCATGTATCCCTTACCTTATGGAGCTAACCCCTTGATGTGAGGAGCTTATCCATTTGAAGGAGGATTCTATCCCTTCATATTTGGAACTGAAACCTCCTCCTTTTCACTATAAAAAGAGGCATTGGGTAGCCTCAAAGGGAGTTCAAGCTTTAGAATATTTGAGGTTAAGTGCTGTTAAGATTCAGACTCAGTTAACTAAGACTTATGTGAGGAGAGATTACATGCTTCTATTCATCTTGGTTAAAGGAGTGCAGAGCTTATCAAAGTAGAGGAGACTTCTGCTTCGGACCCCGGGAAGACCTGTGCAACATCAAGGCTCAGGTTGTAAGGTTTTCTTTCTTTTGAAATTAATACAAATGTACTCATCTTTCTCAATAAGCTGTCAGTTAATGGTTTATTTCATAGATTCCTTGATCACTATGATAATAATAGTTTATGATGATGTCTATACAGGTGCTATTTCATATTTTGCTTGTTTGTGACTGCAGGTTTACAAAGATAACTCCTTCAAGTGCATGAGGGACAACAACGACTTCAAACAAGCGTTGGACATACGGTCAATATTTTACACCTCTATAGAGGTTTTTGTAAATCATATATGCTTAGAGAAAGATTAGTTTATTTGGTTGTTTGTTGCTAGATAATTTTAGTACTATGGAGATCGGTCTTGTCCGCAAGACGGATTAATCCACACAACAAATTAGCGACTCCACTGGGGAAAGAACTTGTTGTTTTTTGTTCTCTTTCTATTTTGATTTGAGGAAACATTTTTCCTGGTTTTTGATTGATAGATATCTGCCTGGGTACCTTAGGTTTTCTCTGTTTTTTAAAATTTTGAAATCTTTTATATTTTTCTCTAGTTTTTCTGGGGACCGCACTTTGTCTTATTTGCACAGTGCGGGCTGTTTCGCACTTTACTTAAGTAAACAGTGCGGGACCGCACCTATTACTTCTGGAAGCCTGCGGACCCTGTTAAAATTTTGAAAAACTTCAGATTTCTTTCTTCAGTTTATCTTTATTTTGATTTAGAGTTTTTGTTTTCTTCCCAGATTGATGATTGTTTCTGTCAAAAGCCTTTTGTGAATGAATCTCAGCAGTATTGGTGTTTGATGATTTTCTAGAAGTTTTGCGTTTTGGATTGCTTTTCACATAGTCTTTGTAGTGATTCGAAGCATTGGCAATTTTAAGTACCTCATATTACGTTGGTCTTTTTGTCTTTTTGCTAAATCTGACCTCATTGTGAAATCATCCTTTATTGAGAAATAGAGCTACTTATTTCTTTGCAAATCTTCGAAAAAAACTTTGTTATAGGTTTTTGGAATTTCATTTTTTATAAAAAACATATTTGAGTGTTTTTGATCTGTTTGTTATTCTGGCCAAATAGATCCTTTGTTTGCTGAACAACTAAGTAAAACATTCTTCAAAAAATCTTAAAGCTTTTATTCAAGTAGATTGTTAAAGTTTGTAGATCTCAAAATTAGTTTTGTAGTTTTGAGTGCTTTTAAAAATTTGTAGATTTCTTTTGAAGGAAACTTGTTTTTGTACCTTCAAATTTTTGAAAGTGAAAGGATTTTTTTGTGAGCTTTGATAATTTGTCTCATTTTGAGTTATTGTTGAAGAGATAAAAATATTTTCTTTCAATTATTCTTTATGTTCAAAGAAGGAATTGTTTATTAAAATAATTGCAATCTCCAACTCTTTCTTTAGCTAGAATTTCATTGAAAGAAAATGATTTGATTATCATTTTTTAGGTGCATTTTTAGTGTTTTTGGAAGTTGAGTCTTCGCACCATCAAAGTTTCATTTCCGCGCCCATTGACTTGAGAAATAGCTCCTAAAAGTAACGCTTAATTAAAATTCATCTAGTAATCTTTTTATTTTCTAGGGCTCTTATCACCAACATAGATTAGGCTAGTATCTTGTTGTAGGGAGTAATTAACTCTCCAAGATAGTAAAACAAACAAGTAGACAAATATTGCGGTAGGAAATAAATCCAATTGTAATTTTTATAATCTGGGAAGCTTCTCTTAAAGAAGTTAGTCACGAGATCATGTCCGAACCTTTGAGACAATCAATTCTGTTTCATTGGGGAAGATAGAAGATTTCGCGCGCATTACAAATGGTAAACCTCGGATTAACCATTGTCGAGGAGCCTAGGGTCACTTGTTGGTAAACCTCGGATTAACCATGTTGAGGAACATTCAAGGGGTTGAGCTTTGTTACTCTGCCCTTGCGCATCGGATCGGATCGTAGACTGTTCCCCTAGTTATATTTGTTATTGTTGGTAACCTTAGTGTCCATAAAATTAAGATTATTTCCTAAGGTGATGGTGAAGGAAATATCTCACTGTACCTGGAGTAGACATTGACTAGACTCACTTGGACTCTCTGGGGGGTTCTCTTCACACGAGATGGTTTTGTGAGGAAGCTTGTGCCAATCTGTTTCATTAAGCAGGTTTTCGGGGTAACTGTTCCAACCGCCCTTTCCGTATTAAATTTCTACTAAGTTGGATTTCATCACCAACTAGTGTTTTTAGTACGAAAATTTACTGTTTGTGTGTGGTTTGAACTCTTAGATTTTTAAGCATGTGATTCAGCTATTTGTTTCTTTAGAAACTTTAGGTGTTTTCATTGAAATTTTATTTTTTGCTTGTGATTAGTTAATATTTAATCGTGCCGGAATTGCCGAGACAATCCCGGAGACTACAAGGGAAACCCCCTGAATATACACCAAGTCAACTTGAAGGGCTTCATGCTCTGGTATCATCTAGCAGCGGTAGGATTAGATCAACAGAAATTGGAACTTCATCTATAGTTGTTCATCATGATCATCAAATACCCATAACATAACACATTCAAGAACCGATTTGAGTTTCTGAAGTTAATGGTAGTATTTCTCCTTCCAGTGAACTAGCTGACGAACATGAAATCTCTGAACCTGAAACTGAACCTTCTGTTTTGAAAACATCCTCAGGATTTATTACACTAACTTCTAGTGATCCTGGTTCACCTAGGGTAAGAAATATTGTCACTGAAAATCCTCCATCTAGACTTATTTCTATTGAAGAACTTACTAATCCAGACGAAGATTTATCTCTTCCCGAATCCCCTCAATCTTTAAATCTCAGGGAGCGTGAATCTATTTTCTACAGCCCTATTTGAACTAGTGCTTGGTATCTATCTTTAACAAACTTTTTAGAGTATCCGGGTCTTTCTTTTTCTCCACCTCGAATTCCATTTCATTCTACACCCTGAGGTTACTATCCGTCATTCATTATGGCAAGAGAGTCATCCATGTTTTCCTAGACACTGGAAGAATTTTTACATGGTGGTCCTTATGTTCCTTCGGGATATCAGGCTTTGTCTCGTACTTTCTCAGGAGAAGCTCCTCAACCAATTGAACAAGTGTTATCATCTGGTTTAAGTGGAATTAAAACTGAAACATTGAACGCAGAGAAAATCTTTATGATGTCTAGTAATATTCCGAATCCTCAACCTCAAGGTAGTCAGTTACCGCCTGGAGGGCAATCTCAGGGAAATCAATTAACGCCTGGGGGGCATCCTCAAGGTATTCAGTTACCGCATGGGGGGCAACCTTTAGGAAGTCAGTTACCACCTGGGGGGCAACCTCAAGGTAGCTTTTTCCCAGGACAAACTGTGGAATCATATTGTTTTGGAGGGCAACCTCAAGGACAGTACATACCTCAAGGTTATCAACCTCAAGGACAGTACATACCCCAAGGTCAACCCCAAGCTCAATATGCTCCTCAGGGTCCTTATCAACCCCAGCTTCAGTACACGCCTCAGGGTTATCAACCTCAAGGTCAGTACCCAATTCAAGGTTTCCAATAGCCTTCTAGTCAATCATCTGTTCAAGGAGCCGGAAATTTACCACTTACTTATCAACCCTACGTTCAACCAGGCTATGGTCCTTACATTCAACCTTCTACGGGAAAATACCTCAGAATGAATATGGTGTGGGATCTGTCCCAATATCAACAGCCTATGCAGCCTAATGTGCAGTTTCCATCTCAACCTAGACAGCCTTTGGTTCCTAGTCCAACCCAGCAACCCATCCAGTCCATTATTCAAACTCTTGTACCTAGTTCTGTTCAGCAGTATGGGCCTAGTACACCTCAGAATCTGCCTCAAACTGCTACAACTGCTGCGATGTCTGTTCAACCTACAACACCTGTTTTCGGAGTATCTGTAGCTTCGAGTTCTTCTATTCCTACATCCGTGCAAATCCCTCAAGTCTCTGTACCCCAGTTAGGACCTTAAGTTTACACTTTAGTCCAGATGCTTGCGGGACAAGCTGGTACAAGTATGATGGTCACAAGTCAACTGCAATTCACGTATCAACCGTAATAGGGACAGGCTCAATTTGGTCCCGTTTCACAAAGTCCAAATTATCAGTATCAACCGTACCCTGGCTACACTTATCAACAGCCTCAACAACCCCAGTTTGGTCCGGTTAATCCTGTTTACCCGGGAGGTTATACAATTCCTATTGCAACTCCGATTCCCAGTTATCTGGGGTATCCTCCTCCTAGAATTGCTTTGGCTACTCAAGTTTTTTGCAACCCTAACCTTCAGTTACCATTTATTGCAACTTTGGATTTACCTGATTTGACGTGCCTTACGAATGATCCAATTTTCTATTATCCGTACTGGCCGCCAATGCCACATAAGTTGCCTAGTGATATACGAAAATTAGAAGGTAAGTCAGGAGAGGATCCATCAAATCACGTGATGACTTATCACCTCTGGTGTGCATCTAATTCAATAATTTATGATTCAATTCGCTTACATCTTTTCCAAATAAATCTTACTGGTCTTGCCGCCAAATGGTACATTGAGTTACCACGAGGCTCGACTAATAATTTGAGTCAGTTAGAAATTACCTTCTTGACTCATTTTCAGTTGCTTGTCAGATACGACAATGGCACGGAAATATTAACTTCACTAAAGCAATCTACGTCCACATATATTTCTGATCATATTCATGAATGGCAATGTAGAAGGCATTTGGTGAAATTTTACATTCCGGATCAAATTTTGGCGGAATGGTTTGTTAAATCATTATTACCCAAGATCATTGAAGATGTAGCTAAGGCTAGTGTTGTTACTGAGGAACAAGTAATTGCTCAAGCTCAATACCCTGACCTCATTTATACGCAGTCAGGTACTTTACATGAAAAAATCCTTGATCTTCCAAAACAGGGTCAAATAGCTGCAGCTCCTTCAGGGTCTCATGCCGCTGATGGTATGATTGGTACAGTAAATACAAAAAGCAAGAAGAAATCTTCAAAAAATTCTTCTCCTATTATAACTTTACCAGATTCCCCGAAAGGAGAATCTTCCCCCAAAATTTCTGCTGACATTCATGTCATAGAGACATCTACGACCAAATCTAAATCTGGCAGTAAAAAGAAAGGGAAGAATTAAAAAAAAAAAAATTCAAAAGAGAAAAATGATAAAAACGAATCCAATGACGAAAAATGCAAACCTCGCTATCCTTGTTACATTTGTGATGAGGATCATTTTACTAAGGAATGCCCACATCGAGCAGAGGTTGCAAAATTCATTAAAGGTTCGCAACAACCTGCTGTCTTGAAGGATCCTTTTCCAACTCAAGATAGTAAAATGGTTGGTTATACCTTGAATACCTTAGAAGAACCTATTCTAATGATGTCTCATGTACGGATTGTGATGCAATCACAAGATTATGGTATTAAGAATCATGTTGATGGTAAAGAAGCAGACTCTTCTAGTGCAAACACATCAACTACACCTCCTCCTATTTCTGGTCCGCTACAGATCGAGAAACCAAATCCAGACTTAATAATCAAACCGCCTGCTAATGGTGTTCTTTGTAAATCAGCTTTCAATCCACATGCAAGAGCTGCTCAGAATTACAACATTGTTGAAGATTTAGCTATTTCAACTTCAGCAATGTCGGCTTTGGAAGTGCTGCAATCATGCCCAGCACATGGTAAATTTCTTTTGTCTGCCATAGGAGCTGTCGATATTTAGGATTCCAACCTTATAATATTTGATTTAGAAAATAGTACACCTCACCTACCTCATCAAATGGCTTTCCAAATTCTAGTGTTAGTAAGAAATAGACCGATCTTTTGGACTGTGATTGATGAGGGAGCTTCAATGCGTATTATGTCGATCCAGTGTTGGAAATCGCTTGGTTCTCCTACACTCAATCAGTCTTCGACAATTCTAAAAGCTTTTGGTGGCCGAGGTTTTCACCCTTTTGGTATTTTGTAGGATTTACCCATAGTGGTCGAAGGTAAAATTGTAAATCTAGATGTGAAAGTGGTTGATGCCCCTCTAGATTACAACCTTCTTCTGGGTCGCAGTTGGTATTATGCTATGACGGTTGTTGTTTCTTCGGTCTTTTGACTCATAAAATGTCCACATCAAGGAAGGATCGTTACAATAGATCAGTTAACTTATTTTTCTTCCAACCCAGCCTCTATAGAAACAATCCAGCACATTGGTAAAGCAGCTATCCCTTACAAGGATGTTGGAGTAGGTTTGCTTAAAGATTCTGGTTTACTAGGAACTTTTTCCTTTCCTCCTCCTAACGTATCGCCTTCTACCACAACTATTCATAAGATTTCTTCAGACACTATTATGTTTGATGATCCTTGGGTCGTACTTTCCGACTCTGAGTTAGATTCATTTGATGGCATGATGCCTTTGATTCCATTTGAAATTGCGTATAAGGCTGTACAGTCACTTTCTGACCCCTCTTCAACCGAAACTGATCCAATGAATGGGATCCATGAGGAATCACTTTCTATATCTAGTTCAACCACAACAACATTTCCTGATCTTGTTCATACTGATGAACAGATTCGTGAACTTTTGTCTGTTGAATATTTACCATGGGAAGATCTACATCATCGATCTTCATTTTTGCCTAAGCTGGATCATTTTGAAGATGATTTCGCTTCTATTTTTACTGTTGAATATGTTAAAGAACCACAGAATCCATTGAAAAATCCTGATTCCGAGTTAAATTTGGAAAATATCTCTTGAACGATTCCAATTGACATTTCAGTAAAGCCAGGAATAATTGAAAACATTCATATAGGTGCTTGTTGTACAAAAGATGAAATTCAAACTTATAAAGCCCTATTTCAAGAATTATGTGATGTGTTTGCCTAGTCCTATGAAGAAATGCCAGGAATTGATCCGTCAATTGTTGTACATGAAATCAAGACCTACCTGGATGCCAAACCTATTTGTCAACGTTTACGTCAAATACATCCTAGAAAAGCTGCTGCTATCAAAGCCGAAGTTGAAAAATTACTTCGCGCAGGTTTTATTTATCCAATTCCTTTAATGGAGTGGGTATCGAATATAGTTCCTGTTACTAAAAAACAAGGAACGATACGAGTATGTATCGATTATAGGGATATTAATCGAGCTTTTCCCAAAGACAATTATCCAACCCCCTATATCGATCAAATAATTGATGATTGTGCTGGTAGTGAAATGTTTTCCTTTATGGATGGTTTTTCTAGTTACAATCAACTAAACATACTCCCTGCTGATCAACCAAAAACAACTTTCATTTGTCCATGGGGGAAATTTTCTTATTGCAAACTACCTTTTGGATTAAAGAACGCTGGAGAAACTTTTCGAAGGGCTATGTCTTACGCATTTAATGACATTAAGCACATTGTGCAGCCTTATCTCAATGATTTACCTGTTCATTCATCGCGTAGGGCTGACCATCTCACTCATTTACGAGCTATCTTTATGAGATGTAGGCATTAGCGGATAAGGTTGAATCCACACAAATGTGTTTTTTGTGTAGAATCAGGTTGCTTACTGGGATTTGTTTTTTCGAAAGCAGGCATTCACGTTGATCTGTCGAAGGTCGAAGCTATTGTCAATTTACCTCCTCCTTCGACTCTACGCCAACTCCAAAGTTTGCAGGGGAAAGAAAACTTTTTATGTTGGTTCATTCCTAACTATGCCGAGCTTACAAAGGGTTTTACCCGGTTGCTGAAACAGAACATTCCATTCTTTTGGGATGAGATCGCTGATCGATCTTTTGATGCACTTAAACATGCGTTGACCCATGCACCGTTATTGCATCCTCCCAACTACAACCAGGACTACATTTTGTACCTCTTCGCCTCTCATTCCACAATTGGAATGGTTTTAGTTTAGGAAGATGAATCTAGAACTGAAAATGTTATTTACTATCTTAGTCAAAATCTGCATCCGACTGAGATTAAATACACACATGTGGAGAAATTGGCCTTGGCAGTTGTTCAAGCTGTTCAAAGATTTAGACACTACATCTTGTTATGCAAAACCAAAGTAATTTCTGACTGTAACCCTATGATGTACATTTTGGCTAAAAAATTGCTAGGGGGCAAGTATTCCAAATGGATAGTTATCTTGCAGGAATTTGACTTGGAGTTTGAAAAATCCAAGGCAAAGGAATATTTGGTTTTCGCGGAATTGATGGGTGATTTCCCCTCTACTGATACTGAAACTGTGGCAGAAGAGCCCATTGTGGACGAATCTTTGTTTCTTATCAGTACACTTGATCCATGGTATGGGGATATTATCATTTATCTCCAAACCCAATCTTTTCAGCCTGAAATCTCACGATCTCAGCGACGGAAAATACGTTTCCAATCCCAGTAATACAATAGTATTGGTGATACACTCTATCGTCGTGGTGCGGATTCTGTTTTCTAACGCTGTCTTACTCATGAAGAAGCTGAGAAGGTTTTAAATGACTGCCATTTTGGGGCATGTGGTGGTCATATGTCTAGGTATGCCACAGCTCAAAAGACATTGCGCGTTGGTTATTTATGGCCGTCGTTATTCAAAGATTGTATTTATGCAGTTAAGAAATTCCACAATTGTCAACTTTTTGATTATAAGATGCGTGCGCCACCCGTTCCTCTTCACCCTATAATTGTTGTCAGTCCTTTCGCAAAATGGGGTATTGACTTTATTACATGTAACCCTTACTCAGCCGAGGGGCATGCATATATTATCTTAGTAGTAGATTATTTTACTAAGTGGGCCGAGGGGATGCCTACATTTTTGGCTGATGGCAAGACTACTGTAAATTTCGTATTCAATTACATAATTTCTAGGTTTGGTGTTCCTCAAGCCATTATTACAGATCATGGAATTCATTTTCAGAATATCATGATGACTGAACTGACAGATCAACTTGGCCTGTGCCAAGATAGTTCCACTCCGTATTATCTGCAAGCTAATGGTCTGGTTGAAGCTATCAATAAAGTTTTAGTCATTATTATTAGACGAATTATTGGTATTCACAAGATGAATTGGAATTCCATGTTATTTTCAGCACTTTGGGCATATCGAACCTCAGTAAAAACATCAACTAGTTTCACTCCCTTTCAATTGGTTTACGGTTTGGAGGTTGTGTTACCGATTGAGTGCGAAATTCCATATTTGAAATTAGCCATAGAATTACTTCCAGCTACATCTGAGGAGGAGAAAATTTTTTTGTACTTGACTCAGTTAGATGAGAATTGATGAAATGCTGCAATAGCAAACGAGGCTCATGTCAAACGGATAAAATCTCAGTATGATAGAAGTATTACCCCTCGAATTGTTTCAGAAGGATACCTAGTATTAGTTTATGATCAAGCCAACGATAAGCTAGGAGCTGGAAAATTCGTCCCTATGTGGCATGGTCCTTTCATTGTTAAGCGAAAGCTGGCAAAATGGGCCTATGAGCTGATAGATTTTGACGGTGTCCCTTTAGATAAAACTAGAAATGAGCTTTATCTAAAGAGATATTATGCTTAAACATGGTGTGGATATTTAATTAGATTAGATTTCTTTACAGCTGGTGTGTTTTAGATTAGAAAAGCATGCCTAGTTTAGAAGTGTGTTTTGTCACTATTCCTGCTTGTCTAAGTTTTACTCTTGATATTCCAGATGTCGACGTCTCTTCAAACCTACGTTGGTTATGATGATGGTGCTTATTGTAGTACACGGAACATTTCTTCCGCAGCTTGGGTAATTTATTCACCCTCTGACGAGTTAGTATCCATGCATGGGGTAAGCCTTGGTCGAACAACGAATAACATTGCAGAGTATAGTGCAGTGATTGAGTTATTATCTGAATCCATATCTTTTGGAATTCGGAGTTTGATTGTTAGGTTGGATTCTAAACTTGTTGTATTATAGCTCAACAGGGTTTATGCCATTAGAAATCCAGTGTTATTACGGTTATTTTTAATATTTCGTCTCTTGGAACATGAATTTGATTACATTGAATATCAACATATTCCAAGACATTTAAATACATTAGCAGATGTAGTTGCTTCTAGTGTGATAAATCGACATTTGCAATGATCAAAACAGTAAATCAAACAACATTCATAACATGTACACAGATAGCCGGTAAATAGTGATATATCATAGTATAGAAGTGTTTTCAAAAAATATACATCGTCTTCGATCATAGGTGGGAAACACCTTATGATCGGCAAAAATGGTAATACAAAAGGTCAAAATTATGATTCTACGACATGATCATCCCACCACTGATGGTGATCACGATAAGAGACCATTGCCCGAGCCACCCTACACAGGAACCTCCTAAAAGGTCCTGGAACACCAATCACATATCTCTGTAATCTGAGGAGAATCTCATCTATGTCCGTCTCTGGAATGTCTAGAGTCAGACACTCTAGGTGATGCTCTAAATCAGACAGGATCTCTGCTAATTGGCCTGCTGGGGCTGGTGCGGCTGCAACTGGTTGTCTTCTTTCATAAGGTTGGAGATGGGCTGGTCGCCGTGGGCCCACATCTGCATTCAAAAATTTTTGGTTATTAATTTCAAGACGATTAAAAAAAAATAATTAGAATTAGAAATTGTTGAAAATGATTTTACCTAATTCATCCCACTGTTCCCCTGCTGGGAGATTCATCTCTCGATCGCTGTGGAAATCTATCCCAGCGTATGGAAAATCCTCTATAACAAAAATTTGGCGTTCCAACCAACGAAAATATGAAGGAGGAAATCAAACAATCTCAGTGCCCTCAATACCGTGACGGGCCATCAATGCAACCCAACGAACCATCCTAGGTTCTCGAGGTCGACCAGCATCGACAGGAATACTCTGCGGAGCTAACATGGGGATTCTCTCTAGAGCAAAGGTGACTACGATGGATCCATATCCAAATTTATTTAGTTTGCCATTTTTCATTCTAGTTAGTTGGCCTTTTACATTGGCCAACACAGCTTCACACCAGTTAAAAATGGTGCCTCGAAAACAGTCTATAGTAATGCGCAACTGGGAACCGGTAGCCACATGAAGTGCTTCACTCCCACATAGTCTGGTAACAGTAAACGCAATAAATTTCAGCTCAGGACGGATGATAGTTTTTATGTCAATCTTTTTTCCCCTGGGGTCTGCTTGATCATTTCAAAATCCTTGTTGAAGACTAACGACAGTCTGGCCACCTGGCCTAGTCCCAAACAAGGAAAGTTGTTCACCCCTCTTGGACAAACCAGTCAGAAAAAAAATATCCTCCAGCTCGATTTCGAGCCGGTGGCCGCCAATAATGAAACACTGGTCCTGTACGTTCCATCTTTTTACCAGCCATGTTAGGAGGTCTACCTGTGCCCTCATGCCCTGAATGGCCCAGAATTTATATAAACCGCACGCTCTTAATGCTTGAATTGTGGGCAAATGGAGCATTGCGGTGTCATCCACATCCTCATGCTCACGTTCTCTCCAAATCAACATCTTGTTAATCCTACAATGCATAAAAAGATATGTTAGAATAATCTAATTTGAAAATTTTTGGGCGGAAAATGAGAAATTTGGTTTTGAAATTTAAACACGCGGGGACCGCACTTTGTCTTCGTACATAATGCGTAGGAACACATGCGTGCTATGGGACAAGTGCGGACCCACGACTTTTTTCTACATAGGAAAAAGTCGGGGTCCGCAGGGCCCATGTGTTTCACCTGCGGACCTCCGCGAGCGATTTCTTAAACCATATTTCTCCCTTAAAAATAAAATCTAGAGCCTAAAAATGAAATGCAAACGGGTGAAATACAAGATTAGGAGGTCGTGGATTACCTGGGACTGATAGTTCTCGATTTTGTTGGATGGATTTTCCAGAATCTTCACAGGAAATTTTTTACCCAAAAGCTTTTACTTTTCGATCTGAACTTGAACGGTAAAAATGAAGTTGAAAAGGTCCTTTTTATAAGTTTTTTCGAATAGATAAATTTTTAATTTGTTTATTTTTCACTTTAAAAAGGGTATTTTTGAAAGCAGTTTTACTTATCTTAAACAAGTATGTGTAATGTTTCAATTTTTTGTGCAGAAATTGGATTTTTCAGGAGAATTGATCGTTTTTCAACAAAGAGCATACTTTTATCACTTTTTCAGACTCTTTCAAAAATTTTATGAAAAAGCGAAAACTTGGAGTCCTCTTTTAAGCCCTTTTCAGACTCTCTAAACATGAAAAAATTGCCGAGTACTTGATTATTCGAACTCGTTAAAGTAAATGAATGATTGTCCCTTCAGTATAAGTTTACCCCTTTTCCGGACTGAAATGGAATATTTACAAAAAAGGTATACATTGGCTAATTACGGTCAATAGAGTTCTCTCCCACATTATTTTATCCTTTTTCGGGCTTGAGAGACTAAATTTACGAAAAAGTACACCCATGGAGTTTTCTTAAGTTTTTTCTTCTGACTCCCTAAAATTGAAAAACACTGAGTTTCTCCTATACTAGACTCGTTAAAATTTAATAGTAAAGGACCTGTTTAATTTTTAAACAGGAACGAACCACTCCTTCTTAGGGTTCGACTCTTAAACTAAGTTGGACTCATCCGAAGGATGAGCTTATAAACAAGAAAATGTTGTCCTCCTCAAGCTTGTCAAAAATAAGGAGGTACTTGCCAGAAATGGTGGGGGAAAAGAGAGAAAAATGGACATGTTTGTTGTATTTTGATTTTTCGAAAATCCAGTTAACCACTCTTGAACATGACACGTTTTTTTCACCTGCGTTGGGAAATACTTTACCTAACAGTTAATCAAACCGCATTGAAAGTCTTCAGCCAGTTTTCGGGTATTAGCTTTGGGTTAATTGTCACCAAACCATCTGCAGTGTCGTTAATTTTTCAAGAGGACAGTTCAAATAAATCATTCATCTGCAAAATATCTGTCATTCATTTTGACCATCCCCGAGTCAGTCCTTGCCAATCTATTTTCAAAACTTGATCTATGATTTTTTGTTGTGGGCTTGCCTACAACGGATCACTTTCTATCGACGACAACTCATTATCTAGGAAGTTGATCTAGAAATCGTCAGTACCTTGAAATCTGCATGCCTCAATGGCAGATTTCTCGCCTTCGATGATAGCTTACATCATTGACCTTTGATCGAACGATTCTGTGACGTGTTCGACTTCGGCTCATTCATTCACATTTCATGGATTGTACTAAGTACTTTGAGAGCCATTGACATTACTGGTGGTTACTCTCACACTTGTTAAAAATTTACATGATTGACTGGTAATCAAGTGGTTTCTACCATGTTCGAATTTGACACATTTATTCACATGGATAGAATCATACTAGTTTGAGATGCGGAAATCAAGACCCTAGATCTAGTTTCTACGATTTAGGGTGAGAGGAATTTTGTTATCATTTATACAGTAGACCATTCATAAAAAAATGGCTACGTCCATACTATGTCTACACATGTCTATATTGTGATGTACTCAAAATCATTCCTGTATCAAAACAATTTGAATCAGTTTCTAGTTAGTTTTGATATGAGTATGGGAATGCCTACCTCAGCGATGATATATATATATATTTTGCATTGAATGTTTTTACAGGTTCCGACTGGGGTGTCCACAAGATTATCCTTGAAATGATAAAGTACTGCACTCTTCATATATGACAGACTTCAACTTCATCTTTTCCAGACTTTGTACTTTAGGGGGAAATCTGTTACGCTGAAAATTGTCATCCTGACATTTTGCTATGTGTATGGGCTCATTATTACTCATACTTTCCCCCTTTGCAAGTCTAACATATCAGTTCCTCATGTCAAGCCTTGAAAATCAAAGAAATGTTCCTAAAAATCTCCTAAACTTTGGTGTCGCACTTTCTCTATATCTTGCCTGCGGTCCCGCACCTAATGTTCATGTCTTTTGCGTACCTGAATGCACTTTCTCTATTTTCTGGGTGCGAACCCCTGTAAAGATTAAAAAGGCACAAGTAAACTTAGAAAAGCTCACTTTCAGTATATTGTGGAAGCTTCTAGAAAAGATTTTGCGGTGGCAGAACTGCTCTTATGAGGTTCATGTATCCCTTACCTTATGGAGCTAAACCCTTGATGTCAGGAGCTTATCCCTTTGAAGGAGGATTCTATCCCTTCATAGTTAGAACTGAAACCTCCTCCTTTTGACTATGAAAAGAGGCATTGGGTAGCCTCAAAGGGAGTTTAAGCTTTAGAATATTTGAGGTTAAGTGCTGTTAAGATTCAGACTCAGTTAACTAAGAATTTTGTGAGGAGAGATTACATACCTCTATTCCTCTTGGTTAGAGGAGTGCAGAGCTTATCAAAGTAGAGGAGACTCCTGCTTCAGAACCCGAGAAGACCTGTGCAACATCAAGGCTCAGGTTGTAAGGTTTTCTTTCTTTTGAAATTAATACAAATATACTCATCTTTCTCAATAAGCTGTCAGTTAATGGTTTATTTCATAGATTCCTTGATCACTATGATAAGCATGGTTTATGATGATGTCTATACAGGTGCTATTTAATATTTTGCTTGTTTGTGACTGCAGGTTTACAAAGATAACTCCTTCAAGTGCACGAGGGACAACAATGACTTCAAACAAGCGCTAGACATACGGTCAGTATTTTACACCTCTATAGAGCCTTTTGTTAATCATATATGCTTATATAAATATTAGTTTATTTGGCTATTTGTTGCTAGATACTTTTAGTACTAGGGAGATCGGTCTTGTCCGCAAGACGGATTAATCCACACAACAAGATGTCCAGTTGTAGCTGGCTAAATTAGGAGCCTCCTGTAGGTTGTAGCCTGCAGAAAATAGATGGGAGTTGGAGCTTCCTTGCAGGTTGTAGCTTGCAGAATTGAGGTAGTAGTCTCCTGTACGTTGGAGCCTACAGAAAATTAGTGGTGAGAGGGAGCTGGAGTTTGCCTTTGCATCACAACAATAATAAGTTGTGGTTTTCTCCCTTATGGGTTATGTGGTTGCCTTTGCATGATGATTATGTGTTGATATTCTACATTTAATCTGCTTAATACCTGTTGCTCACTTATTAAGATTTTTGTTCCATTTAATATTAAGTTGATCACAAAATGAAGATGTAAATAAGTGTAAAAGAAAGTTTTACAAGACCATGACTGCATTAAACTGATTCACCCCCCCTCCTCTCAGTTTAACCAAGGGTTCAAAAGAAATAAATTTGACAATGTGAGTCCTACAATTTAAATGAATACAAGGTACTTTCATAGAAGGAAAAAGAGAGAGTGCAGCTATAGAAGAAAATTAGTTGTACTATCCTAAAAGATATACAGAAGAGAATTCAAGAATAATTTATTAGCCTGCAAAGCATTTTAGAAGACAACAACAATCATGAAAACAAGTAACAATTCACAGTCAACAAGATGCATACCAAAGCCAAAAAAATACTTCATTTTCATTAGTATACGTTAACATAAACATACACTGCAAACAATGAAAGAATAGTCTCACAATCATTCATGACATATGCATGAAAGTGCGTCAGCTCTAAGAGCTTCATATATTAAGTGAAAGTCCTAAGATAAACACTTACAATGTTGTGACAGTAGTCCCAATAGTGGAACATTAAGTCACTACTTGATCCTCCAAACAAAAATTATATCTTCCATGCAAAGCTAGAGAAACCAAGGTGAAAAGTCCAAAGTTCCTTCTCTCGATCTATGAGGGTTTCTTTATTAAAAATGAGGTGACTCTTCACCTCCCATGTGAGTCTTCACCTCCCTAATGACTCTTGTCTTCCTACTATGACTTTTCAAATTCCTATGTTACCTTTGAGATTCTACATGACTTTATAATTTTCTAGTGACTTTTCACATTCCATGTGGGACCCTTGAGATTCCACATAATTTACATTTTCTCATTTTTTAAAATAAATTACTTACAATCCCCAAATGATGTGGCAATATATATATATATGCATATGAATTTTGTGATGACACTTTGAGAAGCCATGACTTGGTGACGGTGACATAAAACTTCATTATATCAATGCCAAGATCTTCCCTTTGATGATATGACTTTAGCTTCTTCATGATATATATTTTCTTGTAGTCAATCTTTAGCCTCCAAAGGGTCTAGATGAGCATTGTAGCTTTTGAGGTCAACATGAGTTTCCATCTCTTTCTTTCGGTCCAATATTCCTTCATGTCCTTCATGATGGTTCTTTCCTCTTCTCCTTCGCAAGTTCTCTCTTGTAGCCCTTCCTTGTGGACCTGCCTTGAGGATTTCCTTTATATGTTGAAGTGATAACATATGCAGATGAAGTCCACTCATTAAAATATACCATCATTCCAGAAACCAGCTATTCTACCTGTGCTTGCTTATGGAAGATGTTGACTGTGATAGGGAAATGTGTAAGGGTTTTGAGATTAGGAATCTAAGAATTATGTAGTTGAGCATCAAAAGGGCTGAGGGATGACCTCACTACCTAGTGGAACTATGCAATGCATAGTAGGAGGCAAGATAAGGCAAGCGATTTCACAGTGAGTGGTTTTAGTCAGCAAAAGTGAAAGACTAGCCACTTTCACTACACAATGAGCAGTGCTTGAGGGACAAGCTCGGTGAATTACAAATTTCAGGGTTTTAGTGACCTATAGGTGACCTACTTCTTACTATAATTGCACAATTCATAGTATGAGGCCCATTATATGAATGGATTACGTAATTGAGAAAACTATGGAGACAAGGAGGTAGGTTAGGACAATGTACTTATGCAATTCCAAATAGCTGAAGAGGAGGCTCAGAGGATTGCGAAGTTGCACATGAGATTGAAACAGGTAGGCTCCAATATCCATTGTCACTACGAAATTTTCAATCCAAGGTAGGAGAAACCATGAACTACGTATTTGGAAAAGCTAAGTAGCTAGATTGATGGTCTAGAATCTAAGATTGCTCAATATGTAGGTGGAGGAGGTTTCCCTTAAGATGAGAAAAGTGCAGAGGTATGAGAGGTAATGATTTTACTAATGAGGCTTAGGAGTGTGAAAGAGGCTCATAAATTTCTTGGAAGATTAACTATGTTGGTGAGTTGCACAAGATGTGAGGATAGGGATGAACTCCAAAATTGGCTAAGTGTTGGATCAATGGAACAAGGGAGAAAATATGATGTAAAAAAGTTCAAAAATAGAATCACACACACGTATACCATCAAACGCAAGGAAATAGAATGAATCGTACTCAAAATACACATGTATACCTTGAAACAACAACAAAGTGACCCTTATTCTAAGTGTGACAGTTGAAACATAGTTTTGTGACACTAAGAACACAAGTTACCACAAAAGTGTCGACTGCAACAAGGAGGTGCACGAAATTCTGGGAGTGTGTCTAGAACATATTATTATTATATACATGATCAACTAGCGTAACAGACTATTCTAGAACTGCCTCTAGTGGTGCACTTAGATGAAACACATGTGCGAGTGTAAAGCTTTAAAATTGATACTCGTGGCAACAAGAAAAAGTGAAAACAACACTCGAAAAAGATAAAGGAGTTGAAAGAAACAAATTCTAAAGTGAAGAAAAAACAAAAGTGACACTTATTAAATCAAAAGAAGGAAAAATCAATAGTTGCGAGAGTGAAAGCGACTGTGAGGTCCCTATATTACTAGTGTAGTCCCTTATTGTTGTTAGTGTAGCCCCCTTATTGTTATTTTTGTACCCATGTAACCCCAATATTGTTATTACTGTGGCCTTATATTATTATTGTTAGGTCGGCTAGGATTATATTGTGACCCCATTGACTCCTATATATAGAAAGGAGATTTTTTCATTTCTATCATCCAAGAATTGTTCATTTATGTAATGTAAAGGAGGTTTCCCCCTCAAAGTGGCTTATTTATAAGGCATTGATCTCTCTGTTTCTTCTATTTTTGAAGCTAGTTTCATAACATTTGGTATCAGAGTTTTGGATTCTAGGGTTTCACGGCTCCAAACAGGCCATCGTGGCATTTTCGCTACAACAATTTTTCTACGAAGGTTCAAAAGATAAAATTTGTACCATGAGAAGCCAAAATATTGAGGAACATTGTGTAAACATTTCAGATCTTGGTTAGCAAAAATTTTGGAGATATGATCTATGGAAGTTAGGGTTTTATAGACTCACGAATTTAAACTAAAAGCGGTGACCTTGGAAAAATCATCATAACTCTCTCTCTGGGCATCGGATTGAAATTCTGTAAAAAATGGCCAAAATCAAATGGATTGTAGTTTACTATGTATCAATTTTAGAGCCCAAGGAGGAAACAGTGACACGTGTCACACCGTACAATTTATTTCTACTGAACAAGTCCATAATTAGATGATTGTGGGAGATTGGGAATAACTTTACCGTGAAGCATCCAAATCAGGTTAGACCTATGGAATTCGAAAGAAGATTTAGAGAGCTAATACAAGACAAAATTTTAGATATTGAAGATCTGGAATCACAGAGATAATTTAGTTTCAATATCAAGCTCCTTAAAAGCAAGAAAAATGTGTGTATTTTTTTTCAAATTATATAAGTTTTTTTTGAAAAATTAGTTTGAAGTGATTCCAAGGGAATATTGAAGCATAGATATCATTATTGGGTTCTAAAATCCCCCCCTAAAAACAATTCTATAGCCATTAAGCCCTCATAATATTCTACTATGACTCATGAAGAGGAAGAAGTGTAACATGATATATCAAAATCACAAGAGAAAGTGCACCAAATTTCGCTCTCACAAAGAGCATCAAAAACAGAAATGGAAGTTTTGAAGAAAGGCGTCGAAGCTAAGATGGATGGTTTGAAGAAAGTCATGGACGCTAATATGAATGGCAGGGAAGCTAAGATGGATGGCATCGAAGCTAAGATGGATGACATCGACGAAAAAATGAAAGACAACATGGAAGACATGAAGAATGATCTACAAGCATACATGGAAGGTTTGAAAAAGTTGATAGAAGAAATGATTCATGTTGATCAACGGTTGTCATTGATGTCAACCCAAGCAGCACCAGGGGCTACCCCAATATTGCATGGGAATTTTTACCTACCAAATTAATATATTCTGGGTCAAGAATGCTTTTGATGGTTTCTACTTGTCAATATGTTTCCGTTGATATATGGCACGCCACGTAATTCTTCACGGTTTGAGAGATATTCATGTTTGAAGTTTGTACCCCTAGTTAGTGGGCTAAAACCGCATGGGGTTGTGGCATGGGTCATTGAAAATTCATAATTAATATTTTTTAAGCTCATAAAATCCCTCCCACGTTCACTTGTTGAAGCCCCTCTCAACCTAAGCATTTATATAAATTGTGATCCTCATATCATCCTTATGCAAGGGATTTCGCCATCTGAAACAGGTCATTGTTGCATTTTCGCTCTAAATTTTTGTCTATGAAGGTTCAGAAGTTGAAAGTTTTATGAGGTGAATCTGAAATCCTGAGGAAGCTCCTGTACAAATTTTAGATCAAGATACGTAATATTTTCGGAGATATGATCTGTGGAAGTCAGCGTTTTTGCAGGCTCTTGAAATTCATCTCAAAGAAGTGACCTTGGGAAACTCGTCATAACTCTCTCTATGAGTATCGGATTGGAATTATGTAAAATGTGTCAGATATTGCATGGAATATAGCTTTCACTCTATCAATTTCAGAGTTTAATGAAGAAACAGTGACCGTAGCTGCTTGTCCCTGGATTCAGCTCTACTAAATATTGGAAATGTGATACGGGGATGTTGTCCTTGACGGCAACCCACTGAATGAAGATGAAGACATTTGACTGTTGACATGTGTTGTCCTTGATGGCAATCCACCTGATGAAGTTATGCTTGACTTGATGGACTTAGTAAATGATGTAAATCCGATGTGATATGATGTTTGTTGACAATATGATGCTAAGTGTTGTCCTTGAAAGGCAACCCACTTGATGAAGATGATGACAACTTACTTGATGAAGTTGTGCTTAAGAGAATGTGTTCCTAATGAAGAAAATATGATGTTTCTACAGTATGTACAGAAGGCTATGAAGAAAGGATTTCTGAATGTACTCAAAGTATGATGAAAAAGAGTATGTATCTTGATATACGCGGATTGGCCTAGGTGAAGTCGCGTATGCACGCGTAAAATAACGTGCCAAGTCGCGTATGGGCTAAAGCGCTCAAAAAGTACAAATCCAGGGGCAACCACCATGGTATTGACCCATTGTATTGGGTAATGATCCGCCTAATTGACCCCGTCCAGGTTGTTTTGGGCTCATGGTATTGTTTTGGCCCATGGTATTGAAAAAAGGGGCTCATGGTATTGAAAAAGGATAAACCTATATAAAGAGATGAAATTCATTATGCAAATCACAAGTGTGAGAGAAAGATGTCTGAGCTTGAATGAATACTTCTCTGTGAAGTATATCTGTATGGAAAGGGTAAAGGTTTGATGATAGATCTGAATCTATGAAGCACTTATGAAGAAATGATGAAGCGGGATCTTTAGATCTGAAATGTACTTGTATTTGCTAGATCTGTTTATGGAGTGATTAGATCTGAGATGAGGCGAACATCTAGGCGAACATCTGTCTGAAGGAAAAGGGTAGATCTGAACTGATCTGATGAAGTATGCTGGTCTGTAATAATTGAAGATCTATACGCTACTTCGCCGCGGAGGAAGCGCGTATATACGCAGCTTCGCTGAAGTGAAAGCGCGTATGCGCAATGAAATATACACTGAGGTATACGTTGGTTTGTGTGTACGTAAGCGCGTATATACGCGACATCAGTGAAGTAAAAGAGCGTATGCAAACTAGGGTTTGCTGAAGCAAGGGGTATGAAATATCTGATCTGTTCTGCTATGTTTCTGCTATCTGATCTGTATTGATATGTATCTGTTGGTGATGTATGGTTGTACTTAAAAGTATGGAAAGGGTCCAGTATGAAACTATGATGAAATGTGGCCTGCAAATGTTGTTCTATTGAAGTGGTTGGATCCGGTGTGAAAATTGATGAAACGTGGTCCATAGAGTCTTTGAGGTTCTCTCGACCCACGAAATTCGTAGCTCCCTTCAGCAGTGAGGCCACAGTAACGAGATCGGGGTGTGGCTCCCTTCGGGTGAGGAAATTTGGTAAGCAGTCGAGGGTTGGAGCTCCTTCCGGAAGGGAGAAATTTGTGTGTGACGGCAATTGGGTGCTGTGTCTTTGGTCAAATCTGCCTTATTTCATATGTTGTAAGATGTTTTCTCTATAATAAAATATTGAAGGCTGAGCAACTGCAGCGGTGGTTTTCTCCCGATTTGGGTTTCCACCTAAAAATCCTGGTGTTTATGTGTGATGCTTTATGTGATGGTTTATTCTGTTCTTACTACACATGTTTACTGTTTATTGAACATCTGATGAATGAATGATGGAATAATATAAGTGAAGATTTAATGACAGATCTAGATCTCTGTGTATACGCTAGTTTCATAAAGGGGATCCGCGTATATACGCTAGTTTACTGAAGGAAAGTAGCGTATGGGTTTTAAGGAATGAAAAGTAAAAAGATTTGATTATGCAGTAAATACTGATTCACCCCCCCCTCTCAGTATTTTTCCCAACAATTGGTATCAGAGGTTGGTCCTTCTGCAGAAGCTTGATCGCTTGAAGGAGATCCGTAACAATGGGAAAAATGAAGAATGAAGGTCTTGAAGCTACAGTCATCTCTCTAGAAGCATCAAGTAAGAAGAGTGAGGAACCTCTACAACTAAATGAAAATGAAGAACTTGGAGCAAAAATATGGTCTATCATAGAACGTCTACAAGCAGATCTTGAAGAATCAAACAAGAAGAATGCAGAATTTGGAGATGGAATCATCTCTCTACTAGCAGATCTTGAAGAATCAAATAAGAAGAATGAAGAACTTGAAGCAGAAATCATTTCCCTCAAAGTAGGTCTCGAAAAATCAAATAAGAAGAATGCTGGACTTGAAGCTGAAAACATATCTCTATCTCAAAGCATCGAACAAGAAGAATGAAGAGCTGCAACAAACATGTCAAGACAACGAAAACTGGTTGAAAGAAGAGATTCTAAATCTGAAAGATCAAGTTGAAGATGGAAGAAGAAAAGAAGAAAGCATGACAAAGCAATGTCAAGACTTGGAGGTTGAGGTAAACATTCTCAAAGGTAAATTAGAAGAAAAAGTTAAACTTTTGAGGTTTCATGATAGTACTAATATCTTGGACAATATATTGAGTAATCAAAGGTCTCCTGCTATCAAACATGGTCTTGGTTTCCATGAAACTATTAAGGGTGAATCTAGCTCACAAGGAAGTGCCAAAGATTCAAAGGAAGTCCATGCAAAACCTGAAGAGTTGAAAGAAACAAAGGGTCAACCAACAATGAAGAAATCTCAAAGGAAATCATTCAATAATGTTGAATGTTTCAAATGTCATAATTATGGGCATGTTGCAGCAAATTGCAGGAGAAGATCATTTCAGTCACAATCAAACAGATTCTATTCAGAAAGGTACTCTAGTTTCTTCAGGGGATATTGTTTCTCATGTAACATGTATGGACATAAAGCAGCTGATTGTAAAAGGAGGAAGATTAGAAATACTCATCATGATTCTTATGTTTATTTCTCTAGCCACATGAGATGTTATGCTTGTAACAAGTATGGACATGTAGAAAAAGAATGCAGGATGAACAGATCTGGGAAAGTGGATAACTTCCAGCACACAGATAGAAAGTTCAAACAAATCTGGAAGAAGAAGGAGGACCGATCAGAAACGTAGGGTATTCAGACCCTACTGCAGTCATCCTCTTCTGAAACTTACTTCTCTGATTGACTGCAGGAATGATGTGAGATACATTATGAGATTTAGTAATGTATCGTCACAGGGGGAGCAATGCATGATGACTCTCATGGTTGATTTAATTACTTTGGTTATATGAATTTCTGACAGAGCATCTGGTGTAAATAAAAGACAGGTACAGGAGGTACAAGCTCAAGAAGAAGAAGGAAGATGAAAAATTCTATGCTTCACTTTCCATACGCAGGTTCGATGAACCAAAGTCGCGTATACACGCGATTTTAATCAGACACAGTCGCGTATGCATTGAGGATAAGAGAATTCATATGATAACTGAAGATCTGGAGCAGAGGTTCAGGGGGAGCATCAGTCTGACTGCTGATAATTGCACTGTTAGCATTATTCTGGTTATATTCATGATTATGATGACATGATACTTGGTTTCCTATGTTGAAGGTTATGGTTGAGTCCCGTTTGCTTGTTGATGAAGAGTATTCGTTGAAATCTTATAATTCAGAAAGAAGGACAGATCATGCAGAGATTGTTGCTGATGACGTGCTGTTGAAGATGCTTCAGATTGCAAGCTAAGAAAGAGCATTGGTTTAGGGGGAGCAGCAGATTGAATACTAATGATTGCATTGTTGGCAATATGACTGCTTATTCTTTGGTTTTTTGTGATACTCATGCTTAAGTAATGATGACTTAGTCCATGGTTTATTATGATGAGTTTTTGAGCCCTGGTTGCTGATATGTATCCTTTGTACTCACACATGGATGAGTTGGATGTCATTTGATTCAGAAATAAATCATGCAGAATATGTTACTATGGTTGAGAGATCTTTTGCCTACATATGTTACTTCATGTTAAATATTGAAGATCATGGTGATGTTGGACCACATGGATGATTGCTTGACACCTCTGTGAAGATGTTGTTCTGATATGGGAATCTTTCTTGGAAAGATTGTATTAATGCTGCAAAGAATCTAAAGGCTTGGTTACTATTGTGCTGATGCTACAACCGGTGGATGACGCTTGAAGACACAACTACACTATTCTATCTATCTGTAGTCCAGGGAAGCATTCAAATGTCTCAGAAAGAAGCTGAACACTGTCTTTGCCTTACAAAGAATCAGATCTGGTTGAAATTTAGAAGATGGCTTGGGATACGCGGGTTTCCTGAAACACAGTCGCGTATGTACGCGAGTTCATGCACAGAAAACCGCGTATGTATGATTGCTGACAATTTTTGCTTGGAGTCAGCTCTCTTCAGCACAGCTGCAGTGCTGTTTGGTATCTCTGATATTGTTTGGTATCTCTGGTGGTGTTCCAGTTCTCATAATTCTGTTTCTAATGTTTTGATGAAGATGCCTTGATGATTTGTTGGTGGAAGTTTTCAGGATGCACAAACTAAGGGGGAGCCTTGGTCATTTGGAAAGATTGCTTGGTTGCACAGATTCAGGGGGAGCATTAGTTTTGTTGAGTATAATGCATTTATGGCATTATGGTGGTTCTGATATATGATCTCTCTTGAGGTCTTTTTGGTATTAATTATGAAAATTCATATTTGTACTTTGATGAAAAGGTCTGGTTGAGACCCTTGTTGTAAAATTGTAATATTCTGTCATGTAAGGACTTGACAATTTGTAAACCCACTTGGTTGGGTAGCTGAGTCATGTTTGTAAATCCACTTGGTTGGGTAGCTAAGTCAAATTTGTAAACCCACTTGGTTGGGTACTTGAGTCTCATATGTAAATCCACTTGGTTGGATATTTGATGTAAGTATGAGTCATTGGTGATAGGAACTTCATAGAGTCATGTACTTCATTGAAAATATGTTTGAAGATTCAGCATGAACTCAGGGGGAGCTTGGTCACTTCAGTATACATCAGATCTGCAGAACGCTTCTTCTACATGAGGAGAAAAGGGGGCGAGTGTGTTAGTTTTGATCCTCCCGTTGCCCTTGATGTCAAAGGGGGAGAGTGTGTTGGTTTTGATCTGCTGGTTTTGTCCGTTGCCCTTGATGTCAAAGGGGGAGAGTGACATGGTGTGAGAATGAAGATAATGATGTGCCCTTTGCCCTTGATGTCAAAGGGGGAGAGTAACATGGTGTTTGAATGATGCCAAAAATGGAGAGAGTGACATGGCAAATAGGGAGAGTGACATGGTGTCATTGTATTCTTAATGTATCTATCTGTTGTGGTAACCAAACACCATCGTGGTTTCCATCAAGTCCAAAGGGGAATATTGTTGGAAATATGATGCAGGATGTTGTCCTTGATGGCAACCCACTGAATGAAGATGAAGACATTTGACTGTTGACATGTGTTGTCCTTGATGGCAATCCACCTGATGAAGTTATGTTGGACTTGATGGACTTAGTAAATGACTTGGTGGTATCCTTGATGTGATATGATGTTTGTTGACAATATGATGCTAAGTGTTGTCCTTGAAAAGGCAACCGCCGACAATTGATGACAACTTACTTGATGAAGTTGTGCTTGATAGAATGTGTTCCTGATAAAGAAAATATGATGTTTCTACAGTGTGTACAGAAGGCTATGAAGAAAGGATTTCAGAATGTACTCAAAGTATGATGAAAAAGAGTATGTCTCTTGGTATACGCGGATTGGCCTAAGGGAAGTCGCGTATGCACGGGGAAAAGAACGTGCCAAGTCGCGTATGTGCTAAAGCGCTCAAAAAGTGCAAAACTAACGGTAACCACCATGGTATTGACCCATTGTATTGGGCAATGATCCGCCTAAATGACCCCGTCCAGGTAGTTTTGGGCTCGTGGTATTGGTTTGGCTCGTGGTATTGAAAAAGGGGCCCGTGGTATTGAAAAAGGATAAACCTATATAAGGAGAAGAAATTCATTGTGCAAATCATGAGTGTGGGTGCAAGATGTCTGAGCTTGAATGAATACTTCTCTGTGAAGTATATCTATATGGAAAGGGTAAAGGGTTTGATGGTCTAAATCTATAAGAAGCACTTATGAAATGATGAAGTGGGATCTGGATACGAAATATGCTTATGTCTATAGATACGATTTTTGTGAGTGATTAGATCTAAGACAATAACGAGCTTGTCTAGCGGACATACGTACGGTAAAAAGGGTAGATCTGGGCCCAGACTCTGATGCGAAGAAGTATCTTGCTACGTAATGAGCGAAGATCTATACGCTACTTCACCCCCTTCCGACGCGTATATCTGGCTCGATGAAATGACGCGTATGCGTAATGGAGATATACAGCGAGGTATCTGTTGTGGTTTTGTGTGGACGGAAAACTAACGTATATACGCGACATCGATAAAGGAAGCAACGTATAGAAAACTATGATTTGCTGAAGCAAGGGGTATAAAAATATACGGTCTGTTACTTTTGTGTTTACGATATCGATACGTGTTGATATGTATCTGTGGTGACGTATGTTACGCCAAAAGTATGAAAGGGTCCCGATGTGAAAAATATGATGAAATGTGGCACACTGCAAGTGGTGTTCTATTGAAGTTGTTGGATCCCGATTAGTAAGAAAATTGATGAAAACGTGGTCCAAAAGGTGGTCGAGGTTGTAGCCTTGGGTTAGGGGAGTTGTAGCTCCCTTCCGGGTGAAATTTGGTAAGCGAGATCGGGGGTCGTAGCTCCCTTCCGGAAAGTGATGGCGAGTCGGGGGTTGGGCTCCCTTCCAGGAAAGTGACAAAGCGAGCGCGGTGGGTACTTGCGTCTTTGGTCAATCTGCCTTGACATATGTTTATATGTTTTCTCTATAATAAAATATTGAAGAAACGAGCAAGCTATGACGGTGGTTTCTCGACAGGGTTTCCACTAAAAAATCCTGGTGTTCATGTGTGATGCTTTGTGTGATGGTTAATGCATTCTTCTTGCACATGTTCTGCTTATTGAATATACGATGAATAAATGATGGAATGGTTTAAGTGAAAGATTTAATGACATATCTAAATCTCTTTTTTGTGTATACGCTAGTTTCCTGAAGGAGATCTAAACGTATATACGCTAGTTTGCAAGTAAAGTAGCATATGGGTTTTTAAAGAGAATGAAAAAGTAAAAAGATTTGGTGTACGGTAAATAAGTTCACCCCCCCTCACAAGGTATTTCCCAACACTCCATGATACAAGTCAACAATAACATGATAATGGATTTGGTTTTGCAACAATCCTCCAAAAATGGCACCACAAAGTATGATGCTTCCTCCAGGTAGTTTGA
This sequence comes from Pinus albicaulis, assembly GCA_034641835.2. Lineage (NCBI taxonomy): Eukaryota > Viridiplantae > Streptophyta > Pinopsida > Pinales > Pinaceae > Pinus > Pinus albicaulis. Next base: position 468,140,141 of record CM076581.1, on the reverse strand, counting down.
CACATGTCTGCAACACACGGACAATGAATGAATCACTCATATAAGCATGTATGGCTCTGAAGGTAGTTCTTCTTCAAACCTTGAATAAAATGCTAAATACCATGCACAAACTCCAATAAAGTGGCATTTGTGGCATCATGAGTAGAAATTTCCATCGATATTCAATACGAGAAGATGTCCATTTGCTTTAGACACTTCTAAATGTCATAAAATGAACTTGTTCTGATGGAGACATACGAAGTAGGTATTGAGGGTGAAATCTAGTAGGGGTGTAACTCCTTCAAGGCATTGGCGATAGTTAAATGTTAATATTTAGAATTAAAGTTTTAGTTGTTGACACTTTTTAAGCCATTAGTAACCATTTAATTTCATAGTGTATGCTATAATTGAAATCCATGTATATGTGGTTATATGGTAAGTCTAACCATATTTCATTATAGCTAATAGTATACGATAAGTAATTGGATAAATCATAAAAGTTCTAAGAATGATTCACTTTATGATGATTACGTCTACTAAAATAATGATGCTTGGTTACGAGTTTATGCTACGGAATAGAAACAAGATTGTGTCATACATTTTGGCATTAAACATGATAATTGAGATAGTTTCTGACTACATGAGCTTTCGAAATTCCAAATCCACTCTTTCTTGATTGCATTTCTTGAACTTACTTGAAGGATTACGGTGAAATTTCATTGTATATCGACCCATCTCATATGGATACCACATATGACTTCAAATATGGTGTTCGTTTAGTTCGGGTATGCTTAAGCATTCGTATTTTGGAAGTAGTATGACTCTCTTTAAATAGCTTCTTGCTTTTGAGGGGAATACAACAGTGATTTATGTGTTATACTTGCATTTCTATAAAATTTAGTGAGGTGTTAGATCTTGACCTGACAATTTGAAGAAGTAGTATTTGGGGTTGTGGCGAAATATACTTGAGCTAAAAGCTGATGCAATAGATACGGTCATACTACTTTCAGTATTGCAATTTTCATAAATGTGTTGAGGCTTCTCGTATACGTTTTTCCTCTCTAGATGAACTAGAAATTTTTAAATTCTGGGAACATTATTTCTCTACTACCTTAAATATATATTGTTGATCTTTAAATTTATAGAAAATAATATAGTGTGGAATACCTCATTTAATTGCAGAAATTTCCAATTATTGAAAGCAGTGCCATGAATGTTATGTCAAATTGTTTTCTTTGTTGGTATCTATGTAGTAACTGTATAATCATTGAAGAACTCATGGGAGGCACGTGGTAACAAATATCATGTATGCACATCTCTTTTGATATTTCTGGATGTAGGAATTTCAATTTTGTGGTTATTCACAGGATCAAGGTAGAATAATTGTTTCAAGAATTGAAATTATGCCAAAGGATATGAACTGATGAATTTTACCATGCCCAATTTTAGGCATGTGGCTTGGGCAATACTAAATATTAAGTTGGCTTTCATTGACACTTAAATTACATAATTTAAAAATTAAGACATGTAAGTTCTCTAAAGCCATGAGATTCTAGGCATCCTCTAGTTAACCAAAAAAATGAGCAATGGAATATTAATGGAATTCATGAAAACTAATGAAAATGCATGTTATCAAGTAGCAATCTATTAGTAAGTGTTATAATCATTTTGAAACCACCATCCTAGAAATTTACCACCTATAAGATTACAAATATACTAAATAAATATATGATTGGGATGTTAAATTATTATAGAACCAACTATCTAACCAAACATATCAGATCGAGTTACTTGCTGAAATTATTAACTCAAAAAACTTTGGGATGTAAAGGGTTGTCAATCAACTAGTAAAAGAGAAAACCAAACATGGAGTGATTATGCAAAATTTTGGATGTATAGGAGTATTCAATCAGCTAGTAAAGACATATTAATCGCTAACAACCTCCTTGACAAACATGTAGGCATCTTCAAATACAGAGACTACACTAGCTTATAATTCATATACTACACACTTCATAGTTTGTCTTTGAGTCTGCTAAAGCTTTTGTTTTTGAAAAAACAATAACCACACTAAATATTAATCTCCCTTTCCTTCAAAAGGATCCCATATACAATGTGAATGATGTTAGAAAATTATATACTACAGAGCAATTCAACACATAAAATATGAGGAAAACACAAGCACACAAAACACATAAAACCAGAGAGACACAGATATACGTGGTTCAGCTTGATTTGGGCTATGTCACCCACAGCTTCGTTCCTTCCTTTCTATTATCCAGAGAAAAATGAAGACAACCTACAACGGATCGCTATAATATCACTCTCTTCTCTCTCTCACAGTCTCCCTGTTTGTTTCTCACTCTGAGAATACACATACAATACATAGCCACAATACAATACCCTTGTTACACCATTTTTTGGTCATCTTTATTATCACATTATATGAACCTAAGTACCATGTAAAGACCAATTTTACTAAAGTGAGTACTTTCTCACAATCAACATTTGTTTATATTTCTTTGGTCTCTATTATTTAACCAAAACAAGGAAATTAATTAAATAAATGTTATTTATTTAATTATTTCTAAGAATAAGTTATTTAAATAATTATTTAAATAATATTATTAGTTAAATTTGACCAAATCACATATAAATAATTAAATAAACCATTATTTGTTGATTATATTCATCATTCCTTAAATAATAAATAAATCATTTATTTATTTGTTGTTTGTAAATAGAATTGACCCAAGTCAAAAATCCTCTTCCCTCCAACAAATATAATAAAATATTCCTAAAAATTGATTCTAAATTTGATTAATAATATTTTATTCATGCAAAGTTCTAGAACACTAATGTTTGTTATAAATGAAGGTTCTCTGATAATTAGTCACCTCTGCCATTAGATCCTCTGGATCTATTCTTGGTCACCATTTCATTTTGCATTGAGAACTCCCATTGGGTTCTGTGTTTGTTTAGGTTTTCATATCAATAGGAGAGGAGTTTTAGATACGGAAACAAGGGACTTAAGAACCCATCCCATTGAGAGAACGAAAACACCTTTTCTTGTTCCTCTTAGAGTGCCCCTTTTCAATATAATAATATAAATTCTTTCCAATTACATTATTCATGTCTTGTCTAATGGATACATAATTATATTTCTTTTGTGTATCTTTAGGATACGTATTTGTGCGGCATTGCTTGAATCTTCTTCATATTTAAAAATTTTGCGACATAATTGATGTTAGGGATATTTTTATGCATAGCTAGTGATATTTTACGATGAAGTATTCATACTATGATTGGCGACTCCACAAGGTTTTCTTTTTACGGCTATCGTTTCATATATTGCATATCCGGTACATTTGAGACCTAGGGTTTCTCTTCTATTTTACCCATTTTTTCCTATTTTTGTAGTGCTTTCCACCTCTAAAACCCTCAAGCAATCCAAATTTTTAACCACCGTATTTCGGCCTTATTGCGCGAGTATGAACATCCTTCACATGTTGAGGGCAACGTTTTACGAAATACATTGTGAGAATGGGATACCAACGATTCGCACTGTCGACCCAAAAGTGACCTAGCACGAGTTGCACACTTTTACGCCTCGTCGCATACGAACGACGAGTGGGAGGAACACTGCGACTTTACTTTTCTGCAATTTTCCGACACTTTTGAGTTTTTAAGAAGCACGTACGAGGTTCCCAGCCCTGCGTGCTCTTTTTGAATTGAACTTTGTTTCTGATCTTTGTTCACTCAACTAGTAGGAATATTTCACAGGGCTCTGGTACCCTCCACTTTTTTTTGGGAAGGTTTTTGTTGTTTGATCTAAATTTCAGGTTTAGAGCCCTTTTGCTTCCAAATACGATACCTCATTTTCGAATCACATTTAGATCTGACTCTTCTCCCTTTCAAATATTACTCATATGGTTTTTGGGTTCATTTCTAGGAACGCCTCATGTCCCCTTCTATTCTAAGTGATCTCATACTTTTAGCGTGCTTTCCTTTCTCTTGCTGCCTCACTAACTGGCTCTCTGCACCTCTTTCAACAAATTTCCTTTAAATCCCGTCCCTCCCGACCTTAGATCTATTGGCCTCTTTTTAGCGTTAACACAACTTGTTACTATTCCCTCTTAGACTAGTTTTGAGAGACCCTGCTGAGTTGAATTGATGCATTGGTAAGTTGTTAATTTTACGTTCTTTTGGTCTTGTTCTTTATGATTTATTTTTCGATTCGTGCTTTACTTTTTTCTTTTACTCTTCGCCGTACGAGTTTAAACAATTAAAATTAACGCATGCCACACATTGACCCCTGCGTGACGAAAAACTTGGTATGCCACTTTGAACGCACAAAAATCAGTGCCTCTCTTGCCCTTGTTTGACAGTGATCTCCGCTGGTTGCTCTCTACCCTTGTCGAGTTTTTCTTCTTCCCGTCATCATTCTGCCTTCGAAGAGTTTGTCTGGGAGAAATTCTTGGCCTTTACCCTCGTTCCGTTTGGTCGACTTCCTCATCGTCGTCATCGAAGTAAGTCCTCCCAAGGTCACTTGCTCAAACTCTTCTTCTGATTGTTCGGGTTCTCCTGTTACTTTCACCATGTCTGCCTCGAGAACTACAAATGGCACCAGCACCTAGTTCTCTTTGTTGGAGTACATTTCTAGTGGAACCACTGGGACTACCTAAGCCTTCTTTCTCCCTTGCATTTGGCCTTGGTCTCCGGCTTCAATAAATTTAGAATTACTAATTCTATATCCCCTTACGATGTGAGTTGGCCTTGCTATGCCAGCAAACTCCCCTCCGACATTCCCAAGTTTGAAGCCTTGCTGGTGAAAGATCCACTCTAACATATCCGATCTTTTCACCGCGCATTTCTCCAATTCCATCACCGATGACTCCATCCATCTTCGTTTGTTCACTTGTAGCAAAGCGAAAGCTTAAATGGTATGTTGACCAGCTCTCTCCATACCCTTTAAACCATTGCCAAAGCCTTTTTATCTTGTTCCAACTCCCTCTCCCAATCGACATGATCTTCGAACTCTTAACTTATTTTCATCCAATCTCTTCGACCCACCTTTCCGCTCATGTGTCCAAAATAGCGGCGAATGGAGCTTGTGTCGCGCTCCCCCGCTTTGAAGATCGGGTTTATGGTGGTTCCTTCGCTTACTCCTACCCCACTCCCATTGTGAGAATGTGGCATCTATTTTCCCCCGAGCAAAAGCCGCCCTCCAAATAACCGCGTGTGACCTTGTCTGTACCCAATGCGGGTTGTGTTTATGCCGTCCTTTGACCTCTCGGCTTGGGTGCTTCATGCCTCGGGGGCATCTCACTACGCGAGCGGTATCATTGGAGCCATGTCACACAGCCTCTGCCCAACCTCTTCCGGGTTATGGTTTCCCTCCGGAGGGGCCAACCCCTCGACACTTTCCCCCTCCCCGTAGCATGTCTAGAGGATACGATTTGCCTCCTCCTTTTTTCCCACCCTCATAGCATAATGTTGTGTCCTGCCACCCTTGGTACCCACAACCTAGTGTCCCAACTCCTCTGACATTTGGTATCTCTGCTCCTTTGCATCTCACATCCTGACGCACTTACTACCCCCTCCCAGGGCAAGTATTTGCCGCAGCAAAGAGACACTAATTTTCTTCCTTCTCAACGAAAGAAAAGGAAATCAATCCACTTACGTAATCATGAATCCAATCACTTCCGGTATTGACTCTGCCTGTGCAAGATATCGTGGCAGGACGAGCGCTTCGCACGATAAGCCTTGTTCGTGTTGCGGTGTTTATGGTCACTACATTCATGATTGTCCTTTATTACAAATGCGGCAGATGTGAGATTACCCGGTGTGTGCGGAGACAACCACTCCTCCCCTGTCCTTTCCCACTCCTTTAACTACTCAACCCTACATTGTGTTCACAGATCCCTTTCCCTCAGCAACAAGGATTAGTGGCCACTCAACCCTCAACACACAGATAACCACTCAACTTCTCCTTGGGTTTTCTGTGATTACGAGATTCTCATGACCAACTCGACCAACCTCTCATAGTACGATCTTAACCTTCAAACTCGGTCTCGTGAGACCTCCAGCCCTCCCCATTAACATCCCGAGTTCCCATCTGTGGATCCTACGAGCCTCTGTCGACACCTGGTCCCTTGCAATTCCTCCCACCCAAAGTGAGGTTCATACCAAAATTCTAAGGGACCATTACTGCAAAATGTTGCCCTGCGGTCGAACTTACATTCATACAACGTAGTAGATGATGTGCAATTTCTGTGCCATTCGCTGTGGAGACTCCTCCGATCGTGTCCTTCTCAAAAAGAAGGCTCTACTATCTTCACCATAGATCTTGTAAATCCTACGATGACGATTAATTATTTTCTATACCCCATGATCAGACCATCCCCTCTTCCTGCTTCTGTTAACTTTCCAAATCCGGGTCAAAATACGAAGCACTATCGCTCGATGTGTTATTGATGAGGGCATCTACGTAATGTACGCCGGTTTGGCAGCAAATCAGGTCTCTGAGGGCTGGCCCAACCCACAATCACCGGCTTCTGTGCGTGGGATGGCCTTGCCTCCCAACCCATTGGCCTACTGCGTGTCCTATGTGCCATGCCGGGCGGCTGTTTGCGTCGACGTTAAAGTTATTCAGTACCCCTCTTGGCCAAATTCTTTTGGGGCACTGGACTACCCTATGCCATGTGTCGATCATCACAGGTCACTTGCCAGGGTATTTTCCCCCATAACGGAAAAATCATCACCATTGACTCCCGATTAACATATCATGAACCCAAATCTTAAACTTGCCACCCTCTGTTATGCTCTCACTCGTTCTTTGCCCGATGCTACAAGCGTCTCTCCGGGCTCCTCGCCGCGTTTATTTTCTAGACCCTCACTACCCGCAATGGATCTGTTTCGGCAAACATTTGCATGATGTAATCATCTTGGGGTGGGCTTATATAGCCCGCACAGCTGGTGGCCAGCCTCAACACTCCCCACCCGACCGGCTCTGTGGGTCGCCCCGCCGTGACCTTCTTCCTTCGGAATCTCCTTCCCCAAATAACCCCGCCCCCCTCTGCCTGCGGGTCAATTCACACCCTATTCCTTCTCGCTTAGTTCCTCTTGGCCATTTTCTCGGTCGATTCCTTTCCTTGCTCCCCCTCCGGGAGCTGCCACATCTATCTTGGCTACCCTCTCTACAACTTCGACCCTTGGGTATGCCCGTGCGGTATCTTGGCCCCACCTGTCCCCTACCACGCTCATCAACCCAAGCACGTGTCTTTTCGACGATTCAACAATGTCCATGACCTCTACCGACGCTCCCGGCCCTCGATCGCCTCATCAAACACCTCCTCTGGTCGACCGTGTCGGGCCAACAATAGCAAAACTCACGAGCCTTTGAGGACAAGGTTTCCTCGACCAACTCTACCCTCCTTGCCTTTCTAAGCATCCCATCCGGGTGTGCCTTGTGCGATTTCGCATGCCGCCACCTGCTGTCCCGAATACGCACCTCAAAACGTGGTCAATGAAACGTTTCCAAATCCGATATCCCCGCGGTCTATGTCACCTCATGGTTCCTTAAAACTTAAAAACTTACATGCCAATCACCTTGTTCTTTTATGCGATTTCCAACGAACGCCCACCTTTCCCCGCCTTGACAGTATCATGTTACTTTGCTTTTGCTACCACCAGTTTGAAGCACGCTTGCCTATCATCCTTTTAACCCCAAACCACGTGTCTGCCTGTACCATTTCTCAGCCAATCTTTGAAATAGTCGGACAACCCAACCTGTACCTTTCCTCATCTTGCGTTCACCAACAACCAACCTGCTTCCACCTTTCCACTCGCTGCCCCGCCTGCCACTCATCTGTTGACCTGTGTCACCTCGCGATGACACGGTGTGGCCCTTCCCCTCAAAATCGTTATCTCATATTTTTCTGCCTCCTCACGATCATCTTATGCCATCCTCACTACATCTTCGAGTTAGGTAGAACATCATGGAAGCCATGACCGAACGACTTTCCATGAGACGATATAACACCATGCGTGCCTTCTTCCTACCATCAATCACATAACCAATATGATCTCGAATCAAGACTTCATTCTGATAAGTTTGATTGGCTCAGCTTCATCACTGCACATGACGCTTTCGAAGAAGGTATTATGGCTAATATCTCTCCTACCACATCAAATAGATGTTGCATCCAAACGGTGTGTCGCCCTGCGCCATTTAATGCTCACGGGCAATTGAAGCCACCATAGCTTTCTTCAAATAATTCATGATTTTTCCGCTGGCGGTCCTGCTAAAATACACAGGACTGCGATCCGGCCATTTATCCCAGGCTACCACAGCAAACACATGACTTGATACACTCATTCGCGCAGGTGAGGCCATTCATCCATCAAAACGTGCGACCATCAAAGGCGAAATAAATGGCTCACGATGGTGGTTTCATTGTCGAATACACCCGCCCGGGTGTCCAACAGTTCGTTCTCAACAAAGGCACCATTAGGTGACTGCGACTTTTGCGGTCACGAACAAAAGCTTGTCCCAAAGGCAACTTCCCCACACCGTTCATCCGTAATAAATCATTGATGAGTGTGTGAGGGCGAGTTTATCGCTTTATGGATGGCTTCTCGGGATACCAGCTTCAATCATTGTCGATGATATTTGATCAACAAGAAACCGCGTTCATTAGTGGTGAGGGCACTTTTGCATACGGTCATGCCATTTGGTCTTAGCTTACCGGCTTCACTTTTCAATAAGACGTCTTCTTGTTTTGTAACAACTCATATTATCCCCTTGCCTGTTGAAGGCGACGCTGCTGGCGACCGCAAACGCCAGACTGTACCCTCCGGCAATCTGTGCCATTTTCATCGGTTCGCCGCCGATATTACCCTTAACCCGACTTTGAAATGTGTCTTTTGTGTTCCTTGATGCGTGTCATAAACTGTGGTATCTAGTGAGGATAAATCTCGAAGCCTTTGAAAGTTCAAGCCATTCTTGAACTTCCTGTCCCTCGTGCCTTACGACGACTACAAAGGATCTCAGGCAAGCTGATTTTCTTTGCGGGTTCGTTCTGGGCATAATATTCTACTATTTTGTGGTTTCCTTCAGCTTCTTCAATCTCCTCTTTTGTGCGGGATACCTATGCTCGAGAGTCTTTTGATGGCCTCAGCTGTGCTCTCCTCACCTTGATCGTCCTCCACGACTTTGACCGAATTTCATCGCCCACATATCTACAGCTGCCCATTCGATTCTTTGGTGTCCTTATCCGAAGGATGAGCACGGTATGTGATCTGTTATGTGGGTAAAACCTTGTTCCAATTACTGTCCTCTCACATGAATAAGGTCAGCTAGGCCATTGGCTATCGGTCCAAAAGTTGCGTCATTATATCCCCTCTGTCATTCCTGAGTTGTGGTGATTCCAACAGTTCCCTGTTGAGTCGACGCATCCTCGGTGGGAAGTATGCTCATTGGGTCATTATCCTCCCAAAAATTAGTTTTAATTTGTCCCCCCAAAAATTAAGAATGGTTTAGCCCTCCTTTGAACTCATTTAGGATTTGCCCTCTTGGAATCTGAGGAATATCGATTATTGATGCTCTTCACGATGAACATTTATTTTCCATCACCACCGATGATGTGATACAGTGATATCATGCCCAACACGGACAAGGACAACCCTTACGTCTCGATCGACGATGCTGGCCGGTAACAAACACCAAGCCTCTACTTCCTTTAATCGGCGACGACCTTTATCGTGGTAAGGTAGACACATACCAAATGGTGCCTCCCCTGCATTGAACGAACAAGTCTCATTGTCATAAGCGGTGCTGTGGTAGCACCTCTCGGCCTGCGCCACCGCCCAAAAAATCATGTGGGTATTTTTGCTTCTCGTGATGATTGCATTGGCTTGATGCGCAACCCTAAGGCGCGGCTCCTCCGCTCCCCTCCATCCATCATCACAGTGACGCACAAATGGGCCATTGAATTTATAGATAACCGACCTCCATCATGCTTGCAATATGTCATCATAGCGATTGATTATTTCACTAAGTAAAATTAAACTATGTAACATTCATGTCGACAACCACAGCAGCCCTATTTTTTGTTGCTCTTGTCATCGCTGGAACCAAAGAGTTCAAAACAAGTAGTCTCGACTGCACATGGCGAGCATTTTGAAGATAAAGATCATACTTGAAACTATCCTCACTCTTTGAGTTTTGAGCACCAATATTCATCTTCTATTTGTTACCACCATTTTTTTAGTCATCTAACCTATTATTATTGGTGAACCATTACACCATGTAAGACGATTTTACCCTAAGTAAAAAATTTCTTTCACCATAATAACATTTATCTATATTTCTGGTCATATTAAAACAAGGAAATCAGTTAAATAAATCATTATTTATTTGATTATTTCTAGAATAGTTATTTAAATCTTTAAATATTTATTCACATTAAATTGACTAAATCATCTTTAAATAATTAAATAAACCATTATTTATTTAATATATCCCTACATCCCCTAAAATAATAAATAAATCATTTGTTTATTTGTTAATTATCAATAAAGGAATTGACCCAAGTCAAAAATCGCCTTTTCCTCCAAAAAATATAATAAATATTCTAAAGGATGATTCTAGAATTTGATTAATAATGTTTTATTCATGCATTGAAGTTCTATAGAACACTTTAATATTTTGTTAAAAAATAGAAAGGTTTTTCCCACTCATTATTCACCTCCATTGCATTAGATCACTAGATCTACTCTTGGTCACCATTTTTCATTTTTGTTTTATGAACTCCCATTGAGTTCTATGTTTGTTGCTGGGTTTTCCACATTATCGAGAGAGAATCATAGATGGGAAACAAAGAGACTTCCAGAGCATTCACTTTGAGGAGAACTAGAAAAGCTTACCTTTCATGTTTTCTGCGGTGCCCATTCTTTAATATAATATAAGATTCTTTTCGTATTGTTCTTGTCCTTTTCTATTGGATGCAGCAGAACCATTTTATATTTTTATCTCCTTAATGTCTTTTGTGTGGGTGCTTTATGCAACATAGGTAAGATATTTTGCGATATAATCGATGTTAGGCTATTTGTTATGCATAGCTAAAGTGATCTTTTATGAAGAAGATTCATGCTAACCTATTACCCCAAGGTATTAGCCAAGTTGAAACGGTCAAAAAAAATTCTTGAACCGTGGCCCAAAAGCCGGTGAGAATAACTTTAAAAAACAATTGGCATCTTATGCTCTTCCCTACTTTGTGGGCTTATTGTATACTATGCAAAAGCAACTACACCGGTTTCACTCCTTTCACACATTTTCTTTGGTGAGAGCGAGTCTTACCAATCGAGTGTGAAATCCTTCCCTTCACTACGTTGTCAAACTCCTCTGATACCTTCCTCTAGAACAACGACTTATCATGCTTGAGCGCCACCTCAAAGACTATCGTGTTTTGCTGTGCAAACTCTTGAGACGACGCGCCTACCAAAGCTCGATATGACGAAAAGTACACCCTCACCAATTTCATGAAGACGACCTTGTTCTAGTATATGATGGACGCAATGCTGGTCGTGAGAGTTCGCTCATTATGGCTCGGTCCTTACATTATTGGTAAAGACCTTGGTGAGGGCATATCTTCTAGAATACTTTGAAGGCCATATCCTTCTAATCCCCAGTACTCTGTCTTAATAAATAATACCCATAGCATTCCCCATTTAAAATGCTTGTTTCTTCTTTTAGTGTTGACATCATTTGTTCATTTATTTCACGGAACTGTTGCCTGGTCTTGCTTCTCTCCTCAAATTAGATTTTCTCACTTACAACACATCTCGTTGGGGGCACCACTTTTCATATATATCATTTTTGTTGACAATTTCCGTCACATGAATACCATTTTGTGCTCATGATTTTTATGGTCCCCATTGGATACATCCTCATTTTGTTGTCATTGGTGTCCCATCACCAGTAGCCGCTCTATTATTTTCTCCTTGCTCGATTTGAAGTTCCCCTTGTTACCTCACCTGCGGCGGACCTATGCAACGGAAGCATCAGCTCGCTATCGAGCCCGAGGTCTGAGGGCGGTGTGCGCGGTTCGACTCTTTTCGGTATGATCGTGATACCTTCGCGATGGTCCCGATTGATGCGTCGACGTTATTGGTGATTTCACGTTCTTATGTGGGTAGCCCCCATGCCGGATGACTTCTTCATTTCAGCCCTTGATGCAACTCCTCTGTTTGATGATATTAGCCTCGGCCACTTGCGACGCCTCTTCGATTTGCATGTATCGGTCGGTTGCAAACCCATCCTCGTGTGTGGAGAATTTGAGATTGTATTTGTATCTAATATACTAAAATATTATTGTATAAGTCACGACGGTTATTCCCGAGGAGCATGGCATGTATGTAAGTTCATCATTCTGAATTGCTCTGGCTCATGTTTAAGCCAACACATTTCTATTGTTCCATGGTTTTTCTGACGCCTTATTGTGTGTACTATTGTCTCGGCGGGCATGGGTATACCTCCCCCTCACTTTATTTTAATTTACTTCATAAACCTAGAACTTGTTGCACTGTAAGTCTCATCTCCTCGAAGTCTGATCCTTTAGCACTTTACATTACATCACATTCCTCTCTCTCACTTTCCTCTTGTTATCTAATGATTGAGTTCTTACAATGTAACCCGGTCATACGATTTTCTCTAACACTAAATACGTTGAAGGTAATCTGACACACCATTTTTTGGTCATCACTTCTATTATCATTAGATGAACCTAAATTTTTATATAAGACAATTTTACTTACTAAAATAAAAATTGCTTTCTGCATGTCATGACCAACTTGTTTGTTTATATTTCTTGGGTCATATTTTAACCCAAAACAAGAAATTAATTAAACAAATCCTTGTTATTTTAATTATTTCTAAGAAATAAGTTATTTAAATCATTATTTAAATAATATTCTTATTTATATTGACCAAATCACATATAAATAATTAAATAAACCATTGTTATTTAATTATATTCATACATTGTAAATAATTAATAAATCATTTATTTTATTTGTTATTTATAAATAAAGAAATTGACCCAAGTCAAAATCTTCTTCCTCCTTAAATATAATAAAAATATTCCTAAAGGGTAAGTTCTAGGAGATTTGATTAATAATATTTTATTCATGCAGGTTCTAGAACACCCCAATATTTTTGTTATAAATAGAAGGGTTCTCCCATTCATTAGTCACCTCCAGTGTTAGATCACCTGGATCTGTTCTTGGTCTCATTCCCATTTTTGCATTGTGAACTCATTCAGGTTCTATGTTTGTTAGGTTTTCATATCAATAGAGAGAATTTTGAATCTAAAACAACGAGGTTTCGAGAACCCATCATTGAGAGAACGGCAGAGAAAACACCTTTCTTGTTTTCTCTCGGGGTGCCCTTTTAGCCATAATATAAAATTCTTTCAATTACATTATTCTTGACAATAACATACCTTCGGATACATGGGTATATATTTTTATTGCTTAATGTCTTTAGAATCTATGTTGTGCAACATTGGCGAATCCCTAACTTGATTTAGGGCTTGTTTGTGACCATAATTGATGTTGGGGCTATTTGTTTATCGATCGCTAGTGATCTTTTACAACGAAAATTCATACTAACCCTCGCCTGAGCGAGGAGTTTGCCTTTAGAGCAAAAAACCTAAACTAGCTTATAAATTCTGTCGAATCATCCTCTAATAGGCAACACGATTGACTAGAAATTACTATACTTTTACAAGGAAGTTGCACATCATTTTGGCTTCGAAAGCTGTTGCCCCAAAACCCCCGCAAAGAGGGGCTCGTAAAATCGCGACCACCCCTAGAACCCCAAGCAGCATTTAATTTCAGAGTGGTGCACCCTCATTAAAAAATACTGCGGTCATGTTTGTGATACAAAATAAACAAAGATAATCGAGCTCCACCCAACAAATGAAAGCCATTCTACCAAGTAAAAAAGGATAACAACTTTTCAAGTACATAACTATAGCAAGTACTAATGTAATTTACAGCCATTAATTAATCAATTGTAGCAAATAAGGGACATCTAGTGCATATGGGTCCTACGAATAATACATCAAAAAATTTTAAACCGTGTTGTCCGAAGCTTTTTATTTTCACCCTATTGAATGTTTTGGAAAATGATCTTCAGTGTGTTGGGTATGTGTTATGTGTGTGCTCGACTAATCACGCAGGGGTAGAGGGGGGAAATAGCTTTACAACATGTGGGAGTCTGGGGAAGTGCCCCAATGAAAAATTTTGGTCCCTTAATTTCCGGTGGGTGGTCGCACTTCGCCAGTTTTGTATAGTTTTGCACATGGTTTTGTGAAATACGATGGTTTGCCGGCCCCTAGTATTTTATCGAATCCGGTCAGGGAACCCCTACAGTTGTGTTATAATCTAGGGTTTATGTATGCTTCGTATGTATATATATGTGTTGTAACACTAAAAGGAGATATGACGAAAAATCAATAAAATTCGTCCCGATTTCGGGATCCCGAGGAAAAAATCTCTTGTGTTTATATGTTTTATGTTTTATGCTCTCGCTGTTGTTTATTTTTACGTACAAGATTTCGTGTGTAGATAATTTGTATTCAGTTTAAAACTACATTTGGTATCGGAGCGAGTTTCGACTTGAGGATTCGCTGTTTGTTCGAGAGGCTTTTTGCTCGGGCACTGATTGACCTATTAGGTGGGAGATACGCGGGATTGATTCTTGCGGTTAAAGAAGATGGCGAGGGCGAAAAAGATAGAGATCGAGAAATTTAATGGTCGAGGAGTTTTGAGTTTGGAAAGCTCAAAGATGGAGGATACGCTGGTGGATAAAGATCGGTGGATCTGGTAGATCAGTGCTAAACCAGCAATGTCGAGATGAGGGCCCAGGCGGATCGGAAGCTAAGAAACTGTCACAGTTTGTGTGTCTGAGATTGTGTTGTTGAATGTGTACGGGGAAAAAATTGGGACACTGGCACCAATCTAAGTCTCTGGTGAATAAGTTGTTCCTGTGGAAAAGTTTGTATAACACTGAGGATGAAGGATAAGAACTTGGTGACAAAGCATATGAACTCTTCAATATTGTGGTAAATAATTTGTCATGTTTAGGTAAAATCTCAGAGCGAAATAAGTGCATAAGTTTGTTGTGTTATCTGGGACTCATGGGGTGATTGGTTATTGCAATAGGTAGTAACTACCTTGAATTTTGAACAGCCTTGTCTCAACCTTGTTGTCGGAGGAAACAGAGACGGAAGGCTGTGGAGGCTAGAGGTGGAGATGCCTTGTACGTACGAGGAAGGTCCCAAAATATAAACAAGAATAAGGTTTTGAGTGGGGTCCAAATCTAGAGAGATCTAAATCTCACATTTGGTATACGGAAATACGAAAGGAAGGGCACCTACAAAAGGGGTGCGGATCTAAGCTCCTAAGAGAAGCTTCGGTCCGGTAGTGCTCGCCGTAGGCAAAAACCACCTCGGATGAAGGTGGGGATGTGTGTGGCTTCTTCTTCAAATACACATGTAGATCATAGTCATGGTTGATTGACACAAAGGTGCATCCTTCTACTTCATACCTGGGGAGTGGTTCTCAGTATAGAAATAACAGTGGTGGTGATGTCTTCTAGGGATAGGAAGCGAGAATGTTGGACGTGGAAAAGTCAGCCAAACTGGTGGAAGAAGTTAGAAAAACTTCACAGTGTTCTTGTGACTACTGCATTATTTGAAAATCTGATTTTTGTAAAAATATGGATGATAAATTATACACTTGATGTTAAAAGAGAAAGATACCTGCAAGATAGTTGAAACCTTTGGTATTAACAAAGGAGTTCGGTGGAACTCTATACAAGCTACAAGTTAGCACTATTATTGGTAGGTGTGATTGTGTGGTTCTGAGGGTAGACGGAAAACCCTATGTTGTCTCTAGAAAAGGCCATGCTATAGCATCGAAAACTTAGACATATTGAAGAAGACACTGGATATTGCATGAAAATAGTATGGTAGAAAGATGTATCTGGTGATCTTTGGTTTGATTTGTAATTGTTGTGTATGTAAACCCAATTGGGTGAGTTTCCTTCGGTGCTAAGAAGGCGAGAATAAGATATTAGAACTTGTGCCAGTCGTGTTTTAGTTTGTGTTAGTTCCATCACTAGGAAAGTACGTATTATGTTTCACGTTCCATAGATGACTTCTCAAGGAATACATGGATATGTTCTTGAGGAATAAATACGAAGCCTTTAATGATTTAAAGAATTTAAGGCTACGGTGAAAGCTTCGGATAGAGAAAGATAAAGGCACGAGAATGAGATAATGGTGAGAGTTACAGAATTTGAGGATTACGCAAGAAGTGTGGTATGCTATGACGGAAAGACTACTCCATACACCTCAACAAAGCAGAGTTGCGAAAGAATGAATGAAACAACGCCGGAAAAGACGAAAGCATGCTCGGTGGTACAGGTTAGGACAATAAGGTACGGCCAGAGCGGTGGGCCATGCTATACGGTTGTGAGATCACCTTCATACGATGTTTGGAGGATAATACTCCACATGAGGTATGGTCCCAGTGAAAACCTCTCTTTCACATCTAAGGGTATTTGGATGTGATGCATATGTACATGTTCCAAAAGCGAGAAAAAAAGACCAAGTTGGATAATAAATTTGAAAAGGTGCATCTTTATTGGGTGTAAGGATGGTTTAAAGGTTACAAAACTTTGGAACCTAAAAACAAGAAGGTTGTGTACGAGCGAAAAGATGTGGTGTTTGAAAGTGAAAGATGTTGTTAAACATGAAGTAATACCAAAGGAACTTGAGAAATAGAGTTTGAGCTAAGGGTATGAATCAACTCCAATAGAAGAAAGATTCAAAGAAAGGAAGAAACCCTGAAGCTCGGTGTAAAGAAAGATCAATTCGGGAAGAAGGCAACTGAAAAGGTATAGTCCATCTCCTTTGTTCGGGTTTAGCAACTATAGCCCGATGATGATCCCCGAACTATCGAGGAGCGATGGGTCGAGAGGGTGGAAAACTACCGGAAGGAGGCCATGGTTGATGAAATAGCATCCTGCAAAAAAATGAGGCATAGGATGCGGAGTGGAGTTAACTAGGGCAGGAAGGGGAAGCCCATTGGGAGCAAATGGTGTTTAAAGAGAGGGTAGATAGAGGCAAAGTGAAAATACAAAGCTCGGTTGAGCGTAAAGAGTTATTCCGGAGTATAGAATTGATTTTCGGTGATATTTTTTTCTCTTATTTGCCAAAAGTTACTTCTGTTAGATTACTTTTATTTGTTACTACGCATCGATTTTGAGATAGAACGGATGGATGTGAAGAATAAAATTTCTTCATGGGGATCTAGAGAATCTGCATGGAGAAGCAACTTTAAAGCACACAGACGGTGAAAAAATTGGTATGCGGAGTTGAAGAAGTCTCTGTGTGGGTTTAAAAATAGTCACCAAGGATGTGGTATCAGAAATTTGATACTATACGGGAACAGCTTTGAAAACAAGGATCACTGTACTTATTTTAATTAATTTGGTGACCATGTTATTTATTTGATCTTGTTGTGTGGATGATATGTTGTTGATTGCATAAACAATAATGTCCAATGTTTGAAGGCCATTGTTCTCCAGAACAGCATGAAGATCTTGATGTATGAGCTATATATTTTGAGCATGAAATTAAGAAGATCGAACAGGAAGCTCTTTGGTTAGGCTTCGATATGTCCAAGACTATGTTACGGAAGGTTCAATATGCGGATAGTAAACGTTGAATATTCCTATTCTCTTTGTAGGTGTAAAGCTATCTGGAACAATGTCCCAAGCCTAAGAAGAAAGGAAGGATATGTCCGTTGTATACCATTCATTTAAGTGCTTTGATGTATGTAATGGTCTGTATAGACCAAACATTACCTGGGTGGGAGTATTTATGATTTATATCAAACCCGAGGGGGCAGGCATTGGAACAACGGTAAACGGGTTTCGAGATATTTACGTGGCACTAGTGATTATGGCTTGTGCTACCGAAACCGAGTTAGAAATAATGTTGGACATTCAGCAGATTTTGTGATTCTGGAGCCCATTTCTGAATATACGGACGAAGATCTGGTGGGTATGTGCCCAGCCTATTTGGGAAGCGCGGTCGATTGGTTAATTAAAAATATAATAATCTGTAGTAGCTCTTTCAACTACGGTAGAATACATGGCGATATAATAAAGAAAGAACGGTTTGGTTGAATGTTGGTCAGTATGGGGTTGGTACAACAAGCTATAAGGATAGGCCCCTTGTTAACCAAGGTGCAATTTTCTTCGCTAAGTGCAACATCATTCAAAGACAAAGCACATTGATGTTCAATATCACTTATTAGAATATGGTTGAGCTAAAGGGTGTTGCGGTAAAGGTGGACACTTTTAAGAATATTGCGGTGCATTGACGAAATGCAGCAGGCACTCGGTTCTCATTTGGCTGTAATGGAGGTGTTTAATTAAATGAGCTAGCTCTCTGCGCCCCTACGGAAAAGCAACAGAGGTAAAATGTGAGTATGGTATATTCTTGGGCTAAGTAAATGGGGTAAGGGGCGTGCCTTCCTTGTCTGGTCAGGAAGCGACACCAGTGCGCATCCCACGAGTCCTTAATTTCAGGTGGGTGGTTCACCTTGTAGTTTGTGCATGGTTTTGCTGGATTTTAAAGATATAGTGATTTTGACCTGATATTTTGTGATCAAATTAAAGCTATAGTTATTTAATCTGAGTTCAATAGATGGGTTTATATCTTCTTTCTACATATATATAGGTGTTTATTTAACATAAAGAATATAATGAAAAATCAAGTTGGTCATCTGATTTGGATCAGGAAAAATACTGTGTTTATATGTTTTTATGTTTTATATACGCTGTTGTTTATTTTTGTTTATGAAGATTCATGTAGATAATTTACATTTTTAGGGTTAAAACCTACACAATGTTTGTATCTCCTTCTTGTCTTTCTGAATGGATAAGGGTACTATTCCCACCCTTGAACTTTGTTTATACCACTTCTTTTTAGTAGCCATGAGTGTCATTTGCTGTATTTGAGCTTGTTGTGACATGCTCACCTTTATTATAAAACCTTTTTCCTAGTTTCAGTATTCTACGCAAGGAATAGAAAGTAGTATTACCATTCAAACCTCTCCAAAAACACTATACTAAAGACCTTGTGTGATATTTGGAATCCCCTTTCTGCTCACGAAAAATCATGAAAATATTTTAAAAAATACTACAAAAGCCATGCTCTCAATCAACCACGACTCCATGATACAAATCACTTGTTTTGTGATAATGAGTTGGTTTAATAATCACTCTAAAAAATAACCTTACAAAGTATGGTTCCTCCTCCAAGTGGTTGACCATGTCTACCTTTACAAGAAATAGATTAATCATCATGAAAGCATGTGTGGCCTCCTCCAAGTGGATTCCTTCTTTAAACCTTGAATGAATGCCAGAGACCATGCAAAGCACTCTTAATAATATTGACACTTGTGGCATCATGGTGAAAATTTTCATCAGCCTTCAATGCGAGAAGGTTTCTGAAGCTTCATGCCTGCAAAACCTTTGTAGCTATCTATCAAATGAATTGGTATGATGGAGACATCTAGTAGAGGTATTGAGGCCAAAAATCTAGTAGGTGCTCATGCAAAGCATTAGCGATGATGCAATGTTCTTTATTTAGCATTAAGGTTTAGCCGTCAAAGCACATTTAAGCCTGTGGCTTGGTACCCAATTTCCATAGTGTATGCTATAATTGAAATCATGTTTTAGATGGTCCTGTAGTAATTCTAGCCATATGTCATTATAGAAGTAGTATGTGATAAGTAATTGGATAAATCATAAAATTTATCGAGGGCAATTCTTTTGATGATGACATCTACTAAAATAATGAGTGTGGTTACAAGTTTTATGCTACGAATAAGAGGACGAGTTGTAGCATACATTTCGACATTGCATTTACAAAGTAATTGAGATAGTTTTTTGCAACACCACGAGCTTTTTGAAATTCCGATCACACTCCTTCTTCGGTGCATTTTCTTGAACTTGATAGGGATTATAGGTGAAATTTCATTAGTGTATCCTCCATCTCGTACGAAGATCACACATATGAATTCAAATATGGTGTTCGTTTCGGTTCGGGTATGCTTAAAGCATGCCTATTTCTTGAAGTAGTATGCCTCTCTTTAAAATTCTTCTTTATTTGAAGATACCAACAGTGATTTTATGTGTTATAATTGCATTTCTATAAAGTACGAGGAGGTGAAAGATCTTGACACGAAACAATTGGAAGAGTAGCTAGGAGGTGTGGCAAAAAATATGCTGAGGACTAAGAAAATTTGGGGTGAGAGTACGGTCATACTGCTCGGTGTTGCAATTTTCATAAATGTGTTGAGGCTTCTCGTATGCTTTCCTCTCTATACAAACTGAACATTTTTAAGTCTTAGACATTTATTTCTCTACTACCTTAAATATATGTTGTTGATCTTTAAATTTCCTAGAAAATAATATAGTGTGAAATACCTCATTTAATTACAAAAATTTCCAATTATTGACGATCAGCGTAGATGCTATCAGAAATATTTTTCTCTATTGGTATCCTACGCAAAAATAGCTACAGATAATCATTAAAGGACTCATGATGAACACGTAGTAAACAGCCTCATGTGCATCACCCGTATTTCTAGGATGCTAGGAATTTCACATTTTGTAGTTATTTTAGGGTCAAGAAGGGCAATTATTTCAAGAATTGAAATTATGCCAAAGGATACGAACTCATAGTTTACTGTGCCAATTTTAGGCATGTGGCTTCGAACAATACTAAATATCAGAAAGTTGGCTTTTGTTGACACTTCAGTTACATAATTTATAAATTAATACATGTAAGTGTATAAATCCGACTGAGTTCTAGCCATCTAGTTAACCAACAAAATGAGCAATGGAATATTCGTGAAGTCCCTTCAAAAACTAATGAAAATGCATGTTATCAAAATGTCAATTTGATGGCGTGTGTGTTAAAATTTCTTTTTAAGAAACCACTGCATCACAGAAATTTACCATCTGTCGGTTCTACCATTATATTGAATAAATATGGGCGGATGTTAAATTATCCTAAAAACAACTATCTAAGCAAACAAATCAGATCTAGTTAATTGCTAGAATTATTAACTCAAAAACTTTGGGATATAAAGGGGTAGTTAATAAACGCAAAAGAAAACCAAACCTAAGTGATTATACAAGCTTTTTGGATTTTAAGGAAAATTTATAAAAGCTAGTGTAGTCTAGTATTTGAAGATATATCATACGAGTTTGTCGAAGAGGTTGTCGATGAAATCTACTTAATTCATATACCACACTTCACGATCTTGTCTTATAAAATTCTGCCAAAGATTTGTTTATAAATATGTGACAAACACACTAAATATGAACCTCCCTTTCCTTCAAAGGCTCCCATCTACAATGTGAATGAAAGCCATTCTAGCGCTGGGGCCATGCTTTAGGTACGAAACTTTATTGACAAGTATTAAGGTTGTGATTAGGTCGTGATTGATTAGTTGGAGCAAATAGAGACATCTGTACGTACCAACCCCTACCAAATAATACATTAAAAAATTTTTAGCCATATTGTCCACAGAGCTTTGTCTTTTCACCTGTTAAATGTTTTAGAAAATGATCTTCAATGTTTGTATCTCCATTAGCACTTTCTACCGAATGGATAGTGCTATTTCCCAACCCTTGAACTTTTGTTCTCCTTATTTTTAACATCCATGGTGTCATTTGTTGTGGTGAAGCATTGTAAGCATGCTCACAACTATTACGCAACCTTTTCCCTGGTTAGGTATTCTCTAAAAGGAATAAAGTAAAATATTACTATTCAAACCTCCTCATAACTCTATACTAAATATAGCAATAGGATGTTCAGGATACAGCTTCCTCTACTCAAGAAAAATCATGAAAATATTTTAGAAAAAGACTTCTGTGTGCTCTCAGCTAACTGACTCCATGATACAAATTAAATAGCATGATAATGGAGTTGGTTTGCAAATCCTCAAGTAAGCACACAAAGTATGGTTTTCCTCCTCCAAGTGGTTGACCATGTATCTGTCTAAAGGCCAGACTAGGCTCCTCCTTATAAGCATGTGTGGCCTCCTCCCAGAGAAGTGAGATTCCTTCTTTAAACCCATGAATGAATGCTGAAGACCATGAAAAAAGTCAATAGTGCTTTCCAGCAGCTCGTAATTAAGAACTTTCATCAATATTCAATGCAAAAGTCCCATTGCAGAAAATTCCATGGTGGTACAAATCTACAAAGGATAAGACAATGTGGTGTCAGTGAGTGGACATCCTCTTCTTCATAATAGCTTGAAATGTGTGCAGAGTGACTTCCTCTCATATAAAGTGCTCCTCCCCATTGATAACAAATTCCTCAAAGGGGTAGTGACCCTTAAAATATTTATTGAGTGCTTGAAGTCTTATATAGTGTAACATGGCCAACACTGTGTTCATTTTCTTGATGAACAAATCTGGTGTTTAAGGTATCACTTTGGAGATGCAGTGAGACTTGAACACTGTAGAAATAGATACGAGAGAAAGTCTTATGTTCTTCACATAGGTAGAAAAAAAAAGTGAGTCCTCCTTACTTTGGTGCATATGCGACTACTACTATGTTTTACTTACTATTATTTTCTAAATCTTTAAGTATAGTTTGTTGGAAATTATTAGCTATTCACTAGTGGCTTGGCCTCTTCAAGTGTGTAAAAAAACATCAATTGTTACTCAAATATTTTCCTACCAAGGTTGTATAAATTTTATTTGTAGGAGCGTGTGTTGAACTAGAAACAACCTCTGACACTACTTTCAATTTCACATCCGATGAATTCAAAGTAGTATGGGGCTTCTTCATGTTGTTTTGGTTCTTAACCTACACGTGAACTTTGTCTTGCTTTTATTTTTTTACTTTGAAAATTTTCATGGTGCTTTGATTCCTTTGTCATAACTCATTAGGCTCTGGGAGCTATGTGTATAAATATTCTTGTGCCATGCTTACGGAAGTTAGTTTGTATATAAAATTTCCAAAATTTGTCCAAACTCTCTTTTCATGAGTGTTGCTTCAGAAACTTACTTCCATATGTCCATTCATGCCAGCTGAATTACTTATCTAGTGGACCATTCTGTGTTAAGGTGGAAGGTCACCACTTCTCAATTTTGAAGAGATTCATTTTTACACCTGGAAACCATACATGATTCATCGCGAACATATTGGCCATGAATTCCTGTTCTAGAAAATGGACTTTGTAGGTATCTTTTGTGGCATACCTATTATACGGTAAGCCATTTTACACAAATGAATCCGACTTCTGGGTTTCTGCAACTTTGTCTGTAGTGTACTTTGACATGTTCTTTACATAATTTTATGTCTGTGACTCTCCATACTACACGTAGCTAACTTTCTCCCAAGTCACAGGACAATGTGGTATTCTAATTGATGTTATAGGAGAGGTACACTTGCAGCCATTTTGCCTCTTGGATGTTGAAATTCTGAATATATGCCTTGTCGAAAACAAGGCTTCAATTGAAAAACCTTATTAGCTCATCGTTCATGTCTCAATCTTGCTCATTTTTGCAGAACATTACATTACAAAGGCAACTGACTTCTACTTTGCATTTACTTACATCATTGTCACTGAGCCTTGAAAATAATTCCTATCAGAATAACCTTCATTAAATGGACCACTATTTACAAAGTATATAATAGGTTCTTTCCTTCATACTTTATATGCATATACTAGATAAAGATTGTTGAATACACAACTTCAAGGTTGCTCATTACAATTATTTTAAAGACATTTCAAAATACAAGCAACAGAAAGATTTGTGAACTGCAAACACTTTGCCAATTTTAAAGCTTCCATGGTTGTTCTGATAATGACATCAATTGATATCTTTGTCAAGAAAAATTAAAAATTAAAATTATATGAGTATGTTGCTAAGGTAGGGATCACAATAATGAAATTAAGCATTTTAGGTTTTGGTTCAACATTATAAAGATCATATTGTGATGTTAGAAAGATGTTGCATCTATGCCAATTCTTCTTCAGTATAGCTATGATATTATTACAAACCACTAAGATTGAAATTTTGTTGAAAAATAAATAAAGTTTGTGAAATTTTAGCTCATGATATTGGTGTACATATTTATCTACTAATCCTTTAAAACCGATTATTATTAACTTTATGTGTCAAATCCACAAAAAATGTTGGTTTGAAAGTGGGTAGAAACATAGATGTTCTTGTATGGTGTTCTTTTAGTGATCAGAATGATAAACAATTTCATATTGTGGAAAAGTAGCTTTGATAACAACTATATAGAGATATAAGAGAAAATACATACTTAATAATAGTTCGTTGAGGTTTTCTTTTAGTATTTATTGATCTCTTTTCTAGGCTTCTTTTGGTGAATCATTAGAAAAGTTTGTGTTGCTACCATGGGAAAGAATTTCTGTCTTCTAATGCCATGCAATCAAAAGTGGCCTTTTGGAAACAAAACCTTTGTCAGGATAGTATATGAATATACTTCCACTTTGAGAAGAAGGTTGTTGAGGGATAATTTTTTAAATCCATTACTTCATTTGAGAATAATGTAACAGATAACTGAACTGAAAGATGATGACGACACACAACAAAACAAAAAAGAAAAAATATGCTTGGAATATTAGGCGCATTCCTTTGGGAAACCCTTTGAGGATACGAGGATATATATGAGACTTTGTTGGAAATGATGAGAAAATTATAGAAAATGGCCATTCTTTTGATTTTTGTTTTTTCTCTTTTTTTAATCGGTTAATCAGTTCCTTGAGACTCAAATAGTCAAAATTAGGAACAAAAATTTATAGGTTAATCGGAAAATATGCTATTTTTAAATAGGGAGGAATCGGATCAATCCTTTTCAAGTTGGTGGAATTAAGATAAATGGTTTGAATAACCAGAAAAAGAAAGGTTTGTCACATGCCTAGTTATACGAATTGAATTTACGGAAGGTCATTTGGTCTTGTCTTATTGTGAGTCTTGTGAGGAGATGGTCTGTGGTTCTTCAAAAACTTGTGGTTCTGGCCCGAAAATTTCCATATGTCTACTTTGCATGAATTAGGAGACGTATTTACAGATACAAATTTTCCATTTTTATGTGTAGAATGGTGTCTCGACTCTATACGGTTTGTGTTTCTTCATCGGATAAGGGATCGTTGTGCTGATTCTATGAAATAGGACATGATCTAATTTTGGGTATTTACTGCTAAGTGTTTCAAGTTACGTGAGGTTTGGCCTGTTTTCATCGGGGATGCACAGTGACAATGCGATGAAAGGCTATCAAAGAGTTCTAGATATGATTTAAGGGTAGCTAGTCCTGTCACTAGATCATATGATCTTGTGTTTTGAGAATGCGGTTTCATTTTGCTAATTTGAAATTTCAATTCCTTGCTGTTGAGGAGGAAGAGGTGAGGAAAGTAATATAGGTGACAAGTGGCAAGTGGGAATGTATCATGATGTATTTGTAATCTAATTGTAACTTACGTGTTTAGATAAACAACCACAATGACCCATTGTTTCTCCATAAATTACTCATTAATTAACTTCATTATGTTTTTATTTTATGTGCTACAATATGTCTGGATTTGTATGTATCTTGTGAGCTTCCTTTTATTTTAAATTACACTTATATTACTTCAAGGAAAAGAACAATTAGTTACACTTGTTATCATCATCGTATTTTCATAATGTTCTCACCTTTGTTTGTAGCATGTAAATAAATGTTAGGCAAAATCTTGCCATCTTGTTAACATTTGGTCTATTGTCAAGTGATTAACTGACTAATGTTCATCTTTGAGCGTAAGCTATTGTAGGGTTGGAATGAGTTGAGTTTGTTAACTTAGTTCCTTTTTGTTAAACGAAGAAGGTTATTTTGGTTTCCATTATCAATGGTTATATGTCTAGTTTATACTTGATTTGACGATTCTATCGAAAAGATTCCTTGTTCGCAGCGAAGGCTGTCTTTGAGCATTAGCATCAAGTGTGGATCAATGTAGTTGGGAATTTTTACATCAGCCTCTAGGTTTCCAACCTCTCAATAATTCTTAGAACATTACATTTTAGAATTGAGCTCATCCTTATTCATTATTGGTTAGAAAGTTCATCTTAAGGAAGAACAAGTTTAGTATTGTGAAAAATACAAATCCTCTATTCTATGGAGTGATTTAGCACTACAAAGAGTGGGATTTCTCCCTCTGAAGGGGTCATATTCACTCTTATATCACTTCAACCTAATTCAATAATAAAAGAAGTATAATAGCTAGGAGCTAAATATGGTCTTTGTCTTATGGGCGTGTTTACGGAAGGTAGGATTGATATTTTTCTCATTTGCGGGATGGTACCTCTGAGAGTGACATTGTGTTCGAAGGATGAGTTGCTAGATAAATTTCCTTTCTTTCTATAACATTGTTGTGGGTTGATTTATCTTTTAATTATTTATCCCAATATCGTAAATGGAGTTGTGAAGATGCCTTAATTGTGTGTACGAAAAGTGTCACTTGGAGAAAAAAAGGGAGCCATAAATGCGACTAAGTTTATACAATGAGGAAGATCTCAGTAGGTACTCAGAGGAATTAAACTCATAATTCAAGGGGTCAATGTATAGTCCATTTCCTTGGGCGATATTTATCTGTTATTTTATAACCCTCCAAACCGGTTCTAATTTTGTATTCGCTCATTGTATCGTTGATTTCAGCTAATTAATGGATTGTTTGTGACTTGGCACTATCTTCATATTTCCATATATCAACGATTATTATAAAAATTATGGGTTTAATATTAGTTTGTGGGTTGAGAATAAATGACTATATGAGATTACTTTTATGGCTCTCTTATCGGTCCATAAGTTGCAGCAACATCTTTCTTTGTGTGACTCTAAATTAATTTCATGAGTAGACGATTCAGATTTCTTTTATTGTTAACTAAATTATATCATTGGTGTATCCTTATTTAAAGATTTAATTTAAATGAGTATAATATTTGTGTGCAGAAGTGTTTTGAAATTTTTCTATTTTATGTTTGTTCATCTAAAATTAAATCGAATAAGGTCCTATCGATAGTTCTACTCTCAAATTGTTAAGAAGCACTGCGCTAAGAAAACCCCGAACTCAAAAAACCAAATTTCCATTTGGAAGAGAATTTGAGAGGGAATATTACAATGATAATTTTGAAGCACATTTGTCAGGACTTTGGCATTTCGTGTATCTGAATTTTTAAAAACCCACACCCCTATCTATATTGTAAATTTATTATCGGTTATATAATGACTGAATACTTGAGAATGTATAGGCTTAATAGAAGTATGATGTTAGCCCACCCAACCTATGACATTTGTTCTTTTAGAGCTACTCACGGGGGAGGAAAGATATGGATAATGACTCTAATTTTTCTATCGATTGTTGGATGATAATGACTTTTGAATTTTCTTAGGTTGGGATTGTCTTTTGTCCAATTGTGAAGCTTTTTGTCTTGGTATATTGCATGGACCAGAAAATAAAGAAAATAACTTTGTATGCAGGTTTGAATCATCACTTTCTTCAAGCATCACTAGGAAAGTTGTGGATGGCATGAAAATGATTATATATGACATTCTGAAAGTGTGTAATACAATAGTGGTGAATTGTTTCTATGCTCATGATGAAATTAAAAGTGTTTTGTTCTTTTAGCTCAGGTCATTCAATGTCAGGGTGACTGCTTATGTCCCGGCAAGGAATGGAAACACAAAATGACAATAAAGCATGTACCTTGGTTGTTAAATTCTGGCTTCTTCACGGGCTTTTCAAGTACTGTATGATTTCTTCTTCATTATTAGCGTACCTCTTGCATCACAGTTCTGATATGATCATTTGATGGGAGCTTTGTCATTGTTCAAGGGATCCAAAGTTTTTTTGTTTATGCTCTACAAACTCAGAAGTTCTCAATGTTGTTCTACCTATATTGGGTAATCCAATGTTTAGCGTTGGATTCCAAAAATATTGATGCCTTTATTGTTCTATTACTACCCATGTATACCTATGAGTGATGTAATTGGAATAACGATTCAATTCATATATTTTATTGTTTACTATTCTTTTCCTATTGTTCTTCATATTACACAATTTACCTTGAAGTGCTTCTAAATGGGTGGGATAGGGATGAAAGAAATGTGAAAAATGTCGATTTCCCCTGGCTAAGCCCAAAAATGGCATAACAGCCCATAATCAATGTAACCCTTGTATTAGCTGTCCATATGGAAAAGAATTTGCTTAACGAATGTGGGCTGATCACAATACGGACCTTCGAAAATGTATACATACATGTAGAATCAGCTGATAAAGATTTTATTATTTGAGTAACGAAACAAAGGTTTGTAAAATCGCTGGTGGATGGATTTTTTGTTGTTGTTCCACTGAATCACTTTGGTCCCAATACTTCCGGAAAATGATTGAGAATGACACCAAAAGTGTGTTGTGGGAGAATGTTGGGAAACGGAGAATGGAATGTGAAGCGTTAGAGTTGTTGATCTTATCTTATATTGTTGGTATTTCTAGGTAGTCGACTTTGTGCTCAAAAGCTGGCAAAATTTGTTTGGTGTGTATGAGTATGATGAGGACCATGGTGAATGGTTTCATATGCTCTTTTGTAGGTGTGCACAAATTCTTTTTCACAAAACTATGCATCTAGGAATGGTTATTACTTTACGGTGAAAGAACAATACGCATGTTTTTATGACATAAATACTTTTTCATTATTGTTATTTAATTTTTATTAATAAATGTATTTATTTTAATTACTTCCACCTTTTTCTATAATACTTTTTGATAAAAAGTTATGACTTAGCTATCGTGTCGAAAAGTGATGAAAGATCTTAGTGAATGAAAGAATAAGCAGGGCAGTCCTTTGACCAAGAAAGTTAAATTAAACCTAATGGCTTGTTATTGTTAGTTGTAAGATACGTTATAAGTACGTATTTATCGGTACTTTTCAATTTGTAACTTGAAACTATGATAAATCTGTGATATATATATATGTGTGCTTTAGCTTATCAATAGCCTTAGGTAATAGTTCGTTCATTATGTAGCTATTATAATTTAATTTGGATGTTTGCAAGTTGGTTTCTAGTCCTACGGAAAATATTCATTTTATTTTGAGAAGGTAATTATTGGTATGATAGCATATATAGTAATAAAATTGAAAAATGCGTGAAAATTCAGTGTGATTAATAGCTAAATGGGAAAATTTGAGCAAAAGTTGTTTTTAACTTTTATTATAAAGAAGATATTATTCTTTTTGCATAGGTTTTATGTTTGAAATAATATAGCTTAATTTCTTGCTTTATGTCCTAGTTCATATGAAATTTGTAATTTTGGCTTATATAGGATTTATTCAGTATAGTTGTTGTTAAGATAATTTGTGTTGAAATAATTTATATACAGCTGTGCTTTTCATAACTTCAACATGTTATGTCAACGTTTCTTTATTTGACCTTGGGTTTGCATATTATATCAAGCATGTTTGTTTGATTGCATATGTCAAACCAGAGTAACTCATCAAAAATCGGAGATGTACTTGGTCGTGGAAAGTACATGTGGATTTGCTCATGGAGGTGAGCTAATTGGGATTCATCTCCCAATGACTCTTGGCCTTCCTTATTTCCTAATATTATTTAATATACAATATTAAATATCCTCACCCAACCCTTAGGATTAGGTGTCAACATTCCCCCTTTAATCCGAAGGGATGTTGGTGAGCCCAAGCATCGATATGAACTTTTCAAACTTTTCTCTTCCAAGTGCTTTGGTGAAGATATCAGCAGTTTGCTCATTTGTGGAACAATGATGTAGATGGATGGTTTTGGCCTGAACATGATGTCGAATTAGATGGTACTTTGTATTGATGTGCTTTGTTCGATCATGGAACTTTAGGTTCTTGGCCAACTTTATTGCAGAAGTGTTGTCGATCATGAGTGGAGTGGAATACATCTGTTTCATCTGCAAATCTTCCAGGATTTTCCGGAGCCACACAATTTCCTTTGTTGCTTCAGCTGCTGCCACATATTCTGCCTCGGTCGTGGAATCTGCTGGAACTGACTGTTTGCGTGATCTCCATGAGACAAATCCTAATCCAAGACTCATGGTGTAACCTGTAGTAGACACCCCTGTTTCTTTGTCGCCATCAAAGTCTGAATCAGAGTATCCGGTCAAGATGAAGTCGCCTACCCGTGTATATTTGAGTCCAAAGTCTTGAGTCCCCTTCAAGTACCTTAGCACTCTTTTTGCAGCAGACCAATGTCCTTCACAAGGTTTTTGCATGAACCTTGAGAGGATTCCAACAGCATATGAAATGTCAGGTCTGGTGGTGGTCAGGTAGATAAGACTTCCTACAAGCTGTCTATACTTAGTTGCATCCTCAAATTTCTTCCCTTCAATAGATGTGAGCTTCAAGTTTTGTTCCATTGGAGTGGTTAAGGGATTACAGTCATCCATGCCAAATTTGTTCAAGAGATCTCCAATGTACTTCTTTTGAGAAAGAAATATAAATTTGGGATGTTGAATTACTTCAATACCCAGATAGTAATGAACATGACCCAAATCAGTCATTTCAAAACCTTTCTTCAATTCTTTCTTTATGGATGCAATATAGCTCTCATTATTCCCTGTTATCAAAAGATCATTTACATATACCACAAGATATACAACTGTTTTTCCAACTTAACAAAACAAAGGTATCATCAAGAATGTTTGAACGTTTTAAGATGCCTTGGCCAATTTCTTGCTACCAAAGTCCGTGGTGCTTGCTTGAGGCCATACAAGGATTGTACAAGTTTGCAAACTTTGTGTTCTTGACCTTTTATCACAAATCCTTCTGGCTGGGACATATAAACTTTCTCCTTTAGATCTCCATTCAAGAAGGCTGTTTTTACATCCATCTGATGGACTTTCCATCCATTCTGAGCTGCTAAGGCAAAGAGAGTCCGGATGGTGGTCCATTTTGCCGTGGGAGCAAAAGTTTCTTCATAATCGACTCCTTCTTTTTGTGCGAATCCTTTTGCCACAAGCCTGGCCTTGTGCTTGTCAAGTGAGACATCTGCTTTGTACTTGTTCTTGTAGACCCACTTACAGCCAATTGGTTTCGTTCCCAAAGGCGGATCAACCAGCTTCCAAGTGCCATTCTTTATCAAGGCATCATACTCTTTCTGCATCGCTTCTTTCCATTCATCATGAGAAGCGGCTTCTTTGAAGGAAGTTGGTTCATGATCTGTAGACAAACTCAATTCACAGTTATAAGCAATATCCATATCAACAGGGGAATCAGAATTATGTACATCACCTTCGATTTCTTGAGTGGAACTTCTTGTTCCTGTTTTTCCAACCTCATCAGGATGAACATCCTCCAGTGTCTTTGTCAGCCATTTGGGAGGACCTTTCTGAGATGGCCCCGGCTGGTCACTTGACTGAGTTGGGATTGATTCAAGATTCAATCTCCCAATTCTGTCAATCACATCATCCAATGTGTCATCCATGGTTGTTTCTTCATGTGGGGGAGAGTGTGGTTCAGGAAATGATTCCACAGTTTGATTCAATATCGGAATCCCCCCTTCAAGATGTGGAATCACATTATCAAACTCTTGGAAAGACTTTGCATGTGTGAATCTGTTCAGGTGATCAAGTTGCCACTCAACAACCTTGTCACTCTTGGAAGATTCAAGAAATATGACATCTCTTGCCATCACAAACTTCTTATTTGCTTCATCATAGAGACGATATCCTTTGGAGGTATTGGAGTACCCCAAGAAGATACATTTTCTGCTTCTAGCACCAAGTTTGTTCCTTTGACCCTTGGGCATCAAGGCATAACAGGTGGACCCAAAGACCCTGAAATGCTTTACCGAAGGAATGTGGCCATGCCACATTTCAAAAGGAGTTTTGTTTCTAATTGAACTTGAAGGACACCTATTCTTTATGTAAACAGCACATAGAACTGCATCAGCCCAAAACACCAATTTTACATTCTTGAAAAATAACATGGAGCGGACCATATTTAAAATAGTTCTGTTCATTCTTTCAGCTACACCGTTCTGTTGTGGATTATATGGCACAGTTGTTTGATGTTTGATTCCATGTTGACAAAGATAATTTTCAAATTCATTTGAGGTGTATTCTTTTCCATTATCAGTACGTAGAGAGCCAATATGTGTTTGTGCATCATTTTCAATCCATGCATGAAAATTCTTGAAAGTTTGAAAAGCATCAGACTTATTCTTCAGTAAGTAAATCCAACACATTCTGGTGTAGTCATCAATAAATTTCATCATGTATTTGTTTCCATTTGTAGAAGTAATAGGCATAGGGCCACATAAATCTGAATGAACAAGTTCAAGTTTCCTATGTGCTCTTGAGTGTGAATCATGAAATGGCTGTTTGCTATGCTTTCCTAGAATACAAGCATCACATTCCTTAGGTTTTATAGGAATTGTAGGCAGTCCATCAACACCATTTTTCTTCAATAAACGAAGGCTGTCATAGTTTAAGTGTCCAAATCTAGCATGCCATAAAAGACTTGATGGGAATGTACCTTCATCATGATGTGAACTGAATGCAAAGTTTTGAGCATGAGAAAATGAACCTTTCATCTTCAAGAGTCTCCCTTCTTCTATTCCCTCCATGACAAGTGAGTGATCTGATGCTTTTCTGACCTTTGCCTTGCCATCAAACAAGTGAATCGAGTGTCCTATACCGGATTTCGACTGTGTGACAAACAAAGCTTTCAACTCGTGAGGCAGGTAACTCCGGCGGTAGGATATGATCGTAAAGACCAGCAGCTTAAGCTCGATCACAAGTTCGATGGCTTGAGTTTGGATTTATCTGCGAAATATACCGCTCCATCAACTTTGTCAGTGAATTCTTCAAAAAAATCTTTTCTAAATGTCATGTGACATGTTGCTCCTGAATCTAGCAACCAATCATCTCTCCATGAAGTAAATGAAACATCAAAGAGGTTTTCAGTTACTCCATTGTTACAATGTGCTAGAACATAGTGAGCGGAGTCAGGTGCTTTACCTTTGTCTTTGTCATTGGTTTTACCTTTGTCTTGATTTCTGTGCTGCTCAATTTTGTTCCATGGTGTTCTGCATTTGGATGCATCATGTCCATCTCTATTGCACCGTGTGCAATGAAGATTGGATTTGTCAGCTTGTCTGCCCCCCCTTTCTGTGAAGTTCTTTCTTCCTCTCCCTCTTCTGCCACCTCTTCCTCTGGATGAATCTGGAGTATGACTCTTTTCTCTATGTGCCAAGTATGCAGCCTCTTCGGAAGATGAAGGGACTGTCATCTTCCCAAAAGCTTTCTCTCTTTCTGCAAACTTCTGCTCAAGTTTATCAAAGGTGATATGTTCAAGGTTTCCACTTGCTTGCAAAGACTCAAGATAATGTGAGCAAGTCGGATATAATGCCTTAACATATGCTATGAGAGGTATGTCCATTTTTACACCAGTGTTTTGAATGTCATGCATTATAGATCTTACTTCTGAAGCTAAAGCAAGGGGATCATCATTCTTCATTTCAAGACTGAACAGCTTAACCATCAATTGAACATTTTCTAATTCTGAATGTGAGTCATAGAGTTCTTTTAGTTTCTTCAAAGCTTCATAGGCATTTGAGAATGATGAAATATGACGACTCACCTCTTCACTTACTGAGGCTGCAATCAAGGCATAAGCCTTGCAGTTCTTGTTTTCCCAAATGGCAAGCTCTTTGTCTGAAGTGGGCTTCTCTGGTGGATTTTCTGCTTGTCCTTCACAGATTCCTTTCCACAGCTCATTAAAAATGAGTGTGTTTAATCTTCCGCGACCATTCAAGATAGTTCTCTTTGCCGGAGAGAACTATCCCAACAATTGAGATGAGAGAATGCATTAGACTGCTGGAAAAAATCTTCTGAAGAGGAAACAAATTCTGCTATAAAAACTTCGAACCCTTGAAATATTTCAAATAAAGGGGCAAAAACTCTTGCTGGAAAAAATTTTCTGAGTTTAAAAACTCTTTCTGGAAACTAAATCTGCTCAGAAAACTTTTGCTGAAGACTGAATTTTAAACAAAGACTCTTTGCTATAAACTGATTCTGCATAAAAAAAAATGTATTTTTTTTTGTTTGGGGAAAAAATGTATATAAAAAGATGATATGGAATGGTGAATGGGGCGTATGGGCAGTGATACAATATGAGGGGCGAAATTTGTGAAATGGTGATTGGGAGGGGTGTATTAGAAAATGGGTAATACAAATAGAGGCTATGACAGCGGCGGTGTGGATTATAGAAGGGGGCGCATATAACAAATACAATGACAGCGTATGGGCAGTGATACAATATGAGGGGCGCAATGTATTATATAAGTGACTGCATATGTATTAACAAATGAGAAGGGTGCACTGTATTAACAAACAGTGGACAGCGTTTAAATATAACACATTGTGTTTTATAATATAACGCATGTCAATACAGCGTATACCATATGATTAATAAACAACAGCGTTGTATATACTATCAAACCAGCGTTTTTAAATTTGAAACGTAATGACACAGCGGTATTGACTATGCGTGGAACGGGCAGCTTGTATTGTGAATGCAACGTTGACAGTGTTTATATATCAGTGGAAAGGGCTGAACGTATAACAGCGTTTATATGGAAGCTTTGACAGCGTGCAAGGAGCGTAGACAGCGTTTATATGGAAGCTTTGACAGCGTGCAAGGAGCGCAGTTGTATGGAGATAAAGGAGCGTAGACAGTGTTGATGGAGGCGGTAATGTATATTACAATAACATACCAACTGTGATAGCGCTGGCGAGGTGAGGGCGAAGTGCTCTAGGGAACGATGGAAGAGATGGATAGGTCGAGCAGGGAGTGGGGAATGGGTAATGAGGGAGAGGGCGCAGTGTAGTGAGGGAGAGGGAAGTGTATGCAGAGTGAGGGAGATAGCAGTGAGGTAGGGAAATGAATGGGCGCCAGAATGGGTCGATAGGTATGGAGTGGGGAAAGGAGAATGAGGAGGCCCAAAAGGGCGTTACATAAAAAAAAATTGAACTTGAATCTGCAGAAGACAGAGTTGCAGGACTGCTGGAATGGCAGAGCCTGCAATTTGCAGATTGACAGAGCCTGCAGTCTGCAGGAGCTGGAGCTGCAAATGTCAGTGATAAATAGGGGAAAAAAATGCAGAATAACAGTCTAGCAGTTAATGAGCAGCAAAAACATTAAAAAATATTGACTGAGCAAAGGGTAGGGAGTTACACCACAGGGCAGAAATGCCAAATGTGGGGCTGGCTCTGATACCATGTCAAACCAGGAGGTAACTCCTCAAACCTGCAATGTATATTAGCTGAAGAATGTACATGCTTATATAGATGGGAAGTGAGGCTATTGGGATTCAGCTCCCAATGACTCTTGGCCTTCCTTATCTCCTAATAATAAATAATATATAAAAATACATGTGCACACCCATCCATAGGATTAGGTGCCTATTTTCATTCCGTCTTTTATTATTTTTGGAGTTTCTTGTTTAATATTTAAATGTAACAATACTTTATTTAATTTATTAGATGTTCACTAATCAACTTTATTTTTAAGTATCACTGTAGACTTCAGCCTAGAGGAAAAAATACAACTACAAAAGTGGAGCATGAGACATTCTTAGTAGAATTTTTCTAGCTCTGCTGTGTTTATTTGTGACATTTTATTTGTTTTGTTTATACAAGTCATCTATCCACATAGTGACCACCATTGCCCAACTGAAGAAAACTTGTTCAAGTTCATTTATTTTATGGGGAAAAATGGCATTAAAAATATCACTGATGTTGAGGTATATATTTCATAAATCCTTTATAGTCTACTTTAGTTTATAATCTTATTTTCATCAACTTTCATGTCTTATACCTTTTTCTTTGTGTCAGAAAATGAACTCAGTGTTGATGGTAGAAGCAGGGATTGAAGAAAGAGGAGAAAAATAACACTATAGCAACAAAATTCAAATTAAAGAGAGAGAAGAGAATTGGTATAGTGGTACTCGTAGATCCAATATCTCACATAATACACACACATGGAGATTTATGGTCAAGTTTACAGAGTTGGTGAATTCACCTGTAATGCATTGGCAACACAGTGATAATGTTTTGAAGTGATGAAACAATACTTCATGTGTAAATTATATTCCAACAAATATTAAGTTGGAAACTCATATCGTAATATTTGACATTTTATATAATATAATTTATGTGGTTGAAATTATTTATAGTTGCACTTGATATTGTTTAGTATTGTAATTAACATATGCAACTTTGTGTTTTCATATTAGATGAACATGCACATTGTATGACATTTTTTAAATCAAACAAATTAATTTATGTTGATTAGTAATGAACACAAAGTCAATTTAAAACTACTAAATTAGTAGTTTATATTGATTAATGATGCCCTCAAATAAAATGAATATACGACTAAATTAGTCATTTATAATAATTATTAATGAAAGTAATTGAAATGAATATAAACTACTAAATTAGTCGTTTATATAATGAATATGAAACTACCAAAAAAAGATAAATGAATACTGCAAATGATGAATTTTTTATTACAAATGACGACTAAATTTTTCATATATACGACTATTAGTAGCTAATTTATAGTATCTTATAACACAACCAAAATTTAGTCATATTTCTTTCGTCATTAATTGGTTTCAAACCATGAATACAATTTGCATATATATGACTATTAGTAGCTAATTTACAGTATCTTGTAACACGACCAACATTTTAGTCACATTTATTTGGTCATTAATTGGTTTTCTCGGATGATCATATAGTAATATATTTTGTTGTATATCAATGATTAAATAAATTACCAAATCAATGACTAAATTAATGACCAAATCAATGACTAAAATAATGACCAAATCAATGACTAAATTAATTACCAAATATACTACTAGACAAGAAAATTGAGATAACCAATTAATGACTAAGCTAAAAACAACTAAAAGTTGGTCGCATTATAAGATACTATAAATTAGATACTATTGGTAACCGACTGAAAAATAGTCGTTTATATGCAAATTTTAGTCGTTTTTTTAGTAACTAATTAGTCATTTTGTACAAGTGCTCGCTTTAATCCTTTTGTGATGCCATTATACATGAACTTATGGTAATATTTTTTTTAAAAAGTGGTATAACAACAACTTTTTCCCCCCATATAAGTCAGAGAATGTTTCTAGCATTTGGATAAGATGCTTTAAAAAATGGCACTTATTTTTGTTTTTCTAATCGAAGGAACATTGTGATTAATTTTTTCTATAATATTAATGCTAGGCTTCAATATAAATCCCTTGGGTTTATAACATGATTCCCTTGGGTTTATAATATTAAGCCTAGGGTTTAATATGATTCCCTTGCGTTTATAATATTAATCCTAGGGTTTAATATAAATCACCTAGGTTTATGATCATGGTCAAACATGGTCTAACGACACACTATGAGAAAGATTGTCTCAATATGAAAATCAGCCATGCTCAACCATTGTCAACCATCATCAACCATTGTCAATCTTGGTCAGCTATGGCCCAATGTCACATTGTTATAGAGAATGTATCTATATGAAAATCAACCATGGTTTAGAATAGTTAATCATGGTCCAAATTCACATTGTGAAAAATATTGTATCAATATGAAATCAATCATGGTCAACCATGGTCTAACATCACATTGTGACCAAGATTGTACCAATATGAAAATAAACCATGGTTGGCCACGATCGACCATGGTCAACCATGTTTATTTTATCGTTTATAATATTTATCTTAGGGTTTATATACCTTGGTTTATAATATCGGTTATGGTCAACCATGGTCCAATGTTGCATTGTGACAAAGATTGTCTCAATATGAAAATCAACCATGAGACCATGTCACATTTTGAAAAATATTGTCTCGATATAAAAATAAATCATGGTCAACCATCGTTTAATGTCACATTGTTACAAATATCGTCTCGATATGAAAATCAACCATGGTTGACAATGGTTGACCATGGTCAACCATGTTCAGTTCAAAATTTATAATACTTATCATAGGGTTTATATACATTGGCTTATAATATTTATCGTAGGGTTTATATACCTTGGTTTATAATATCAATCATGGTCAACCATGGTCCAACGTCACATTGTGACAAAAATTGTCTCCATGTGAAAATCAACCATGGGACCATGTCACATATTGACAAATATTCTCTCGATATGAAAATCAATCATGGTCAACCATGATCAACCATGGTTTAATATGACATTGTGAAAAATATTGTCTCAATATGAAAATCAATCATGGTTGACCATGGTCAATTATGTTTATTTTATCATTTATAATATTTATCATAGGGTTTATATACCTTAGTTTATAATACCAATCATGGTCAACCATGGTCCAATGTCTCATTGTGACAAAGATTGTCTCAATATAAAAATCAACCATGGTTTACCATCGTCCAATGTCATATTTTGAAAAATATTGTCTTGATATTAAAATCAATCATGGTGAACCATGGTCTAACATTGCATTGTGATAATTAGCTTTGTCTCAATATAAAAATCAACCATGGTTAACTATGTTTATTTTATGGTTTACAATATTTATGATAGGGTTTATATAGCTTGGGTTTATAACATTAATACCTTGGGATTATAAAATTAATACCTTGGGTTTAATGTTATTCCCTTGGATTTATAATACCTTGGGTTTTAGTATAGTCTCAATATGAAAATCAACCATGCTCAACCATTGTCAACCATCATCAACTATGGTCAATCATGGTCATCCATGGCCCAATGTTACATTGTGATAGAGATTGTATCTATATGAAAATCAATAATATTTAAGCCTCATCAACCATGGTCCAATGTCGCATTGTGATAAATATTGTTTCAACATGAAAATAAATCATGGTAAACCATTGTCTACCATTTCATTGTGACAAAGATTGTCTCAATATGAAAATAAACCATAGTTAACCATGGTCGACCATGGTCAGTAATGTTTATTTTAGCATTTATAATATTTATCATAGGGTTTATATACATTGGTTTTTAATATTTATCTTAGGGTTTATCATAGGATTTTATCAATATAAAAAATAAGCATGGTAATCCATGGTCAACCATGGTCCAACATCACATTGTGACAACCATGTTCATCCATTGTCAACAATGGTAAACCATTTTCCAACATCGCATTGTGAAAAAGGCTGTCTCAATATGAAAATCATCCATGCTTGACCATAGTCCAAAATCGCATTGTGACAAAGAATGTGTGAATATGAAAATTAACCGTGTTCAACCATGACCAAGCATGTTTATTTTAGGTTTTATGATATTTATTTAAGGGTTTATGTACCTTTTTTTTACAATATTTATACCTTGGGCTTAGTATTATTCCCTTGGGTTTATAATCCTTTGGTTTTTTAGTATTAATCCATTGGGTTTCATATTCCCATAGGTTTATAATATTTATCTTAGGGTTTATATACATTGGATTAATAATATTAATCCCTTTGGTCTAATATTATATCCATGGGTTTATAATACCTTGGGGTTTTGTAATTGATACCTTGGGTTCATAATATGAATCCCTTGGGTTTATCAATATAAGGGTTTACATTCCTAGGGTATAATATTATTCATCAGTTTTCTAATATTAATATTAGGGTTTAATATAAATCCTTTGGGTTTATAATCATGGTCAACCATGCGAAACCATTTTCCAATGTCACATTTTGACACAAATTATCTCAATATGAAAATCAACCATGGTAAACCATGGTCAACCTTGGTCAAATGTCACATTGAAACAAGGACTGTCTCATTATGAAAATCAAGCCTCATAAAACTAGTTAACAATATTTATTTTAGGGTTTATAGTATTTATCATAAGGTTTATATACCTAGGGTTTAGAATATTAATCCCTTGGGCTTATCCCTTGGGTTTATAATTCGTTAGGTTTTTAGTATTAATCCATTCAGTTTACTATTCCCTAAGGTTTATAATATTAATCTATTGGTTTATTAATCTAAGTGTTCATTTTCGTAGGGTATAACATTATTCATAGGGTTTATAATATAAATCCTTGGGTTTAATATAAATCTCTTGGGTTGATAATCATGCTCTACCATGGTCAACCATGGTCCAGCGTCACACTGTGACAAAGAATTTCTTAATATGAAAATTAACCATGGTCCAATGTCGTAATGTGAAAAATATTTTCTTGATATGAAAACCAGTAATGCTCAACAATGATCAACCTGTTAGACTCCTGTAATTTACAATATCACAAGGTGACTAATTATTTCTCACTTTTTTTCATGAAAAGTAATATTCCATGGCAATCATTTATTTTCAGAAGAAGGAGGGAAATCCTGACTATCAAGAGCATCAAAGGAAGCTATTTGTTTTTCAGTTCAGTTGAAGGAGGAAAGTGTGGCTGATAAGGTGTAATGGTGAGAAAAGCTTCATTCCTGCTCTCATTTCATTTCATTTACCCTCCTCTACCCTTCATGTTTCCATTTTATAATGCTTCCCACTTCATTCCTTTCAAAACCTTTAAACTTACCATGTATCACTTTACCCACAGCTCCTCCCCCCACACTAGGCTGCATGATATACACATATAACATATATACTATGAACTGCATAAGCCTTACCTTACCAAGGAAACCTTTTGACCCTTTCCTTGCATTTAACTCGGGCACTTCGCAACAAATACTTGCCACATTCCATTTGGAACCTTTATAAATCCCCCATTGTAAAATCAAGTGGGACGCATTTCCCCACCACCCATCGCACATCGCAATCAGAGTTTTTTATGTTTACACTTTAAAGACATCCTAGGTTAAAAAATTCACATTGTGATGTGTGATATATCCTAAATGTTGCGAGATGCGATAAATGTTAAATTATGCAATGGGCAATAACTTTAAAATATTTCGATTTGCGATATGGGTGAGACCCCATCGCATATCGCACTTCGCAAGGTTTAGCCTTTTTCTCCTGCTCCTCATAAAAAGCCATAAAACTTGTGATCCACGGGTTGCGGGCAGGCCCATCCCATCGCCATGTCACTTCCCACCATCGTTGTTGCGCACATTGCAAGATTTAACTCTCACCTCTACCTCTCTTAAACAAAAGTTTCCGCTTTGCGATTTCGATGTGAGTTTCAGGGTCCCACCTCCTTGCCATGTCACGACCAAATTTAAACACCCCACACCTATCCGCCATCTCCTCTCCTCAACTCGCATCCAACTGTCCTTATTTTGTTTTAGCCCCCCCCCCCCCACCCCCCCCCCACAGCCTTCAAAATTTAACTACAAGGGTGGGGGGTCCGAAATAGGCAGTATTACGATCCGACCCCTCTACAACGTGTCGTTCTCTTGTCATTTCGTACCCCCTCTCTCTGATACCACTTACTATCTGTACCCCCTCTGAAAATGGTTTTTTCTGTTCAAACAAACCACCATCATTTTTTGTTGGCTCAAGGGGTCCTGACCCAGGTTCAGAGTTTAAGGTTTACCAACAAACCCCTATACTACTGGCCCTTTCAGCAGTGACCTGCTTTCGTAGGCCAAATTATAACCCAAAGCAGTATGGGAGGGTGTTGGAACCAGGTTTCCACACCCTGAGAGAGAGTAGGTAAGTCAAGTTCACAGCCTCCGAGGTTTGTACCAGACAGATCTATTCACCGAAGGTTCGCAGCAGAAACAATACAACTTGAAATTGAGCCTAATTGAGCTATTATCATGTATAGATTTACTCGGGAGCTTCACATCCACGTGCATCTTGCCAATTATCATAATAGAGAAAAGTATTCAAAAAATACCCAAAACGAGCCCACACACACAACCTAACGAGGTTCGCACACAGCAGGACGGAGGATCTCCGCGCACACAGATGCATGAGTCCTTACCCAAAACAAGCCTAGACAGATCTACCAGTTCGCACGTAGCATCAATTCCAATTATTCTCTGCCTTAAGACTCAAAATGTTCATTTATTTATAACGATTTAGCCTAAGCTTTCTTGTAGTTTGCAAACCATGGTTTTCGGAGTCTAGGTCTACACTTTGACCCGTTACAGTGCTTTCAGGGCATTGACCCACCAAAAAACCCCTGCGTTAGACTAAAATATGCCAAAAATATACAGAAATACTCAAAACTATCCCAATTCATAGCCTTTGGAGGACCTTGTTCCAACAGTCCCCCAACACAATCATATGACTCGTCCCGAGTCACTTTGGTGGTGGGGCTTCAACCTGTGCTTGCAATGCTTTGATCGCCTTGCTTAATAGAGGCAACACACCTTCAATTTGGGCAGCTTCGTGCTGTGCAATGTCGACCAAATTTGCTGACAACGGTCCTTCAGTCACAGTAGTGATACTTTCCAAAGTCTGATTTAGCTGCTTAATAGCAACATCGACATCCTGCGAAAGATTGAGAACTTCACCATCCCACGACTTCAGGCAGTCACCAAGGATCTTCTTCTTTTGTCGAAGTTTGTCCATATATACTTGGAGCTCTTTGCTGGTGCGCAGTCTCTACAAGCGCTGGGCAGGCACCAAAGTGGGTAAGGTGGTTTCGAGTGTCTCGGACTCCTCTTATTTTTGCCGTAGGTCCTGGTTTATCCTTCGCAAGATTGTATCACGCTGGACCTTCATCCATAACTGCATGGAGGTCTCTAAAAGTTGGGATCCCTACACGATCTGCCCTGTGATTACATTCGTTGCCGCAATGACCAGCGTAGTTCGCTGGGCCCAGACCTCCAGGGGTGTTTCGGGTTGTAACTTAGCTTGCAGATCTGCGATCTACTGCTCCATGTGTACCTTAAATACCTAAACTTCATCCCGGGAAGCCTTAAGTGTTGCGACCAATATTTCTACTTTGTCCCGAGGGGTGGCTGAGGCTGAAATTTCTTATGTGATATCTATGCAAAGTTGGTGAATCGTGCTTTCGAGCTCTGCTTGCTGCATGATAGCAAGGGACACTTCAGTGTCATTATCTGTAATGGTCTGCTTGGCCACGTCGAGCTGCTGGTGCACTTGTTGGTTCCGATGGCGGATTTCCTGAAACACGATAGTGTGGAGGCCCTGCAATGCCTCCTGAGATAGCCTCGCTAGATTCAACTGCACCCTTGCACTAGCTTGGATTCGCATCTCTAGGTCAGGTGGACTGATCACCATGGCTATGCCAGGTAGGGATTAGAGACGACTTTCCTCTGTACTTATAGATGTACTGCTGGTAGCCAAAGGAGTCC
The DNA here is from genome assembly GCA_034641835.2 of Pinus albicaulis. Taxonomy (NCBI): domain Eukaryota; kingdom Viridiplantae; phylum Streptophyta; class Pinopsida; order Pinales; family Pinaceae; genus Pinus; species Pinus albicaulis. The sequence goes on along the minus strand of CM076581.1, from coordinate 468,096,718 downwards.
GTACTTGAATCACGCTGGTCTGCAGAGCGCGGAGCTTGGCTTGGATAGTGTCGATCACAGCATTCTGTTGTTTCTCTAAGGCTACCCATTTTTCCTCTACGACCAAAGTGACTGTGTCCACAATTTGTTTGAGGTCTCCGTCAATCAGCGTAATTGTCTCATCGTGTTCTTCTCGCTGAGAGTGCTGCTTCTTTTGGGGTCCCTTGATAGGCTCGCTTGTTCGCTTCGTGCCCTGGGGGGAGGTGGTACCTCCAATGTCCAATCCGTCCATGCCCACATTCGGCTGTGAATCGACCTAACTTTCGGCCTCAACTTCCTTCTTGGTGGTTTGCTTCAGCTGTGTATCCTTTTTCGTCGCTGCACCCGAGTCTTTCCTCGTACTCTTGCTTGGGCCCTCGATTTCCTTGATGATGACAGGTGGGATCACTTGCATTGTGCTGGTCCCTGCGGTGCTTCTTGTGCCAGTTTTGAAGCTGATCTTCTAGGCAGGCGGCTAGAGCATGATTACACTGTCAATCTCTTCGTCTGCTACCATATAAGGAAGCAAGGCCCATGTTTTATCCTTGTGGGATCTCATATGGATGTTGTGCATGGTAACTTGGAATGCTGCAATGCCCTTGTATCTTTCGTATGCTATTGGGGATGACCAGGCTCGAGAATTGATGGCTGTTGCCAAGCGGCTCTGGAAGAGGACCTAGAAGACTTGGTTATCCTCCATGCGCTGCACATTCTTGGAGTCCCATAAATGGGCATAATGAGCCCCTTTGCACATGTTTTGAGTGAGCTCAGGGATGAATGACTCCTCAGGGGCTTCCCAGGTGACCAGGGCTATGAGGAACAACAACCAAGAGTAGAAAAAGGCCTTTCCCTGCCCCTGAGATTCGCAGACATTCATCAAGAATTCATCGCACAAGTACTGGGCCCAATTGAGGTAGACCCCCTTCCCACATTGGCCTGCTAACTCAATGACATAAGTAGGAATGGTTGCTACCTAGAATTTTTGCATTAGCTTGCACGCTAATAACATGGTACCCAACTGTGTACCAGGGTTGCTGATATACTTAATGATGAGGCCGTGAGTGTTTCATTCCACATGGTAAGTCTGACACACGTATTCAACATTTTTTGCCTCATATTTCTTGCCCACGCGCTCCAAAGGGTGTGGCCTTTTCATGGGAAGGCCAGTAATTCTAATAACCAGCACAGCATCAATGGGGATTCTGTCATGAATCCACAGGCAGCCATCATGAATGAGGGCAAGAAATTGTCGAGCCAGTCGGTCTGTGATGTTGTAGTGGCCGAAGTATCGCATCCGTAATAGGTTCAGGAGCTCGAATCCAACCAATCCACATGCCCAGTGCTGGGGAATAATTTTGATCCCATCGTCCACCTGAATCATGTTTAGGTATAGCTTGGGTGCTAGCTCAGGAAAAGCTTCAATATTTGCCAAGTTGTGATCATCGAATTTGATCTCATGGAGCCTTCCACATGGGTCGCTAAGGAAAGGGACCTCTCTCGGGGTCAGTGGCATTTGCAGATAGGTGATCAGGCCATCGAGGTTCTTTGGTGTGCGTGTCGAGGGCCTTCATGGTCGGACAAAGGGAGGAAACTAGTTGATCAGGTCGGCGGGCTGGGCCTCCTCCTGCGCAGCCTGAGCCGGGGGCGTTGCTCACGGGGACTTGACATTTCTTGGGGAAGTCTTGGGCTTCCCCCCAGCCCATTTCATAGATTTCGAAGGTTTCCCTAAGCCCTATACTTCTCTTTTCCATTCTTTGTGACCGGTGTGGAGAGCACTTCTTCATCGTCAGACTCGATCTCCATTACTTCCTCAGTTACTGGCTTCGAAGGTTCGGGAGGGTTTGTGGCCATCATTCTGGCGCGAAATGTGAAATTGGGATTGCTACTGTCAGAGGGGGCTAGCTGCTAGGACATGAACGAGGTGCTAGGGGCACAAATTTTCTTACAAAAAAACTTCGTCCAGGACAACCAAGATAAGTACAAACAATACAAAACCTGTGTCTGATCTATCTTGCCCTTTTTATAGTTTTTGCGATCGACCAATGGTAGGGTAAACTTACCATCAGGTAAATAGTAAAAATCTCTAGAATTCGCCTCATTAAATGCTAGCCGCCTGCTCGTATCAACGGCAACTTTTTATTTTTCCCTGATTTTACTGTTCCAACGGCTAGTTTTCGCTGTGCGCTCAACGTACCTGCTGCGCTTGGGTTAAACACCTGTGCCTCCTGCAAATCCTCCCCCAAAAAAACCTTATTCCCTGGGAAATTCAAGGCTAGATACATGTTTGTCTGACATTCGTTAGCAAAAAAGAACAAGACATCCTTCGTAACCATGTTTTTCAGAGGTGCTGCGATCAATGCATACTTCCGAATGAAATTCCTGTAATAACCTGCATGGCTGAGGATTGAACACAGCTACCTCCTTGTTGTAGAAGTGGCTAGATTTATGAGAATATTGTATATTGTATCCGCATCCCCATCTGGAGCCAACTTAGGGTGCGTCTTAATGCTAGATATTCGTAGCTTGAGTGGTTTGGGAACTGTGCGCATCGATTCTACTTTTGAGACATAGACAGCTCACAGATCATCCTTACACTCCTTTAGGGCTATGCTGTGGAAATTGAATATGTTCGATAATGATGTTTCCCATGTTGGTACCTCAGGTGTGACATACGGGGGCAATTCACCTCATACCACTGTATCAATGTCATGCAGAGCTGCGTTAAGCGCCTCCATTCCACCTACTAACCAAAATGTCCCCAGAAATTCATCCTTCAATGTCTCCTAGTGGCAGGTGCGCTGATGGAGCTCCACATCTAAATTAGACACGGTGGTAAGTGGTCTCAAGGCATGAATAAATATATGAACCCACTCTTCTATAGTCCTGTCGCACCATTTCTCCATCCAAGTGAGCAAATACTCGCGTGGATCTCCTGGACCAAGGTATGTTTAGACACACAGGTGAGCGGGCGGTTCAGATCGTAGGATCATCATATCCCGACATTCTTCCCAGTCCTAGAACGCCTCCTTATGTGTGTCCCACCGTAGCACAGGTGTTTTACGCATGGCGAGATTAAGGGCCCCTAGCCTTCGTCCTCTTATAACCTCAGCTTCAAATGCTCGCAAAAATTCCTTAATATCACCAGAACCATCAAAATAGGGTAGGTCTCTTACCTCGAAGGAAATGCAGTGGAAGTTCTTTGTAACCTGAAGACATCGCAGCAAAAAGACACCATGTAACTGATTTTTCCAATTCTCTATCTCCCCGTCGGATTCGGAGAAGCATTCACTATCCTTTTCCCAGCAAAGTACACCATCTGCCGTGGGGTTGATCCAATCTTTGTTCTGTGTAGTCAACTCATAAATGTGATCCACATCCTCTTCGTCACACACTAGCTCTGTATATCGTTCGCCTTCTATAGGATCTAATAGTACTATCACCCTTGTGCTGTTATTTTCAAACGCCATGCTTCTCTTCTTCAAGTTAATGATTCATCCCATATATATGGCCTAGTCTAACCCTAGGAGCGCAGGGTAAGGGCCCACATCTTCTGCAATTTGAATTACCTCAAAATCAGCCCAGACCTTGACCCTTGTGATATCTACCACGATCTTCGACAGTCTCCCCAAGGGTATGATCTTCTGCTGATTGGCCATACGCAGTTGGATAGTGGACCACTCCAACTTAGGTTCTCCCATTCGTTGCCACATTTGTTTTGGTAGTACATTTGCATCTGACCCCAGGTCCAAGATAACCTGATCCATTTCACAGTCATCGAACTGTGTTGTCAACCACATCTCCTACTGGTGCGTTTCTTATATCTATATAGTTTGTGCACATCCTTGATTTCTGGGGTAGGTTAGGACAACATGCGTAGCTATCTATTAATGCTTGAATATTCTCCATAGCCTTTGGGTTGCGCACCAACTTCATACATGCCTGCAAAAAGGGTTTGACCTCCTCATCTACCTTGAGGTTCAAAGGTGCCTGAGAAGTATCTGCCTTTGCCTCAACAAGGTCTTTGCGAGCTACGACAAATGTTTCTTTTTCATTTTTTAGATCAAAACCTTCTTATTTGATAACTAGTTGTCAGATCAGAGATTCAATCGCAGCCTTCTCCCCAAGTCCCCCAGTGGCCATTCCATTATGTGTTACGACATTCATGCTTGGATATTCATTTTGCAGTTCAGCCTTAACCCCCTGCACAGTCTGTGTAGGTGTTGGCTGCTTCTCCTGCATATTTTCTATCAATATTGGAGAGTTTTCAATCGCATGCTCTAGCTATCTGCAATACCGGCAGGACTGCCTTGTAGGGTTCATATAGTCCCTTGCAAAGTGCCCTACTTCACCACAGTTATAACATATTATTTTCCCTCGTCCCCGACCTGCGCTTCCACCTCGCCCCCCTCCCATGCCCCTAACTGGGGAGCCTCCTATGCCTGCAGGGGATCTTGGAGACATAGGGTCTGTTTGTACTCTATATAAGTTTCCTCGATCGATCATCAAATCATATGTCCAAAAGTTCTATTCATCATGTCCTATTGACCTGGAAAACCTGCACCATTGCTGCTTTACCTCTAAGACATATGAAGTAAGGCGGGGATAGTGGTTCGTATCGTGCAACCCTGCAATGCGAAAATCATCACACTATAGTGCTGGCCCACTTGATCCTACAGTTTCCCTAGGGCGCAATGGGTTAGGTCCCCCAACTTTCACGTAGTCTGTTAACAGAGGAAAATTATCCTTGGTGTGACCATTCACCTTGCAACATATGCACCATCTTTTAGGGCTAGCTTCTGATCCTCGCTCCTTTCACAGATTCTAGATCTCCATGTGCATTGCCTCCATTTGTTCTTGGATCTTTTGGACGCCGAGCTAGGTATCATCCCTAGGTGCAGCTTATAACTTCATAGTGACCTCCAAGGCTTTTTCTTGCGATTTTTAAGTTTGGTGACACAGAGGTACGCGCAGGTGCGACAAAAACATAGCGATGAACCATTCCGTGTGCTATCTGTCATCGTACTGAAATCCTCCTTCTCTGATCACCTTCTTCAATCGTTTATCGGCATCCCACACAAACTCAGAAGGCCCTTGCTTGAAATCCTTCAGGTCCACCACTATTTGTGAGAAGGACTTAGGAATCTTAAACTGTTGTTTCAAGGCATTTTTAATCTCTTCATTGGTTGCGTTCGCATGCTCGCCGATGTATCCGATGTACCAATCCAAGGCTCTTCCTTCAAAGGCAAGGGATAGCTGTGCCATTTTCACTGCATCATTAGCTACGTTCTACACAGTCCATACGGATCCTGCAATAAACCAGAACTAATCCATGTCTTCATCTCCCACACCCTTAAGGGTAGGTAACTTCATGTGCATAACCATGTCATCTTCCGGTTGTGGCAGAGGTGTAGGTGAATTATTACCCCTATGCTAGTTTGAAAGTGGTGTGGCTGGAGGAATATACGTAGCTGCTTCTCTTACTAGACTGTAGACAGATCTATCTTCTTCTTGGTTGGTCCGATAGTATTTGCCACTTCGTCTTGTACTTCTGTCCAGATCAGAGGTCATTCGCTCGGTGTGGCTACACAAAATACTCTTTTCACACAGAAATATTTTTATTAGTAATGGTAAGGTTTTTAGAAAATTACCCTAGAAACCCTTGAAAAATCGTCACTTTGCTTCAGAATAGGATACAAATTGATCAATGGCAAACTCTATCACAAATCCTCCTAGCACACTGTCAACCCAGTGATCCATTGTGCGAGTGATGGTTTTATCAGTCTTTTTTAACTACTGGATAAATTCTGGGGTCCACTGTGTGACCCGCTCGTCTTTCCAACACTTCTAGAATTTGACCAGGCTTTCGAACCACTCCTAGAGCTCGATCATAATTGTTACAAAGAAGATATCGTATATCTTCGTGAAAAATATACTTGTTCTTCCACTCTTCGGTGGTCAACTTCTTACTGCGGTTTTATTTTACTGCGAATTCTTGAGCTTGTTTTTCAAACCATTCATCGATTTCTTTTCTTTCAGGTTTCAAGTATGGCCTTGGCATTACCCGATCTCTCTCAAAATGCTCCCGGTCCCGGCAAAAAAACCATTTGTTGGCTCAAGGGGTCCTACACCCAGGTTCCGTATTTTAAGGTTTGCCAAAAACCCCTATACTATCGGGCCCGGTAGTGACTGGCTACAGCCAAAGTCTCATATGAAGTGTGATGAGGGTGTCGAACTAGGTTTCCACACCTAAGATGTAGTAGGTGAGTCAAGTTCGTAGCCTCCCGAGGTTTGTACCAAACAGATCTATTCACCCAAGGTTCGGCAGAGGAAACAATACAACTGCGCCCAGCCCAATCGAAATAAGTATCATGTATTTATCTACCCAAGTGTTTCAGATCCACACACCGCATCGACTCGCTGCCATTGCCTCATGTATACCTTCCACACCATTCCTATCCAAAAGTTTGGAATCATTTTTGTGCGTGAAAAGAGGAAGGCGGTGGGGTTTTTGTTTCAAAGCGTCGCTGCAGCAATAACTAGCACAGAAGAGATAGAGGCAGTTAGAGATGAAATTAAAACCAACACACCTCTACTCAACAATCATTTCACACCAAGGAAAAGCCAATATGTCAGAGCCATCGAGGAGATAAAGCCAATATTTCAAAGCCGTCATTGCCTCTTCGACATCAGACAAGCCAAATTCTTATTGTTTCGCAATAAATATTAGAATATCAGAGTAAATCCAACCACTTCTTGTCAACATTATCCTATCACCTCCTGCATGTTTTTACTTGTCCAAGTCTCTACTTGAATGTAATAAATGTAATCACTGTAGTAGACATATTAACCAACTTAAGTTTTATATAAATAATGCATGCATTAGCAGTATGGAGGAGGCGAAAAAGAGGCCTGGAAAGGGAAAAAAATATCATAATAGACTTAGCTGGTTGTAAACACTCTCGTTGGATAAATGAAAGATGATGATTTTTTCCATATTCTCATGTCATGTTCTGTGGTGAAGTGCACCTTTTCTCGTACTCTGGCATCTCTAGTTTTACATATTGTTGTTCTTTCTTTACTATGGATAGAATTTTTTTTTTAGGATTTACCATGAGGTACCATTCTCAGTCTTGAAACAGTACATTATGTTTTCCTCTAAGACCGGAATGCATAATTCAGATATGGTCTACTTTGCATTCTTGTTGAACCTTAATCTCATCCTCCTTTCCATTTCATAAGATGTTAATATCCATTGACATGGCGAGCTTTCCTGGTTGCACCTAACCTGAGTTATTCATCCATATCAATTTTTTTACACTTGTTTGACTCCATAGCCCAATGGACCTCTTCTGTTGCCTCAAATACATATTTTCAAACAAACCCCTATGCACTAATAGCTAACCTAAACCCCCCCCCCCCAACCCCCAATAAACAAAGCTATATCTAACACGGAGATCTCTCTCTGAGTCTAGGAAGGCTAGGTCCTGGACTCCAAAGTAGTTTGATGTTGGCCCTCTGTATTTCTGTCTTCAGCCTTCGGAAATTTATGGGGAGCTAACATACGAGTGACTCCGTTGGGGAACAAAATTTATCTTCCTCATAAAGTACATCAAAGTTCAAATATGATTACTGATGGTGGACAGTGACCAGACACAAGGAGGGTGAATTATTCACCTTGCGACTCCATGATTCACATAACCCAGCTTTTGAGCATTCATGGCAACTCCAAAACATGCTGACTAGAGTTCCTACTAAACAAGATGAGAAGGTTTGTGGCAGACCTTATATCTCGTGAAGTTTTAAATTCATTTAGGAAACAATTATCTTAATTTTAGCTTGATGAAGATTTTATAGAGGCTATCTTTCGCATTTTGAAATTAAGAAAATGTAGTCCTGAAGCTAAAAAAAATTTCTGGAGGTAGTTGTTGAACGATACGAAACTAGTATGAATTTTGAATTCTCAAATTCAGTCATATAATTTCTGAGACCCTAAAGAATTCTTGGAAAACCTTCCTTCCCCTAAGCAAGAGGAAATTGTACTACCTCTTGACTTATATATTGAGCATGATTGTGCTTTCAAGTACCAAATTGAAGATGGGGATTCAAGGTTCAATATTGGGGATACAACTGATCAACTAGCCATTGAAGGCCTAGAAGAAAATATTATACATCATGCTTCTATTGATCCTATAGAAGATTATATCAAGGATTTTTTTAGCTCAAATATTCAAACATATACTCTCTATAAGGGTTAAATACATCAGCAATTTCCATTTCATATTATAACTTTGGTTGTGAGGACACATAATCAAGTTATACTTCTGATTTTCCTGAAAAACAGTCAAGTTGTCCATTTGTTTCTGCTGCTACTTTACTAGTTGCACTGGCATTATTGTATCATTTAAAACAACAATAATTTCAGTAAGGTAGGGTAGGTAGGTGTGCAAATAAGCTCAGTGCTTTGAGAATTTTTTCAGCTTTAGTTCCAGAGTGTTTTTTTGTTTTCATTTCAAGTTTGTTCCAGAATTCAATTTGCAGAGAGTATTGATTTTAAACTGAGCCTTCTCATCCACAAAGGTTATTGTAGCAGATTAAGTTGTAGAGTTTTGATCAACCCAATGGATTAGGCTACTAGTCTATGGTGTTCTTGATACCTCCTGAAGGAGCTTCCATCCCTAGCTAGAGCCACTATTAGATTCATGTAATTTACAATATCACAAAGTGAGTGATTATTTCTCAGATTTTTCCATACTAAAAATAATATTCCATGGCTATCATTTATTTTCAGAAGGAGGGAAATCTTGACTGTCAAGAGAATCAAGGGAAGCTATCTGCTTTTCAGTTCAGTTGAAGGAGGAAAGTTGATTCAAATTTATGCAAGAATGCAATAGAATACACATATAACCATAAATACAAATATGCAGTGGAAATAACATATCATTTCATTAATATCAAATAACTGAAATTTGCTTACAGACATAATGGAAATAAACTAGCTAGGGTGTTGGTAGCTTATCTCTAAGAAGAGATGTGGCGGCTACAGGCCTCTGAAATATGTTACAATGAGGCTCGAGGGAATATTTATTATAGAAAAACAATGGAAAAACCTAAACATCAAAAAACCTAACCCTAGGAGATGAAGCGCCAAAATTATGGGCCCCGTTTGGGTAACTTGGTGTTCCAACTCTCCAGGTTTGTAACTTTGGCATACTATCTCCGTTTGGCGCACATGATATGTTGTTAGGAATATTTATCCAAGGAATACAAATGATAACTGCGAATATCGATTCTAGAACGGAATCATATTTTCCAAAGCCGCGATGCCAAAAAAATGTCGTCAAGGGCCTCAAAATGGCTCCGGAAGTTCAGGACCCGAAAAACTGCTAAAAATAGTAAGTTATGCTTAAACTGAAAAAATGAAAGATACAATGGTGGGGCCCCAAGTGGAATAGGCGGGTGGCCACTAATATCCACCTGGATCATTCCTCCCCCCTTAGGAAGTAATGGTCCCCATTGCGTTGAGTTCCTCCATGAGATGAGGAAACTTCTGCTAAACTTGGTCCTTGGTGAACCACTTGCCTTGGTGCAACAGTTGGACAGCTTTGACAACCTGATATAGCTGGATATTCTATTGGTAAGTGTTCTTGATTTGAATGTACATGATACAATCTGTGGTGGCCTGTTCCATCCAATATGGGCTTCACTATGTTGGTGTGAGTTTTTTTGTAACATCAGAGGTGTTCAATAGAGGTGGGATGTAGGGACGAAGTCAGTCCACATTGAATATTGGGTGCAGACCAAGGAATGGTGGAATACTGAGCTCGAAGGCATGTTCCCTACAACCTTGGTGATGGTGTATGACCCATATCGGAGCGGGAAAATATTGTGGTGGGGTCCAGTGAGGCGCTCCTTCTGCAAATGTAGCCACACTTTGTCGCCCACCTGGAAGTTGTGTGGCACCTGATGTTGATATTTTCGTTGCTTCTAATTAACATTGGGTCTGTCTATTATGTCATGAAATTATTGGTGGATGTGCTGAATGTGCTCGATGAAGATGTTCGCTTTGTCAGCTTGAGACTGGACATGAGCTGAATTGGCCTAAGTAGCCACAAATGGCATGGCTACGTCAATGGGACATAGAGACTAGAATCCCAAGCCCACCTAAAAGGGGTTGTGGCAATTTGAGCTGTGGAGAGCCCGATTATAACTATGTTGTACATAGGGGAGGCTCTCATCCCATGTGCATGGATGCTTTGAATTTTACATGCACAGAATGTGTTCAATCTTCCTATTGATGACCACTATCTGGCCATCAGTTTTGGGATGGAAAGTTGTGGACTTGGTGAGCTTGGTGTCTAGCATTGACGAGAGGTTGGACCAAAATGTGATGAGGAGCCTGCTATCCCAATATGATTTGATAGACTGTGGGATCCCAAAGTGCACCCGCACTCATTCAAATACGAGTTTAGTAGTGGCTTCTATTGTGATATTCTTCTTGCAGGCCAACATAATGGCCATCTTCGAGAATCTATTGACGACCATGAAAACACAGTCATTTCCATGCTTAGTATAAGGAAGGCCCGACATGTAATCCATGGAGATGTATTCCCAAGGTCGACTAGGGGTAGGTAGCAGAGTATAGAGGCCTTCTTTCTTGATGATCGGTTTGGAAATGGCGCAAGCACTGCAGGATTTGATGTACTTCCCGACATTCTATCGAAGGTTTGACTAATAGAAATACTTCTGCAATACTGCCACTGTTTCTCGACTTATAAATTCCCAGTGACTTGACTGTAGTGTGCTTCCCACATCATCTTGGCACGCTCACTTGAAGGAACACAAAGGTGTCCCAGGTGACATAACAGTGCATCTTGGAGGTGAAATTTTGGAACTTGTGTACCCCCAAGAGTGCCTTGTATGTGTGGCCGAATTTTGGATTGCTCTTGTAGAGAAGTGGCCAATCAAAAGTATGGTGCCCACAAGAGTTGAGAATTGTGGTTAGCGCCACGATCGGTGGTCGGCTGAGGAAGTTTGCAACATTATTGGTGCTACCCTTCTCGTACTTGATGTTCAAATGAAACTGTTGCAGATATGTGGACCACTTCTAATGGTGATCGTTTTGCAACTTCCCTTGTGTTTGTATGAACTGCAGGGGTCGGTGGTCTATGTGGATGATTTTTTCCTTCCCCAGAATGTAATGCTTCCATCATCGACAAGCCTGCACAATGGAATACATTTCTTTATCATAAGTGGGATACTTGCGAATTATGTTGGACAATGTCTCATTGTGATATGCCATTGGATGCCCCTGTTGAGTAAGAACTGCCCCAATAGCATAGTCAGAGGTATCTGTCTCAATCTCAAATGGTATTTTCAAATATGGTAATGTGAGAACTCGGGCAGAACAAAGGCGATGTTTCAATTCTACGAATGCCTTTCGTTGAGATTCCGACAAAATAATTTTTATTTTTCTTCTCCCTTAGAGACTTGATTCAAGGGCCATGTGATATGAGAGAATCCCAACACGAACCTTCGGTAGAAATTAGCAAGATCCAGAAAGCTGCGAAGCTCTGTTAGAGTGGTTGGGGTTGGCCAATCCCGAATGACTTGGATTTTGTTTGGATCCACATGCACCCCCATTTCATCAATAATGTATCCCAGATATTGAACCTGGGTCATGCCAAAAGTTCACTTCTCCAAATTTGCACACAACTTGTGTTGCCACAGTGTTTGGAGGACTTGTCGGATGTGGTGGAGGTGCTCTTCCAAAGTCTGGCTAAAGATCAGAATGTCATCCAAATACACCACTACAAATGAGTTGGTGAATGGCTGCAAGATATCATCCATCAACCTCATGAAGGTTGCGGGAGCATTCATCAACCTAAAAGACATGAACAACGATTCTAAAAAGCCCTCCTTGTCTTTGAAGGTACTCTTCCACACATCGAAGGGTTCGATTGGTACATGGTGATACCCAGAATTCAAGTCGATCTTGCTAAAATATTTCACCCATTTGAGTTGGTCTAAAAGGTCATCAATCCATGGGATTGGGTACCTATTCTATACATTTATCTTATTCAAAACCCGATAGTCAATACAAATTCTCCAAGTCACATCCTTCTTCTATACCAACACGATCGGGCTCCCACAGGGTGATGAACTTCGCTGGATGTGACCTTTCTATAGTAGCTCCTGAATCTGCCTCTTGATTTCATCATTCTCTATAACAAAGTGTTGATAGATTGGCCCATTGGGTAGCGACGCACAAGGGGTCATATCAATGGGGTGCTTGACCTGACAGTGCAGAGGAACCCCTAGGCATATGGTGAATATGTCCCTGTACTCCTCCAAAACCTTGGCCGTTTTTTGTTGTCATGTCGAGGAGCTTTGTCTGGAGGTCGTGGCCATAATATTATTCTTGCCCTAGGGGTGGATCAACAGAAGAAAAAATTTCTTGGTTTGGGAAATGAGATTTCTGCATTGTTTTGCAGTAACCAAAGAGATAGTGGCAGGCAGTGGTACCTCTGGTATCCTGTAAAGATTATTTCCCAAAGAAAAAATAACAATGCGAGCCTGGGACTCATACAAAGCATGTCACTTCCACAAGTATGGTTGGCTTAATAATACATCAGAAACATCAATAGGAGAAATGTCACATAATACCTCATCCGTGAAGGGCTTGATGCTATAGGGAGATCCCATCCTTGGTGAAGCCACCTGATGGTGATTCAATGTGGGTGTGTTGTGGTCAGCAAGCCCAACCACTTTACGGAATCTGTTGAAATGATGTTCTTTTGGCTTCCATTTTCGACAATGAACTATAGTAGGGAACCCTTTACCCACATTTGGGACTGGAAGAGACACTCCTCCTCCTCTGGATCTTTCGGTTCCTCCTTCTAGATATTTGTAGTGGAAACAATGTCGTTGAGATCCACATCAATAATCTGTTTCCCTTTCTCATTCCCCTTTTTAGGTTATGATTCAAAGTCAGAGCATGCATCTGACTCAGAAGCCCTCATCTTGGCCACCAACGACTGCTTGGCCCGACACTCACTTGTGTTGTGAGTGGATATTTTATGGAACTCACACCACTTTCCGATGTCCTTCTTTGGCTTCATGGTGTTTTTATTTTATTGAGTCTTTGGCAGGTTGTCTTGGGATTCCATTCCTTGGCTTTGTCCAAAGTCTCGCTTCTTTTGTTTAAATTTCTGCTCAATCTTGGTAGCATACCAGTATGTCGTACCAAGCAAGGAGATGTCGAGGAACTCCATTTCCTCTTGAATGTATCTATGCAGACAACTGCAATACTTTAGCAGAAAATGTTTCTATGAATATTTGATACCCAACATTGTGGTCAGGGTATGGAACATATTCGTCAGCTCATGCACATCTTGATCCCTTTATTTCCGCAGCGTGGTCCATTGTTTGTACTTGTCCTCGGGGCTCCCCATGGGATAGTATTGTTCCTTGATGACGTCTCTAAAATAATTCAAAGTGGGTACGACTGAGAAAAAAGAGGGTTTTGTCTCATCCTTTTTCTCATAGTAGGTTTCCCACCAGTCCTTGACATGGGGGGTAACTTTGAGGAGTGAAAAAATAATCTTCTCCTAGTCGGAAAAGTCATGAACCGAGAAATATCCTTCTAATAGGTTCAACCATCTATCCACATCATATGCATCTATTTGACCCTCAAATATGGGAATGTAAAAGTTTACTTGTACCTTAAAGGGATTCGTTCTTCTAGAGTAGCTGTTGGATGCAGATGCACCATCAGTGGGCAGTCGTTGAAGGATCTGGACAAAGTTATCCATCATCATCTTACTTTGTTTTTAGATGGCCTCCTCGAGCAATATTTTGATAGGATATCTTGCTTCCTCATATTTCTTTTCGTCCCCCACAGGTGGACGTTGGGGTTTGCGAGGCTGATCTTGCAAAGGTTCAACCAGATCGAGCCCTAACTCCTTATACCCTGGCCTTGTTGAAGAAATGAAAAGAAGGATTGAGAAAAAGAAAACTGCTCTGATACCAATGATCTAGATTTATGTAGGAACAAAAAAGAATACACATATAACCATAAATATAAAGATGCAGTGGAAATAACACTTCATTTCATTAATATCAAAGAACTAAAATTTTCTTACAAACAAAATGGAAATAAACTAGCTAGGGCGCTTGTAGCTTATCTCTGAGAAGATATGTGGTGGCTACATGCCTCTAAAGTGTGTTACAATGATGCTGAATGGCCTATTTATTATATAGAAACAATGGAAAACCCTAAACATCCAAAAACCTAACCCTAGGAGATGAAGCGCCAAAAAATGGGCCCTGTTTGAGTAAATTGGTGTTTCAACTTCCCGGGGTCGTAACTTTGGCATACTATCATCGTTTGATGCACATGATGCATCGTTAGAAATATCTATACAAGGAATACAACTTTTGATCGCGAATATCGATTTCGAAATGGAATCATATTTTCCAGAGGTGTGATGCCCAAAAAACATCCTTTAGGGCCTAAATTAGTAAGTTGTGCCGAAACTGAAAAACTGAAAAAGACAATGGTGGGGTCCCAAGTGGAATAGGCGGGTGGCCACCAATATCCACCTGGATCAAAAGTTTGCCTGATAAGGTGTAATGGTGAGAACAACTTCATTTCTACCCTCATTTCATTTCATTTACCCTCCTCTGCCCTTCATGTTTCCATTTTCTAACGTTCCCCACTTCATTCCTTTAAAAACCATTAAACTTACCATGTATCACTTTATCCACAGCTCTACCGCCCACTCTAGGCAGCCTGATATACACATATATCATATATACTATGAAATGCATAAGCCTTACCTTACCGAGGAAACCTTTCGACCCTTTCCTTTCCTTTCGCATTGACACTTTGCAACAAATCCTTGCCACATTCCATTTGGCCACCTTTATAAATCCCCCGATGCGAAATCAAGTGGGACCAATTTCCTCACCACCCATCGCACATTGCAATCAGTTTTTTTTATGTTTACACTTTAAATACGTCACAGGTTAAACAATTCATGTTGCGATTTGTGATATATCCTAAATGTTGTGATATGCGGTAGATGTTAAATTATGCAATGGGAGATAACTTTAAAATATTGCGATTTGCGATATGGGTGGGAACCCATCAAATATAGCACTTAGAGAGTTTTAGCCCTTAGCTCCTGTACCTCATAAAAAACCATAAAATTTTCAATTTGCAGGCTGTGGTCAGGCCCACCCTATCTCCACGTCATTTCTCGCCATCGCTGCTGCACACATTGCAAGATTTAATTCTCACCTCTGCCACTCTTAAACAGAAGATTTTGCTTTGTGTTTGCGATGTGATTTTTGGGGCCCCAAATCCTTACCATGTCACGAACACCTTTAAATGCCCCACACCTATCCTCCATCTCCGCTCCTCAGCTCGCATCCGACGGTCCTTCTTTTATTCCCCCCCCGGCAGCCTTCGAACTGTAACCATGAGGGGGGTCCGAAATAGAAAGTATTATGATCCGAACCCTCTGCAACATGTATTTCTCTTGTCATTTCACACCCCCTTTCTCCGATACCACTTAATATCTGCACCCCCTCCGAAAACGGTTTTCATTGTTCAAACAAACCACCATCATTATTCCTTGCTTGCCACCGCTGCGCTGCACCGACTCCCACCACCATTTCCTCATGTAGACATTCCACACAATTCTCGTCGAAAAGTTTGGAATCAATGTTTTCCGTGACAAGAGGAAGGCGATGGGGTTTCCGTTTCAGAGCGTCACTGCAATAATAACCAACGTAGAAGAGATAGAGGCAGTTAGAGATGGAATTATAGCTAGCACACCTCTGCTCAGTAATCATTTTGCACCAAGTCAAAGCCAATATTTCAGAGCCTTAGAAGAGATAAAGCTAAGATGTCAGAGCCGTCATTGCCTCTTTGACATCAGACAAGCCAAATTCTGATCGTTTCACAGTCAATATCAGTCTGTCTGAGTAAATTTAGCCACCGATTTTTAGTCTTGTCCTATTATCACCTACATGTTTCTACTTTTCCAAATATCTTCTTGAATGTAATGAATGTAATCATTGCAGTAGAAAGATCAACCTATTTAAGTTTTATATAAATACTACATGCATTAGCAGTATGGTGGAGGCAAAAAAGAGGCCCAGAAAGGGAAAAAAACCATTGTAATGGACTCAACTGGTTGTGAACACTCTCATTGGATGAATGAAAGATGATGATGTTTTCCATATTCCTGTGTCATGTTCTGTGGTGAAGTGCACCTTTTCTCGTAATATTTCATCTCTAGTTTTATATATTGTTGTTATTTCTTTATTGCGGATAGAAAATTTTGTGTAGGATTTACCATGGGGTACCCTGCTCAGTATTTAAATAGTACGTTATGTTTTCCTCTCAGACCAGAATGAAAAATTCAAATACGGTCTGCTTTGCATTCCCGTTGAACCTTAATATCCTCCTCCTTTCCATTTCATAAGCTGTTAAGATCCATTGACATGGCTAGCTTGCATGGTTTCACCTGATCCCAGTTATTCATCCATCTAAATTTGTTTACACCTGTTTGACTACATAGCCCAATGGCCCTCTTCTGGTGCCTCAAACACATATTTTCAAACAAACCCATATGCACTAATAGCTAGCCTAAAATCCCCCCCCCCCCCCCCACGATAAAAAAATCTATATCTAACATAAAGAGCCCTCTCTAAGTCTAGGAAGCTAGGTCCACGGAATCCAAAGTGGTTTGATGTCATCCCTGCGTAGTTTTATCTTCGACCTTTATAAATTTACGGGGAGTTGATGAACTTTATTTGGATAGTAACAATTGAGTCCTCTATGTTAAGCTACGGATCACACAATGTTGGTATTTCTTGAGCAATTAAAGCGACTATGTGATGTGTTCACCCATTCCCCAGCTCATGGTGACCTTATATGGAGAAATTCCAATCCTCCTTCCTCTCTTGGTACATTGTGGATGGTGACACTCGATCACTTACAAACCCAAGTACGTACGGACACGAAACACCATCAATCTAGGCAAAAAACACTCGGAATCCATACAAACCAACAAAACTGACACCCAGAGCACCATCAAGCTGAAAAAACGACACATGAACTTGGGAGTTCGCCGAATGAGCCGATCTATCGACGCTCTGTTCTGGAAAATGATGAAATCAAGAGGCAGATTCAGGAGCTGTTGCAGAAAGGTCACATCAGGCCAAGTTCATCGCCCTGTGGGAGCCCGATCGTGTTGGTACAGAAGAAGGATGGGACGTGGAGACTCTGTATTGACTATCGGGTGTTGAACAAGATCACTATCCGGAATAGGTACCCAATCCCACGGATTGATGACCTTCTGGACCAACTCCAAGGTGCAAAATATTTCAGTAAGAGCGATGCAATCTGGGGAAAAAAAACACTCGAGTCCATACAAACCAGGTACGTACGGTTCCCAGAGCACCATGTTGAAAAAAAATTAAAGTGAAAAGATGTCATGGAGGGTTACCCAGGCATGATATCGCTAATCCCTGGTGCTCAGGCTGACCACAATGGCAAGAACTGCTATGCAGGAGCCTCTGACCTCTCAAAAACTCAGCAAGTACAAATGAATTTA